>OX465288.1:191405166-191957666 GCA_949987695.1 Merzomyia westermanni
TTAATCTATACATATTTGGAAAGTACGTTGTTTCAGCTTTTCATTGATGTATAGATCTTTCAAATGCGAGCAAAACTGTGGGAGTGGTGGCCATTGGAAGCAAACAATTTAGTTTTTTTGCTCATAAGTCCGTTAATATTGCCCGCAGACCCCCAAAACTTGGCATTTTTCAAAAGTGCGATACAGCTATTAAACTATACATATTTGGAAAGTACGTTGTTTTAGCTTTCCATTGATGTATAGATCTTTCAAATGCAAGCAAAACTGTGGGTGTGGTAGCCATTGGAAGCAAACAATTTTGTTTTTTACTCATAAGTCCGTTAATATTGACCGCAGACCCCTAAAGGTTGGCATTTTTTAAAAGTGCGATACAGCTATTAAACTATACATATTTGGAAAGTACGTTGTTTCAGCTTTTCATTGATGTATAGATCTTTCAAATGCGAGCAAAACTGTAGGTGTGGTGTCCATTGGAAACAAACAATTTTGTTTTTTGCTCATAAGTCCGTTAATATTGACCGCAGACCCCTAAAAGTTGGCATTTTTTAAAAGTGCGATAGAGCTATTAATCTATACATATTTGGAAAGTACGTTGTTTCAGCTTTTCATTGATGTATAGATCTTTCAAATGCGAGCAAAACTGTAGGTGTGGTGTCCATTGGAAACAAACAATTTTGTTTTTTACTCATAAGTCCGTTAATATTGACCGCAGACCCCTAAAAGTTGGCATTTTTTAAAAGTGCGATACAGCTATTAAACTATACATATTTGGAAAGTACTTTGTTTTAGCTTTCCATTGATGTATAGATCTTTCAAATGCGAGCAAAACTGTGGGTGTGGTAGCCATTGGAAGCAAACAATTTTGTTTTTTACTCATAAGTCCGTTAATATTGACCGCAGACCCCTAAAAGTTGGCATTTTTTAAAAGTGCGATACAGCTATTAAACTATACATATTTGGAAAGTACGTTGTTTTAGCTTTCCATTGATGTATAGATCTTTCAAATGCGAGCAAAACTGTGGGAGTGGTGGCCATTGGAAGCAAACAATTTAGTTTTTTTGCTCATAAGTCCGTTAATATTGCCCGCAGACCCCCAAAACTTGGCATTTTTCAAAAGTGCGATACAGCTATTAAACTATACATATTTGGAAAGTACGTTGTTTTAGCTTTCCATTGATGTATAGATCTTTCAAATGTGAGCAAAACTGTGGGTGTTGTAGCCATTGGAAGCAAACAATTTTGTTTTTTACTCATAAGTCCGTTAATATTGACCGCAGACCCCTAAAGGTTGGCATTTTTTAAAAGTGCGATACAGCTATTAAACTATACATATTTGGAAAGTACGTTGTTTCAGCTTTTCATTGATGTATAGATCTTTCAAATGCGAGCAAAACTGTAGGTGTGGTGTCCATTGGAAACAAACAATTTTGTTTTTTGCTCATAAGTCCGTTAATATTGACCGCAGACCCCTAAAAGTTGGCATTTTTTAAAAGTGCGATAGAGCTATTAATCTATACATATTTGGAAAGTACGTTGTTTCAGCTTTTCATTGATGTATAGATCTTTCAAATGCGAGCAAAACTGTGGGAGTGGTGGCCATTGGAAGCAAACAATTTTGTTTTTTGCTCATAAGTCCGTTAATATTGACCGCAGACCCCTAAAAGTTGGCATTTTTTAAAAGTGCGATAGAGCTATTAATCTATACATATTTGGAAAGTACGTTGTTTCAGCTTTTCATTGATGTATAGATCTTTCAAATGCGAGCAAAACTGTAGGTGTGGTGTCCATTGGAAACAAACAATTTTGTTTTTTACTCATAAGTCCGTTAATATTGACCGCAGACCCCTAAAAGTTGGCATTTTTTAAAAGTGCGATAGAGCTATTAATCTATACATATTTGGAAAGTACGTTGTTTCAGCTTTTCATTGATGTATAGATCTTTCAAATGCGAGCAAAACTGTTGGTGTGGTGTCCATTGGAAACAAACAATTTTGTTTTTTGCTCATAAGTCCGTTAATATTGACCGCAGACCCCTAAAAGTTGGCATTTTTTAAAAGTGCGATAGAGCTATTAATCTATACATATTTGGAAAGTACGTTGTTTCAGCTTTTCATTGATGTATAGATCTTTCAAATGCGAGCAAAACTGTAGGTGTGGTGTCTATTGGAAACAAACAATTTTGTTTTTTGCTCATAAGTCCGTTAATATTGACCGCAGACCCCTAAAAGTTGGCATTTTTTAAAAGTGCGATAGAGCTATTAATCTATACATATTTGGAAAGTACGTTGTTTCAGCTTTTCATTGATGTATAGATCTTTCAAATGCGAGCAAAACTGTAGGTGTGGTGTCCATTGGAAACAAACAATTTTGTTTTTTACTCATAAGTCCGTTAATATTGACCGCAGACCCCTAAAAGTTGGCATTTTTTAAAAGTGCGATACAGCTATTAAACTATACATATTTGGAAAGTACTTTGTTTTAGCTTTCCATTGATGTATAGATCTTTCAAATGCGAGCAAAACTGTGGGTGTGGTAGCCATTGGAAGCAAACAATTTTGTTTTTTACTCATAAGTCCGTTAATATTGACCGCAGACCCCTAAAAGTTGGCATTTTTTAAAAGTGCGATACAGCTATTAAACTATACATATTTGGAAAGTACGTTGTTTCAGCTTTTCATTGATGTATAGATCTTTCAAATGCGAGCAAAACTGTAGGTGTGGTGTCCATTGGAAACAAACAATTTTGTTTTTTGCTCATAAGTCCGTTAATATTGACCGCAGACCCCTAAAAGTTGGCATTTTTTAAAAGTGCGATAGAGCTATTAATCTATACATATTTGGAAAGTACGTTGTTTCAGCTTTTCATTGATGTATAGATCTTTCAAATGCGAGCAAAACTGTAGGTGTGGTGTCCATTGGAAACAAACAATTTTGTTTTTTGCTCATAAGTCCGTTAATATTGACCGCAGACCCCTAAAAGTTGGCATTTTTTAAAAGTGCGATAGAGCTATTAAACTATACATATTTGGAAAGTACGTTGTTTCAGCTTTTCATTGATGTATAGATCTTTCAAATGCGAGCAAAACTGTAGGTGTGGTGTCCATTGGAAACAAACAATTTTGTTTTTTGCTCATAAGTCCGTTAATATTGACCGCAGACCCCTAAAAGTTGGCATTTTTTAAAAGTGCGATAGAGCTATTAATCTATACATATTTGGAAAGTACGTTGTTTCAGCTTTTCATTGATGTATAGATCTTTCAAATGCGAGCAAAACTGTGGGAGTGGTGGCCATTGGAAGCAAACAATTTTGTTTTTTGCTCATAAGTCCGTTAATATTGACCGCAGACCCCTAAAAGTTGGCATTTTTCAAAAGTGCGATACAGCTATTAAACTATACATATTTGGAAAGTACGTTGTTTTAGCTTTCCATTGATGTATAGATCTTTCAAATGTGAGCAAAACTGTGGGTGTTGTAGCCATTGGAAGCAAACAATTTTGTTTTTTACTCATAAGTCCGTTAATATTGCCCGCAGACCCCCAAAACTTGGCATTTTTCAAAAGTGCGATACAGCTATTAAACTATACATATTTGGAAAGTACGTTGTTTTAGCTTTCCATTGATGTATAGATCTTTCAAATGTGAGCAAAACTGTGGGTGTTGTAGCCATTGGAAGCAAACAATTTTGTTTTTTACTCATAAGTCCGTTAATATTGCCCGCAGACCCCCAAAACTTGGCATTTTTCAAAAGTGCGATACAGCTATTAAACTATACATATTTGGAAAGTACGTTGTTTCAGCTTTTCATTGATGTATAGATCTTTCAAATGCGAGCAAAACTGTGGGAGTGGTGGCCATTGGAAACAAACAATTTTGTTTTTTACTCATAAGTCCGTTAATATTGCCCGCAGACCCCCAAAACTTGGCATTTTTCAAAAGTGCGATACAGCTATTAAACTATACATATTTGGAAAGTACGTTGTTTTAGCTTTCCATTGATGTATAGATCTTTCAAATGTGAGCAAAACTGTGGGTGTTGTAGCCATTGGAAGCAAACAATTTTGTTTTTTACTCATAAGTCCGTTAATATTGACCGCAGACCCCTAAAGGTTGGCATTTTTTAAAAGTGCGATACAGCTATTAAACTATACATATTTGGAAAGTACGTTGTTTCAGCTTTTCATTGATGTATAGATCTTTCAAATGCGAGCAAAACTGTAGGTGTGGTGTCCATTGGAAACAAACAATTTTGTTTTTTGCTCATAAGTCCGTTAATATTGACCGCAGACCCCTAAAAGTTGGCATTTTTTAAAAGTGCGATAGAGCTATTAATCTATACATATTTGGAAAGTACGTTGTTTCAGCTTTTCATTGATGTATAGATCTTTCAAATGCGAGCAAAACTGTGGGAGTGGTGGCCATTGGAAGCAAACAATTTTGTTTTTTGCTCATAAGTCCGTTAATATTGACCGCAGACCCCTAAAAGTTGGCATTTTTTAAAAGTGCGATAGAGCTATTAATCTATACATATTTGGAAAGTACGTTGTTTCAGCTTTTCATTGATGTATAGATCTTTCAAATGCGAGCAAAACTGTAGGTGTGGTGTCCATTGGAAACAAACAATTTTGTTTTTTACTCATAAGTCCGTTAATATTGACCGCAGACCCCTAAAAGTTGGCATTTTTTAAAAGTGCGATAGAGCTATTAATCTATACATATTTGGAAAGTACGTTGTTTCAGCTTTTCATTGATGTATAGATCTTTCAAATGCGAGCAAAACTGTAGGTGTGGTGTCTATTGGAAACAAACAATTTTGTTTTTTGCTCATAAGTCCGTTAATATTGACCGCAGACCCCTAAAAGTTGGCATTTTTTAAAAGTGCGATAGAGCTATTAATCTATACATATTTGGAAAGTACGTTGTTTCAGCTTTTCATTGATGTATAGATCTTTCAAATGCGAGCAAAACTGTAGGTGTGGTGTCCATTGGAAACAAACAATTTTGTTTTTTACTCATAAGTCCGTTAATATTGACCGCAGACCCCTAAAAGTTGGCATTTTTTAAAAGTGCGATAGAGCTATTAATCTATACATATTTGGAAAGTACGTTGTTTCAGCTTTTCATTGATGTATAGATCTTTCAAATGCGAGCAAAACTGTAGGTGTGGTGTCCATTGGAAACAAACAATTTTGTTTTTTGCTCATAAGTCCGTTAATATTGACCGCAGACCCCTAAAAGTTGGCATTTTTTAAAAGTGCGATAGAGCTATTAATCTATACATATTTGGAAAGTACGTTGTTTCAGCTTTTCATTGATGTATAGATCTTTCAAATGCGAGCAAAACTGTAGGTGTGGTGTCTATTGGAAACAAACAATTTTGTTTTTTGCTCATAAGTCCGTTAATATTGACCGCAGACCCCTAAAAGTTGGCATTTTTTAAAAGTGCGATAGAGCTATTAATCTATACATATTTGGAAAGTACGTTGTTTCAGCTTTTCATTGATGTATAGATCTTTCAAATGCGAGCAAAACTGTAGGTGTGGTGTCCATTGGAAACAAACAATTTTGTTTTTTGCTCATAAGTCCGTTAATATTGACCGCAGACCCCTAAAAGTTGGCATTTTTTAAAAGTGCGATAGAGCTATTAATCTATACATATTTGGAAAGTACGTTGTTTCAGCTTTTCATTGATGTATAGATCTTTCAAATGCGAGCAAAACTGTAGGTGTGGTGTCCATTGGAAACAAACAATTTTGTTTTTTGCTCATAAGTCCGTTAATATTGACCGCAGACCCCTAAAAGTTGGCATTTTTTAAAAGTGCGATAGAGCTATTAATCTATACATATTTGGAAAGTACGTTGTTTCAGCTTTTCATTGATGTATAGATCTTTCAAATGCGAGCAAAACTGTAGGTGTGGTGTCCATTGGAAACAAACAATTTTGTTTTTTACTCATAAGTCCGTTAATATTGACCGCAGACCCCTAAAAGTTGGCATTTTTTAAAAGTGCGATAGAGCTATTAATCTATACATATTTGGAAAGTACGTTGTTTCAGCTTTTCATTGATGTATAGATCTTTCAAATGCGAGCAAAACTGTGGGTGTGGTGTCCATTGGAAACAAACAATTTTGTTTTTTGCCCATAAGTCCGTTAATATTGACCGCAGACGCCTAAAAGTTGGCATTTTTTAAAAGTGCGATAGAGCTATTAAACTATACATATTTGGAAAGTACGTTGTTTCAGCTTTTCATTGATGTATAGATCTTTCAAATGCGAGCAAAACTGTAGGTGTGGTGTCCATTGGAAACAAACAATTTTGTTTTTTGCTCATAAGTCCGTTAATATTGACCGCAGACCCCTAAAAGTTGGCATTTTTTAAAAGTGCGATAGAGCTATTAATCTATACATATTTGGAAAGTACGTTGTTTCAGCTTTTCATTGATGTATAGATCTTTCAAATGCGAGCAAAACTGTGGGAGTGGTGGCCATTGGAAGCAAACAATTTAGTTTTTTTGCTCATAAGTCCGTTAATATTGCCCGCAGACCCCCAAAACTTGGCATTTTTCAAAAGTGCGATACAGCTATTAAACTATACATATTTGGAAAGTACGTTGTTTTAGCTTTCCATTGATGTATAGATCTTTCAAATGCAAGCAAAACTGTGGGTGTGGTAGCCATTGGAAGCAAACAATTTTGTTTTTTACTCATAAGTCCGTTAATATTGACCGCAGACCCCTAAAGGTTGGCATTTTTTAAAAGTGCGATACAGCTATTAAACTATACATATTTGGAAAGTACGTTGTTTCAGCTTTTCATTGATGTATAGATCTTTCAAATGCAAGCAAAACTGTGGGTGTGGTAGCCATTGGAAGCAAACAATTTTGTTTTTTACTCATAAGTCCGTTAATATTGACCGCAGACCCCTAAAGGTTGGCATTTTTTAAAAGTGCGATACAGCTATTAATCTATACATATTTGGAAAGTACGTTGTTTCAGCTTTTCATTGATGTATAGATCTTTCAAATGCGAGCAAAACTGTGGGAGTGGTGGCCATTGGAAGCAAACAATTTAGTTTTTTTGCTCATAAGTCCGTTAATATTGCCCGCAGACCCCCAAAACTTGGCATTTTTCAAAAGTGCGATACAGCTATTAAACTATACATATTTGGAAAGTACGTTGTTTTAGCTTTCCATTGATGTATAGATCTTTCAAATGCAAGCAAAACTGTGGGTGTGGTAGCCATTGGAAGCAAACAATTTTGTTTTTTACTCATAAGTCCGTTAATATTGACCGCAGACCCCTAAAGGTTGGCATTTTTTAAAAGTGCGATAGAGCTATTAATCTATACATATTTGGAAAGTACGTTGTTTCAGCTTTTCATTGATGTATAGATCTTTCAAATGCGAGCAAAACTGTGGGAGTGGTGGCCATTGGAAGCAAACAATTTAGTTTTTTTGCTCATAAGTCCGTTAATATTGCCCGCAGACCCCCAAAACTTGGCATTTTTCAAAAGTGCGATACAGCTATTAAACTATACATATTTGGAAAGTACGTTGTTTTAGCTTTCCATTGATGTATAGATCTTTCAAATGCAAGCAAAACTGTGGGTGTGGTAGCCATTGGAAGCAAACAATTTTGTTTTTTACTCATAAGTCCGTTAATATTGACCGCAGACCCCTAAAGGTTGGCATTTTTTAAAAGTGCGATATATTTGGAAAGTACGTTGTTTTAGCTTTCCATTGATGTATAGATCTTTCAAATGCGAGCAAAACTGTGGGAGTGGTGGCCATTGGAAGCAAACAATTTAGTTTTTTTGCTCATAAGTCCGTTAATATTGCCCGCAGACCCCCAAAACTTGGCATTTTTCAAAAGTGCGATACAGCTATTAAACTATACATATTTGGAAAGTACGTTGTTTTAGCTTTCCATTGATGTATAGATCTTTCAAATGTGAGCAAAACTGTGGGTGTTGTAGCCATTGGAAGCAAACAATTTTGTTTTTTACTCATAAGTCCGTTAATATTGACCGCAGACCCCTAAAGGTTGGCATTTTTTAAAAGTGCGATACAGCTATTAAACTATACATATTTGGAAAGTACGTTGTTTCAGCTTTTCATTGATGTATAGATCTTTCAAATGCGAGCAAAACTGTAGGTGTGGTGTCCATTGGAAACAAACAATTTTGTTTTTTGCTCATAAGTCCGTTAATATTGACCGCAGACCCCTAAAAGTTGGCATTTTTTAAAAGTGCGATAGAGCTATTAATCTATACATATTTGGAAAGTACGTTGTTTCAGCTTTTCATTGATGTATAGATCTTTCAAATGCGAGCAAAACTGTGGGAGTGGTGGCCATTGGAAGCAAACAATTTTGTTTTTTGCTCATAAGTCCGTTAATATTGACCGCAGACCCCTAAAAGTTGGCATTTTTTAAAAGTGCGATAGAGCTATTAATCTATACATATTTGGAAAGTACGTTGTTTCAGCTTTTCATTGATGTATAGATCTTTCAAATGCGAGCAAAACTGTAGGTGTGGTGTCCATTGGAAACAAACAATTTTGTTTTTTACTCATAAGTCCGTTAATATTGACCGCAGACCCCTAAAAGTTGGCATTTTTTAAAAGTGCGATAGAGCTATTAATCTATACATATTTGGAAAGTACGTTGTTTCAGCTTTTCATTGATGTATAGATCTTTCAAATGCGAGCAAAACTGTAGGTGTGGTGTCCATTGGAAACAAACAATTTTGTTTTTTGCTCATAAGTCCGTTAATATTGACCGCAGACCCCTAAAAGTTGGCATTTTTTAAAAGTGCGATAGAGCTATTAATCTATACATATTTGGAAAGTACGTTGTTTCAGCTTTTCATTGATGTATAGATCTTTCAAATGCGAGCAAAACTGTAGGTGTGGTGTCTATTGGAAACAAACAATTTTGTTTTTTGCTCATAAGTCCGTTAATATTGACCGCAGACCCCTAAAAGTTGGCATTTTTTAAAAGTGCGATAGAGCTATTAATCTATACATATTTGGAAAGTACGTTGTTTCAGCTTTTCATTGATGTATAGATCTTTCAAATGCGAGCAAAACTGTAGGTGTGGTGTCCATTGGAAACAAACAATTTTGTTTTTTACTCATAAGTCCGTTAATATTGACCGCAGACCCCTAAAAGTTGGCATTTTTTAAAAGTGCGATACAGCTATTAAACTATACATATTTGGAAAGTACGTTGTTTCAGCTTTTCATTGATGTATAGATCTTTCAAATGCGAGCAAAACTGTAGGTGTGGTGTCCATTGGAAACAAACAATTTTGTTTTTTACTCATAAGTCCGTTAATATTGACCGCAGACCCCTAAAAGTTGGCATTTTTTAAAAGTGCGATACAGCTATTAAACTATACATATTTGGAAAGTACGTTGTTTCAGCTTTTCATTGATGTATAGATCTTTCAAATGCGAGCAAAACTGTAGGTGTGGTGTCTATTGGAAACAAACAATTTTGTTTTTTGCTCATAAGTCCGTTAATATTGACCGCAGACCCCTAAAAGTTGGCATTTTTTAAAAGTGCGATACAGCTATTAAACTATACATATTTGGAAAGTACGTTGTTTCAGCTTTTCATTGATGTATAGATCTTTCAAATGCGAGCAAAACTGTAGGTGTGGTGTCTATTGGAAACAAACAATTTTGTTTTTTGCTCATAAGTCCGTTAATATTGACCGCAGACCCCTAAAAGTTGGCATTTTTTAAAAGTGCGATACAGCTATTAAACTATACATATTTGGAAAGTACGTTGTTTCAGCTTTTCATTGATGTATAGATCTTTCAAATGCGAGCAAAACTGTAGGTGTGGTGTCTATTGGAAACAAACAATTTTGTTTTTTGCTCATAAGTCCGTTAATATTGACCGCAGACCCCTAAAAGTTGGCATTTTTTAAAAGTGCGATACAGCTATTAAACTATACATATTTGGAAAGTACGTTGTTTCAGCTTTTCATTGATGTATAGATCTTTCAAATGCGAGCAAAACTGTAGGTGTGGTGTCTATTGGAAACAAACAATTTTGTTTTTTGCTCATAAGTCCGTTAATATTGACCGCAGACCCCTAAAAGTTGGCATTTTTTAAAAGTGCGATACAGCTATTAAACTATACATATTTGGAAAGTACGTTGTTTCAGCTTTTCATTGATGTATAGATCTTTCAAATGCGAGCAAAACTGTAGGTGTGGTGTCTATTGGAAACAAACAATTTTGTTTTTTGCTCATAAGTCCGTTAATATTGACCGCAGACCCCTAAAAGTTGGCATTTTTTAAAAGTGCGATAGAGCTATTAATCTATACATATTTGGAAAGTACGTTGTTTCAGCTTTTCATTGATGTATAGATCTTTCAAATGCGAGCAAAACTGTAGGTGTGGTGTCCATTGGAAACAAACAATTTTGTTTTTTACTCATAAGTCCGTTAATATTGACCGCAGACCCCTAAAAGTTGGCATTTTTTAAAAGTGCGATACAGCTATTAAACTATACATATTTGGAAAGTACGTTGTTTCAGCTTTTCATTGATGTATAGATCTTTCAAATGCGAGCAAAACTGTAGGTGTGGTGTCTATTGGAAACAAACAATTTTGTTTTTTGCTCATAAGTCCGTTAATATTGACCGCAGACCCCTAAAAGTTGGCATTTTTTAAAAGTGCGATACAGCTATTAAACTATACATATTTGGAAAGTACTTTGTTTTAGCTTTCCATTGATGTATAGATCTTTCAAATGCGAGCAAAACTGTGGGTGTGGTAGCCATTGGAAGCAAACAATTTTGTTTTTTACTCATAAGTCCGTTAATATTGACCGCAGACCCCTAAAAGTTGGCATTTTTTAAAAGTGCGATACAGCTATTAAACTATACATATTTGGAAAGTACGTTGTTTCAGCTTTTCATTGATGTATAGATCTTTCAAATGCGAGCAAAACTGTAGGTGTGGTGTCCATTGGAAACAAACAATTTTGTTTTTTGCTCATAAGTCCGTTAATATTGACCGCAGACCCCTAAAAGTTGGCATTTTTTAAAAGTGCGATAGAGCTATTAATCTATACATATTTGGAAAGTACGTTGTTTCAGCTTTTCATTGATGTATAGATCTTTCAAATGCGAGCAAAACTGTAGGTGTGGTGTCCATTGGAAACAAACAATTTTGTTTTTTGCTCATAAGTCCGTTAATATTGACCGCAGACCCCTAAAAGTTGGCATTTTTTAAAAGTGCGATAGAGCTATTAAACTATACATATTTGGAAAGTACGTTGTTTCAGCTTTTCATTGATGTATAGATCTTTCAAATGCGAGCAAAACTGTAGGTGTGGTGTCCATTGTAAACAAACAATTTTGTTTTTTGCTCATAAGTCCGTTAATATTGACCGCAGACCCCTAAAAGTTGGCATTTTTTAAAAGTGCGATAGAGCTATTAATCTATACATATTTGGAAAGTACGTTGTTTCAGCTTTTCATTGATGTATAGATCTTTCAAATGCGAGCAAAACTGTAGGTGTGGTGTCCATTGGAAACAAACAATTTTGTTTTTTGCTCATAAGTCCGTTAATATTGACCGCAGACCCCTAAAAGTTGGCATTTTTTAAAAGTGCGATAGAGCTATTAAACTATACATATTTGGAAAGTACGTTGTTTCAGCTTTTCATTGATGTATAGATCTTTCAAATGCGAGCAAAACTGTAGGTGTGGTGTCCATTGGAAACAAACAATTTTGTTTTTTGCTCATAAGTCCGTTAATATTGCCCGCAGACCCCTAAAAGTTGGCATTTTTCAATAGTGCGATAGAGCTATTAAACTATACATATTTGGAAAGTACTTTGTTTCAGCTTTTCATTGATGTATAGATCTTTCAAATGCGAGCAAAACTGTAGGTGTGGTGTCCATTGGAAACAAACAATTTTGTTTTTTGCTCATAAGTCCGTTAATATTGACCGCAGACCCCTAAAAGTTGGCATTTTTTAAAAGTGCGATAGAGCTATTAAACTATACATATTTGGAAAGTACGTTGTTTCAGCTTTTCATTGATGTATAGATCTTTCAAATGCGAGCAAAACTGTAGGTGTGGTGTCCATTGGAAACAAACAATTTTGTTTTTTGCTCATAAGTCCGTTAATATTGACCGCAGACCCCTAAAAGTTGGCATTTTTTAAAAGTGCGATAGAGCTATTAACCTATACATATTTGGAAAGTACGTTGTTTCAGCTTTTCATTGATGTATAGATCTTTCAAATGCGAGCAAAACTGTAGGTGTGGTGTCCATTGGAAACAAACAATTTTGTTTTTTGCTCATAAGTCCGTTAATATTGACCGCAGACCCCTAAAAGTTGGCATTTTTTAAAAGTGCGATAGAGCTATTAAACTATACATATTTGGAAAGTACGTTGTTTCAGCTTTTCATTGATGTATAGATCTTTCAAATGCGAGCAAAACTGTAGGTGTGGTGTCCATTGGAAACAAACAATTTTGTTTTTTGCTCATAAGTCCGTTAATATTGCCCGCAGACCCCTAAAAGTTGGCATTTTTTAAAAGTGCGATAGAGCTATTAAACTATACATATTTGGAAAGTACTTTGTTTCAGCTTTTCATTGATGTATAGATCTTTCAAATGCGAGCAAAACTGTGGGTGTAGTGGCCATTGGAAGCAAACAATTTTGTTTTTTGCTCATAAGTCCGTTAATATTGCCCGCAGACCCCTAAAAGTTGGCATTTTTTAAAAGTGCGATAGAGCTATTAAACTATACATATTTGGAAAGTACTTTGTTTCAGCTTTTCATTGATGTATAGATCTTTCAAATGCGAGCAAAACTGTGGGTGTAGTGGCCATTGGAAGCAAACAATTTTGTTTTTTGCTCATAAGTCCGTTAATATTGCCCGCAGACACCTAAAAGTTGGCATTTTTTAAAAGTGCGATAGAGCTATTAAACTATACATATTTGGAAAGTACTTTGTTTCAGCTTTTCATTGATGTATAGATCTTTCAAATGCGAGCAAAACTGTGGGTGTAGTGGCCATTGGAAGCAAACAAAACTGTTTTTTGCTCATAAGTCCGTTAATATTGACCGCAGACCCCTAAAAGTCGGCATTTTTTAAAAGTGCGATAGAGCTATTAAACTATACATATTTGGAAAGTACTTTGTTTCAGCTTTTCATTGATGTATAGATCTTTCAAATGCGAGCAAAACTGTAGGTGTGGTGTCCATTGGAAACAAACAATTTTTATTTTTGCTCATAAGTCCGTTAATATTGACCGCAGACCCCTAAAAGTTGGCATTTTTTAAAAGTGCGATAGAGCTATTAAACTATACATATTTGGAAAGTACTTTGTTTCAGCTTTTCATTGATGTATAGATCTTTCAAATGCGAGCAAAACTGTGGGTGTAGTGGCCATTGGAAGCAAACAAAACTGTTTTTTGCTCATAAGTCCGTTAATATTGCCCGCAGACCCCTAAAAGTTGGCATTTTTTAAAAGTGCGATAGAGCTATTAAACTATACATATTTGGAAAGTACTTTGTTTCAGCTTTTCATTGATGTATAGATCTTTCAAATGCGAGCAAAACTGTAGGTGTGGTGTCCATTGGAAACAAACAATTTTGTTTTTTGCTCATAAGTCCGTTAATATTGACCGCAGACCCCTAAAAGTTGGCATTTTTTAAAAGTGCGATAGAGCTATTAAACTATACATATTTGGAAAGTACGTTGTTTCAGCTTTTCATTGATGTATAGATCTTTCAAATGCGAGCAAAACTGTAGGTGTGGTGTCCATTGGAAACAAACAATTTTGTTTTTTGCTCATAAGTCCGTTAATATTGCCCGCAGACCCCTAAAAGTTGGCATTTTTTAAAAGTGCGATACAGCTATTAAACTATACATATTTGGAAAGTACGTTGTTTCAGCTTTTCATTGATGTATAGATCTTTCAAATGCGAGCAAAACTGTAGGTGTGGTGTCCATTGGAAACAAACAAAACAGTTTTTTGCTCATAAGTCCGTTAATATTGACCGCAGACCCCTAAAAGTTGGCATTTTTTAAAAGTGCGATAGAGCTATTAAACTATACATATTTGGAAAGTACGTTGTTTCAGCTTTTCATTGATGTATAGATCTTTCAACTGCGAGCAAAACTGTAGGTGTGGTGGCCATTGGAAGCAAACAAAACTGTTTTTTGCTCATAAGTCCGTTAATATTGCCCGCAGACCCCTAAAAGTTGGCATTTTTGAAAAGTGCGATAGAGCTATTAAACTATACATATTTGGAAAGTACGTTGTTTCAGCTTTTCATTGATGTATAGATCTTTCAAATGCGAGCAAAACTGTGACTGTGGTGGCCATTGGAAGCAAACAAAACTGTTTTTTGCTCATAACTCCCTTAATATTGCCCGCAGGCCCCTAAAAGTTGGCATTTTTCAATAGTGCGATAGAGCTATTAAACTATACATATTTGGAAAGTACTTTGTTTCAGCTTTTCATTGATGTATAGATCTTTCAAATGCGAGCAAAACTGTAGGTGTGGTGTCCATTGGAAACAAACAATTTTGTTTTTTGCTCATAAGTCCGTTAATATTGACCGCAGACCCCTAAAAGTTGGCATTTTTTAAAAGTGCGATAGAGCTATTAAACTATACATATTTGGAAAGTACGTTGTTTCAGCTTTTCATTGATGTATAGATCTTTCAACTGCGAGCAAAACTGTAGGTGTGGTGTCCATTGGAAACAAACAATTTTGTTTTTTGCTCATAAGTCCGTTAATATTGACCGCAGACCCCTAAAAGTTGGCATTTTTTAAAAGTGCGATAGAGCTATTAAACTATACATATTTGGAAAGTACGTTGTTTCAGCTTTTCATTGATGTATAGATCTTTCAAATGCGAGCAAAACTGTAGGTGTGGTGTCCATTGGAAACAAACAATTTTGTTTTTTGCTCATAAGTCCGTTAATATTGACCGCAGACCCCTAAAAGTCGGCATTTTTTAAAAGTGCGATAGAGCTATTAAACTATACATATTTGGAAAGTACTTTGTTTCAGCTTTTCATTGATGTATAGATCTTTCAAATGCGAGCAAAACTGTGGGTGTAGTGGCCATTGGAAGCAAACAAAACTGTTTTTTGCTCATAAGTCCGTTAATATTGCCCGCAGACCCCTAAAAGTTGGCATTTTTTAAAAGTGCGATAGAGCTATTAAACTATACATATTTGGAAAGTACGTTGTTTGAGCTTTTCATTGATGTATAGATCTTTCAAATGCGAGCAAAACTGTGGGTGTAGTGGCCATTGGAAGCAAACAAAACTGTTTTTTGCTCATAAGTCCGTTAATATTGCCCGCAGACCCCTAAAAGTCGGCATTTTTTAAAAGTGCGATAGAGCTATTAAACTATACATATTTGGAAAGTACTTTGTTTCAGCTTTTCATTGATGTATAGATCTTTCAAATGCGAGCAAAACTGTGGGTGTAGTGGCCATTGGAAGCAAACAAAACTGTTTTTTGCTTATAAGTCCGTTAATATTGCCCGCAGACCCCTAAAAGTAGGCATTTTTTAAAAGTGCGATAGAGCTATTAAACTATACATATTTGGAAAGTACGTTGTTTCAGCTTTTCATTGATGTATAGATCTTTCAAATGCGAGCAAAACTGTGGGTGTAGTGGCCATTGGAAGCAAACAAAACTGTTTTTTGCTCATAAGTCCGTTAATATTGCCCGCAGACCCCTAAAAGTTGGCATTTTTTAAAAGTGCGATAGAGCTATTAAACTATACATATTTGGAAAGTACTTTGTTTCAGCTTTTCATTGATGTATAGATCTTTCAAATGCGAGCAAAACTGTGGGTGTAGTGGCCATTGGAAGCAAACAAAACTGTTTTTTGCTCATAAGTCCGTTAATATTGCCCGCAGACCCCTAAAAGTCGGCATTTTTTAAAAGTGCGATAGAGCTATTAAACTATACATATTTGGAAAGTACTTTGTTTCAGCTTTTCATTGATGTATAGATCTTTCAAATGCGGGCAAAACTGTGAGAGTGGTGGCCATTGGAAGCAAACAATTTAGTTTTTTTGCTCATAAGTCCGTTAATATTGCCCGCAGACCCCCAAAACTTGGCATTTTTCAAAAGTGCGATACAGCTATTAAACTATACATATTTGGAAAGTACGTTGTTTCAGCTTTTCATTGATGTATAGATCTTTCAAATGCGAGCAAAACTGTAGGTGTGGTGTCCATTGGAAACAAACAATTTTGTTTTTTGCTCATAAGTCCGTTAATATTGCCCGCAGACCCCTAAAAGTTGGCATTTTTCAATAGTGCGATACAGCTACTAAACTATACATATTTGGAAAGTACGTTGTTTTAGCTTTCCATTGATGTATAGATCTTTCAAATGCGAGCAAAACTGTGGGAGTGGTGGCCATTGGAAGCAAACAATTTAGTTTTTTTGCTCATAAGTCCGTTAATATTGCCCGCAGACCCCCAAAACTTGGCATTTTTCAAAAGTGCGATAGAGCTATTAAACTATACATATTTGGAAAGTACTTTGTTTCAGCTTTTCAT
Organism: Merzomyia westermanni; assembly: GCA_949987695.1. Classification (NCBI taxonomy): domain Eukaryota; kingdom Metazoa; phylum Arthropoda; class Insecta; order Diptera; family Tephritidae; genus Merzomyia; species Merzomyia westermanni. The sequence goes on from OX465288.1 coordinate 191,421,745, forward strand.
TGATGTATAGATCTTTCAAATGCGGGCAAAACTGTGAGAGTGGTGGCCATTGGAAGCAAACAATTTAGTTTTTTTGCTCATAAGTCCGTTAATATTGCCCGCAGACCCCCAAAACTTGGCATTTTTCAAAAGTGCGATACAGCTATTAAACTATACATATTTGGAAAGTACGTTGTTTCAGCTTTTCATTGATGTATAGATCTTTCAAATGCGAGCAAAACTGTAGGTGTGGTGTCCATTGGAAACAAACAATTTTGTTTTTTGCTCATAAGTCCGTTAATATTGCCCGCAGACCCCTAAAAGTTGGCATTTTTCAATAGTGCGATAGAGCTATTAAACTATACATATTTGGAAAGTACGTTGTTTCAGCTTTTCATTGATGTATAGATCTTTCAAATGCGAGCAAAACTGTAGGTGTGGTGTCCATTGGAAACAAACAATTTTGTTTTTTGCTCATAAGTCCGTTAATATTGACCGCAGACCCCTAAAAGTTGGCATTTTTTAAAAGTGCGATAGAGCTATTAAACTATACATATTTGGAAAGTACGTTGTTTCAGCTTTTCATTGATGTATAGATCTTTCAAATGCGAGCAAAACTGTGGGAGTGGTGTCCATTGGAAACAAACAATTTAGTTTTTTTGCTCTTAAGTCCGTTAATATTGCCCGCAGACCCCTAAAAGTTGGCATTTTTCAATAGTGCGATAGAGCTATTAAACTATACATTTTTGGAAAGTACGTTGTTTCAGCTTTTCATTGATGTATAGATCTTTCAAATGCGAGCAAAACTGTAGGTGTGGTGTCCATTGGAAACAAACAATTTTGTTTTTTGCTCATAAGTCCGTTAATATTGACCGCAGACCCCTAAAAGTTGGCATTTTTTAAAAGTGCGATACAGCTACTAAACTATACATATTTGGAAAGTACGTTGTTTTAGCTTTCCATTGATGTATAGATCTTTCAAATGCGAGCAAAACTGTGGGAGTGGTGGCCATTGGAAGCAAACAATTTAGTTTTTTTGCTCATAAGTCCGTTAATATTGCCCGCAGACCCCCAAAACTTGGCATTTTTCAAAAGTGCGATACAGCTATTAAACTATACATATTTGGAAAGTACGTTGTTTCAGCTTTTCATTGATGTATAGATCTTTCAAATGCGAGCAAAACTGTAGGTGTGGTGTCCATTGGAAACAAACAATTTTGTTTTTTGCTCATAAGTCCGTTAATATTGACCGCAGACCCCTAAAAGTTGGCATTTTTTAAAAGTGCGATAGAGCTATTAAACTATACATATTTGGAAAGTACGTTGTTTCAGCTTTTCATTGATGTATAGATCTTTCAAATGCGAGCAAAACTGTAGGTGTGGTGTCCATTGGAAACAAACAATTTTGTTTTTTGCTCATAAGTCCGTTAATATTGCCCGCAGACCCCTAAAAGTTGGCATTTTTTAAAAGTGCGATAGAGCTATTAAACTATACATATTTGGAAAGTACTTTGTTTCAGCTTTTCATTGATGTATAGATCTTTCAAATGCGAGCAAAACTGTAGGTGTGGTGTCCATTGGAAACAAACAATTTTGTTTTTTGCTCATAAGTCCGTTAATATTGACCGCAGACCCCTAAAAGTTGGCATTTTTTAAAAGTGCGATAGAGCTATTAAACTATACATATTTGGAAAGTACGTTGTTTCAGCTTTTCATTGATGTATAGATCTTTCAAATGCGAGCAAAACTGTAGGTGTGGTGTCCATTGGAAACAAACAATTTTGTTTTTTGCTCATAAGTCCGTTAATATTGACCGCAGACCCCTAAAAGTTGGCATTTTTTAAAAGTGCGATAGAGCTATTAAACTATACATATTTGGAAAGTACGTTGTTTCAGCTTTTCATTGATGTACAGATCTTTCAAATGCGAGCAAAACTGTAGGTGTGGTGTCCATTGGAAACAAACAATTTTGTTTTTTGCTCATAAGTCCGTTAATATTGACCGCAGACCCCTAAAAGTTGGCATTTTTTAAAAGTGCGATAGAGCTATTAAACTATACATATTTGGAAAGTACGTTGTTTCAGCTTTTCATTGATGTATAGATCTTTCAAATGCGAGCAAAACTGTAGGTGTGGTGTCCATTGGAAACAAACAATTTTGTTTTTTGCTCATAAGTCCGTTAATATTGACCGCAGACCCCTAAAAGTTGGCATTTTTTAAAAGTGCGATAGAGCTATTAAACTATACATATTTGGAAAGTACGTTGTTTCAGCTTTTCATTGATGTATAGATCTTTCAAATGCGAGCAAAACTGTAGGTGTGGTGTCCATTGGAAACAAACAATTTTGTTTTTTGCTCATAAGTCCGTTAATATTGACCGCAGACCCCTAAAAGTTGGCATTTTTTAAAAGTGCGATAGAGCTATTAAACTATACATATTTGGAAAGTACGTTGTTTCAGCTTTTCATTGATGTATAGATCTTTCAAATGCGAGCAAAACTGTAGGTGTGGTGTCCATTGGAAACAAACAATTTTGTTTTTTGCTCATAAGTCCGTTAATATTGCCCGCAGACCCCTAAAAGTTGGCATTTTTCAATAGTGCGATAGAGCTATTAAACTATACATATTTGGAAAGTACGTTGTTTCAGCTTTTCATTGATGTATAGATCTTTCAAATGCGAGCAAAACTGTAGGTGTGGTGTCCATTGGAAACAAACAATTTTGTTTTTTGCTCATAAGTCCGTTAATATTGACCGCAGACCCCTAAAAGTTGGCATTTTTTAAAAGTGCGATAGAGCTATTAAACTATACATATTTGGAAAGTACGTTGTTTCAGCTTTTCATTGATGTATAGATCTTTCAAATGCGAGCAAAACTGTAGGTGTGGTGTCCATTGGAAACAAACAATTTTGTTTTTTGCTCATAAGTCCGTTAATATTGACCGCAGACCCCTAAAAGTTGGCATTTTTTAAAAGTGCGATAGAGCTATTAAACTATACATATTTGGAAAGTACGTTGTTTCAGCTTTTCATTGATGTATAGATCTTTCAAATGCGAGCAAAACTGTAGGTGTGGTGTCCATTGGAAACAAACAATTTTGTTTTTTGCTCATAAGTCCGTTAATATTGCCCGCAGACCCCTAAAAGTTGGCATTTTTCAATAGTGCGATAGAGCTATTAAACTATACATATTTGGAAAGTACTTTGTTTCAGCTTTTCATTGATGTATAGATCTTTCAAATGCGAGCAAAACTGTAGGTGTGGTGTCCATTGGAAACAAACAATTTTGTTTTTTGCTCATAAGTCCGTTAATATTGACCGCAGACCCCTAAAAGTTGGCATTTTTTAAAAGTGCGATAGAGCTATTAAACTATACATATTTGGAAAGTACGTTGTTTCAGCTTTTCATTGATGTATAGATCTTTCAAATGCGAGCAAAACTGTAGGTGTGGTGTCCATTGGAAACAAACAATTTTGTTTTTTGCTCATAAGTCCGTTAATATTGCCCGCAGACCCCTAAAAGTTGGCATTTTTGAAAAGTGCGATAGAGCTATTAAACTATACATATTTGGAAAGTACGTTGTTTCAGCTTTTCATTGATGTATAGATCTTTCAAATGCGAGCAAAACTGTAGGTGTGGTGTCCATTGGAAACAAACAATTTTGTTTTTTGCTCATAAGTCCGTTAATATTGACCGCAGACCCCTACAAGTTGGCATTTTTTAAAAGTGCGATAGAGCTATTAAACTATACATATTTGGAAAGTACGTTGTTTCAGCTTTTCATTGATGTATAGATCTTTCAACTGCGAGCAAAACTGTAGGTGTGGTGTCCATTGGAAACAAACAATTTTGTTTTTTGCTCATAAGTCCGTTAATATTGCCCGCAGACCCCTAAAAGTTGGCATTTTTTAAAAGTGCGATAGAGCTATTAAACTATACATATTTGGAAAGTACTTTGTTTCAGCTTTTCATTGATGTATAGATCTTTCAAATGCGAGCAAAACTGTGGGTGTAGTGGCCATTGGAAGCAAACAAAACTGTTTTTTGCTCATAAGTCCGTTAATATTGCCCGCAGACCCCTAAAAGTTGGCATTTTTTAAAAGTGCGATAGAGCTATTAAACTATACATATTTGGAAAGTACTTTGTTTCAGCTTTTCATTGATGTATAGATCTTTCAAATGCGAGCAAAACTGTAGGTGTGGTGTCCATTGGAAACAAACAATTTTGTTTTTTGCTCATAAGTCCGTTAATATTGCCCGCAGACCCCTAAAAGTTGGCATTTTTTAAAAGTGCGATAGAGCTATTAAACTATACATATTTGGAAAGTACTTTGTTTCAGCTTTTCATTGATGTATAGATCTTTCAAATGCGAGCAAAACTGTAGGTGTGGTGTCCATTGGAAACAAACAATTTTGTTTTTTGCTCATAAGTCCGTTAATATTGCCCGCAGACCCCTAAAAGTTGGCATTTTTTAAAAGTGCGATAGAGCTATTAAACTATACATATTTGGAAAGTACTTTGTTTCAGCTTTTCATTGATGTATAGATCTTTCAAATGCGAGCAAAACTGTAGGTGTGGTGTCCATTGGAAACAAACAATTTTGTTTTTTGCTCATAAGTCCGTTAATATTGCCCGCAGACCCCTAAAAGTTGGCATTTTTTAAAAGTGCGATAGAGCTATTAAACTATACATATTTGGAAAGTACTTTGTTTCAGCTTTTCATTGATGTATAGATCTTTCAAATGCGAGCAAAACTGTAGGTGTGGTGTCCAGTGGAAACAAACAATTTTGTTTTTTGCTCATAAGTCCGTTAATATTGCCCGCAGACCCCTAAAAGTTGGCATTTTTTAAAAGTGCGATACAGCTATTAAACTATACATATTTGGAAAGTACGTTGTTTCAGCTTTTCATTGATGTATAGATCTTTCAAATGCGAGCAAAACTGTAGGTGTGGTGTCCATTGGAAACAAACAATTTTGTTTTTTGCTCATAAGTCCGTTAATATTGACCGCAGACCCCTAAAAGTTGGCATTTTTTAAAAGTGCGATACAGCTACTAAACTATACATATTTGGAAAGTACGTTGTTTCAGCTTTTCATTGATGTATAGATCTTTCAAATGCGAGCAAAACTGTGGGTGTGGTGGCCATTGGAAGCAAACAAAACTGTTTTTTGCTCATAAGTCCGTTAATATTGCCCGCAGACCCCTAAAAGTTGGCATTTTTGAAAAGTGCGATAGAGCTATTAAACTATACATATTTGGAAAGTACGTTGTTTCAGCTTTTCATTGATGTATAGATCTTTCAAATGCGAGCAAAACTGTGACTGTGGTGGCCATTGGAAGCAAACAAAACTGTTTTTTGCTCATAACTCCCTTAATATTGCCCGCAGGCCCCTAAAAGTTGGCATTTTTCAATAGTGCGATAGAGCTATTAAACTATACATATTTGGAAAGTACTTTGTTTCAGCTTTTCATTGATGTATAGATCTTTCAAATGCGAGCAAAACTGTAGGTGTGGTGTCCATTGGAAACAAACAATTTTGTTTTTTGCTCATAAGTCCGTTAATATTGCCCGCAGACCCCTAAAAGTTGGCATTTTTTAAAAGTGCGATAGAGCTATTAAACTATACATATTTGGAAAGTACTTTGTTTCAGCTTTTCATTGATGTATAGATCTTTCAAATGCGAGCAAAACTGTAGGTGTGGTGTCCATTGGAAACAAACAATTTTGTTTTTTGCTCATAAGTCCGTTAATATTGCCCGCAGACCCCTAAAAGTTGGCATTTTTTAAAAGTGCGATAGAGCTATTAAACTATACATATTTGGAAAGTACTTTGTTTCAGCTTTTCATTGATGTATAGATCTTTCAAATGCGAGCAAAACTGTAGGTGTGGTGTCCATTGGAAACAAACAATTTTGTTTTTTGCTCATAAGTCCGTTAATATTGCCCGCAGACCCCTAAAAGTTGGCATTTTTTAAAAGTGCGATAGAGCTATTAAACTATACATATTTGGAAAGTACTTTGTTTCAGCTTTTCATTGATGTATAGATCTTTCAAATGCGAGCAAAACTGTAGGTGTGGTGTCCATTGGAAACAAACAATTTTGTTTTTTGCTCATAAGTCCGTTAATATTGCCCGCAGACCCCTAAAAGTTGGCATTTTTTAAAAGTGCGATAGAGCTATTAAACTATACATATTTGGAAAGTACTTTGTTTCAGCTTTTCATTGATGTATAGATCTTTCAAATGCGAGCAAAACTGTAGGTGTGGTGTCCAGTGGAAACAAAGAATTTTGTTTTTTGCTCATAAGTCCGTTAATATTGCCCGCAGACCCCTAAAAGTTGGCATTTTTGAAAAGTGCGATAGAGCTATTAAACTATACATATTTGGAAAGTACGTTGTTTCAGCTTTTCATTGATGTATAGATCTTTCAAATGCGAGCAAAACTGTGACTGTGGTGGCCATTGGAAGCAAACAAAACTGTTTTTTGCTCATAACTCCCTTAATATTGCCCGCAGGCCCCTAAAAGTTGGCATTTTTCAATAGTGCGATAGAGCTATTAAACTATACATATTTGGAAAGTACTTTGTTTCAGCTTTTCATTGATGTATAGATCTTTCAAATGCGAGCAAAACTGTAGGTGTGGTGTCCATTGGAAACAAACAATTTTGTTTTTTGCTCATAAGTCCGTTAATATTGACCGCAGACCCCTAAAAGTTGGCATTTTTTAAAAGTGCGATAGAGCTATTAAACTATACATATTTGGAAAGTACGTTGTTTCAGCTTTTCATTGATGTATAGATCTTTCAACTGCGAGCAAAACTGTAGGTGTGGTGTCCATTGGAAACAAACAATTTTGTTTTTTGCTCATAAGTCCGTTAATATTGACCGCAGACCCCTAAAAGTTGGCATTTTTTAAAAGTGCGATAGAGCTATTAAACTATACATATTTGGAAAGTACGTTGTTTCAGCTTTTCATTGATGTATAGATCTTTCAAATGCGAGCAAAACTGTAGGTGTGGTGTCCATTGGAAACAAACAATTTTGTTTTTTGCTCATAAGTCCGTTAATATTGACCGCAGACCCCTAAAAGTCGGCATTTTTTAAAAGTGCGATAGAGCTATTAAACTATACATATTTGGAAAGTACTTTGTTTCAGCTTTTCATTGATGTATAGATCTTTCAAATGCGAGCAAAACTGTGGGTGTAGTGGCCATTGGAAGCAAACAAAACTGTTTTTTGCTCATAAGTCCGTTAATATTGCCCGCAGACCCCTAAAAGTCGGCATTTTTTAAAAGTGCGATAGAGCTATTAAACTATACATATTTGGAAAGTACTTTGTTTCAGCTTTTCATTGATGTATAGATCTTTCAAATGCGAGCAAAACTGTGGGTGTAGTGGCCATTGGAAGCAAACAAAACTGTTTTTTGCTCATAAGTCCGTTAATATTGCCCGCAGACCCCTAAAAGTTGGCATTTTTTAAAAGTGCGATAGAGCTATTAAACTATACATATTTGGAAAGTACGTTGTTTCAGCTTTTCATTGATGTATAGATCTTTCAAATGCGAGCAAAACTGTAGGTGTGGTGTCCATTGGAAACAAACAATTTTGTTTTTTGCTCATAAGTCCGTTAATATTGACCGCAGACCCCTAAAAGTTGGCATTTTTTAAAAGTGCGATAGAGCTATTAAACTATACATATTTGGAAAGTACGTTGTTTCAGCTTTTCATTGATGTATAGATCTTTCAAATGCGAGCAAAACTGTAGGTGTGGTGTCCATTAGAAACAAACAATTTTGTTTTTTGCTCATAAGTCCGTTAATATTGACCGCAGACCCCTAAAAGTTGGCATTTTTTAAAAGTGCGATAGAGCTATTAAACTATACATATTTGGAAAGTACGTTGTTTCAGCTTTTCATTGATGTATAGATCTTTCAAATGCGAGCAAAACTGTAGGTGTGGTGTCCATTGGAAACAAACAATTTTGTTTTTTGCTCACAAGTCCGTTAATATTGACCGCAGACCCCTAAAAGTTGGCATTTTTTAAAAGTGCGATAGAGCTATTAAACTATACATATTTGGAAAGTACGTTGTTTCAGCTTTTCATTGATGTATAGATCTTTCAAATGCGAGCAAAACTGTAGGTGTGGTGTCCATTGGAAACAAACAATTTTGTTTTTTGCTCATAAGTCCGTTAATATTGACCGCAGACCCCTAAAAGTTGGCATTTTTTAAAAGTGCGATAGAGCTATTAAACTATACATATTTGGAAAGTACGTTGTTTCAGCTTTTCATTGATGTATAGATCTTTCAAATGCGAGCAAAACTGTAGGTGTGGTGTCCATTGGAAACAAACAATTTTGTTTTTTGCTCACAAGTCCGTTAATATTGACCGCAGACCCCTAAAAGTTGGCATTTTTTAAAAGTGCGATAGAGCTATTAAACTATACATATTTGGAAAGTACGTTGTTTCAGCTTTTCATTGATGTATAGATCTTTCAAATGCGAGCAAAACTGTAGGTGTGGTGTCCATTGGAAACAAACAATTTTGTTTTTTGCTCACAAGTCCGTTAATATTGACCGCAGACCCCTAAAAGTTGGCATTTTTTAAAAGTGCGATAGAGCTATTAAACTATACATATTTGGAAAGTACGTTGTTTCAGCTTTTCATTGATGTATAGATCTTTCAAATGCGAGCAAAACTGTAGGTGTGGTGTCCATTGGAAACAAACAATTTTGTTTTTTGCTCATAAGTCCGTTAATATTGACCGCAGACCCCTAAAAGTTGGCATTTTTTAAAAGTGCGATAGAGCTATTAAACTATACATATTTGGAAAGTACGTTGTTTCAGCTTTTCATTGATGTATAGATCTTTCAAATGCGAGCAAAACTGTAGGTGTGGTGTCCATTGGAAACAAACAATTTTGTTTTTTGCTCACAAGTCCGTTAATATTGACCGCAGACCCCTAAAAGTTGGCATTTTTTAAAAGTGCGATAGAGCTATTAAACTATACATATTTGGAAAGTACGTTGTTTCAGCTTTTCATTGATGTATAGATCTTTCAAATGCGAGCAAAACTGTAGGTGTGGTGTCCATTGGAAACAAACAATTTTGTTTTTTGCTCATAAGTCCGTTAATATTGACCGCAGACCCCTAAAAGTTGGCATTTTTTAAAAGTGCGATACAGCTATTAAACTATACATATTTGGAAAGTACGTTGTTTCAGCTTTTCATTGATGTATAGATCTTTCAAATGCGAGCAAAACTGTAGGTGTGGTGTCCATTGGAAACAAACAATTTTGTTTTTTGCTCATAAGTCCGTTAATATTGACCGCAGACCCCTAAAAGTTGGCATTTTTTAAAAGTGCGATAGAGCTATTAAACTATACATATTTGGAAAGTACGTTGTTTCAGCTTTTCATTGATGTATAGATCTTTCAAATGCGAGCAAAACTGTAGGTGTGGTGTCCATTGGAAACAAACAATTTTGTTTTTTGCTCATAAGTCCGTTAATATTGACCGCAGACCCCTAAAAGTTGGCATTTTTTAAAAGTGCGATAGAGCTATTAAACTATACATATTTGGAAAGTACGTTGTTTCAGCTTTTCATTGATGTATAGATCTTTCAAATGCGAGCAAAACTGTAGGTGTGGTGTCCATTGGAAACAAACAATTTTGTTTTTTGCTCATAAGTCCGTTAATATTGACCGCAGACCCCTAAAAGTTGGCATTTTTTAAAAGTGCGATACAGCTATTAAACTATACATATTTGGAAAGTACGTTGTTTCAGCTTTTCATTGATGTATAGATCTTTCAAATGCGAGCAAAACTGTAGGTGTGGTGTCCATTGGAAACAAACAATTTTGTTTTTTGCTCATAAGTCCGTTAATATTGACCGCAGACCCCTAAAAGTTGGCATTTTTTAAAAGTGCGATAGAGCTATTAAACTATACATATTTGGAAAGTACGTTGTTTCAGCTTTTCATTGATGTATAGATCTTTCAAATGCGAGCAAAACTGTGGGTGTGGTGGCCATTGGAAGCAAACAATTTTGTTTTTTGCTCATAAGTCCGTTAATATTGACCGCAGACCCCTAAAAGTTGGCATTTTTTAAAAGTGCGATACAGCTATTAAACTATACATATTTGGAAAGTACGTTGTTTCAGATTCTCATTGATGTATAGATCTTTCAAATGCGAGCAAAACTGTGGGTGTGGTGGCCATTGGAAGCAAACAATTTTGTTTTTTGCTCATAAGTCCGTTAATATTGACCGCAGACCCCTAAAAGTTGGCATTTTTTAAAAGTGCGATACAGCTATTAAACTATACATATTTGGAAAGTACGTTGTTTCAGATTCTCATTGATGTATAGATCTTTCAAATGCGAGCAAAACTGTGGGTGTGGTGGCCATTGGAAGCAAACAATTTTGTTTTTTGCTCATAAGTCCGTTAATATTGACCGCAGACCCCTAAAAGTTGGCATTTTTTAAAAGTGCGATAGAGCTATTAAACTATACATATTTGGAAAGTACGTTGTTTCAGCTTTTCATTGATGTATAAATCTTTCAAATGCGAGCAAAACTGTGGGTGTGGTGGCCATTGGAAGCAAACAATTTTGTTTTTTGCTCATAAGTCCGTTAATATTGACCGCAGACCCCTAAAAGTTGGCATTTTTTAAAAGTGCGATACAGCTATTAAACTATACATATTTGGAAAGTACGTTGTTTCAGATTCTCATTGATGTATAGATCTTTCAAATGCGAGCAAAACTGTAGGTGTGGTGTCCATTGGAAACAAACAATTTTGTTTTTTGCTCATAAGTCCGTTAATATTGCCCGCAGACCCCTAAAAGTTGGCATTTTTTAAAAGTGCGATAGAGCTATTAAACTATACATATTTGGAAAGTACGTTGTTTCAGCTTTTCATTGATGTATAGATCTTTCAAATGCGAGCAAAACTGTAGGTGTGGTGTCCATTGGAAACAAACAATTTTGTTTTTTGCTCATAAGTCCGTTAATATTGACCGCAGACCCCTAAAAGTTGGCATTTTTTAAAAGTGCGATAGAGCTATTAAACTATACATATTTGGAAAGTACGTTGTTTCAGCTTTTCATTGATGTATAGATCTTTGAAATGCGAGCAAAACTGTAGGTGTGGTGCCCATTGGAAACAAACAATTTTGTTTTTTGCTCATAAGTCCGTTAATATTGACCGCAGACCCCTAAAAGTTGGCATTTTTTAAAAGTGCGATAGAGCTATTAAACTATACATATTTGGAAAGTACGTTGTTTCAGCTTTTCATTGATGTATAGATCTTTCAAATGCGAGCAAAACTGTAGGTGTGGTGCCCATTGGAAACAAACAATTTTGTTTTTTGCTCATAAGTCCGTTAATATTGACCGCAGACCCCTAAAAGTTGGCATTTTTTAAAAGTGCGATAGAGCTATTAAACTATACATATTTGGAAAGTACGTTGTTTCAGCTTTTCATTGATGTATAGATCTTTCAAATGCGAGCAAAACTGTAGGTGTGGTGCCCATTGGAAACAAACAATTTTGTTTTTTGCTCATAAGTCCGTTAATATTGACCGCAGACCCCTAAAAGTTGGCATTTTTTAAAAGTGCGATAGAGCTATTAAACTATACATATTTGGAAAGTACGTTGTTTCAGCTTTTCATTGATGTATAGATCTTTCAAATGCGAGCAAAACTGTAGGTGTGGTGCCCATTGGAAACAAACAATTTTGTTTTTTGCTCATAAGTCCGTTAATATTGACCGCAGACCCCTAAAAGTTGGCATTTTTTAAAAGTGCGATAGAGCTATTAAACTATACATATTTGGAAAGTACGTTGTTTCAGCTTTTCATTGATGTATAGATCTTTCAAATGCGAGCAAAACTGTAGGTGTGGTGCCCATTGGAAACAAACAATTTTGTTTTTTGCTCATAAGTCCGTTAATATTGACCGCAGACCCCTAAAAGTTGGCATTTTTTAAAAGTGCGATAGAGCTATTAAACTATACATATTTGGAAAGTACGTTGTTTCAGCTTTTCATTGATGTATAGATCTTTCAAATGCGAGCAAAACTGTAGGTGTGGTGTCCATTGGAAACAAACAATTTTGTTTTTTGCTCATAAGTCCGTTAATATTGACCGCAGACCCCTAAAAGTTGGCATTTTTTAAAAGTGCGATACAGCTATTAAACTATACATATTTGGAAAGTACGTTGTTTCAGCTTTTCATTGATGTATAGATCTTTCAAATGCGAGCAAAACTGTAGGTGTGGTGTCCATTGGAAACAAACAATTTTGTTTTTTGCTCATAAGTCCGTTAATATTGACCGCAGACCCCTAAAAGTTGGCATTTTTTAAAAGTGCGATAGAGCTATTAAACTATACATATTTGGAAAGTACGTTGTTTCAGCTTTTCATTGATGTATAGATATTTCAAATGCGAGCAAAACTGTAGGTGTGGTGTCCATTGGAAACAAACAATTTTGTTTTTTGCTCATAAGTCCGTTAATATTGACCGCAGACCCCTAAAAGTTGGCATTTTTTAAAAGTGCGATACAGCTATTAAACTATACATATTTGGAAAGTACGTTGTTTCAGCTTTTCATTGATGTATAGATCTTTCAAATGCGAGCAAAACTGTAGGTGTGGTGTCCATTGGAAACAAACAATTTTGTTTTTTGCTCATAAGTCCGTTAATATTGACCGCAGACCCCTAAAAGTTGGCATTTTTTAAAAGTGCGATAGAGCTATTAAACTATACATATTTGGAAAGTACGTTGTTTCAGCTTTTCATTGATGTATAGATCTTTCAAATGCGAGCAAAACTGTAGGTGTGGTGCCCATTGGAAACAAACAATTTTGTTTTTTGCTCATAAGTCCGTTAATATTGCCCGCAGACCCCTAAAAGTTGGCATTTTTTAAAAGTGCGATACAGCTATTAAACTATACATATTTGGAAAGTACGTTGTTTCAGCTTTTCATTGATGTATAGATCTTTCAAATGCGAGCAAAACTGTAGGTGTGGTGTCCATTGGAAACAAACAATTTTGTTTTTTGCTCATAAGTCCGTTAATATTGACCGCAGACCCCTAAAAGTTGGCATTTTTTAAAAGTGCGATAGAGCTATTAAACTATACATATTTGGAAAGTACGTTGTTTCAGCTTTTCATTGATGTATAGATCTTTCAAATGCGAGCAAAACTGTAGGTGTGGTGTCCATTGGAAACAAACAATTTTGTTTTTTGCTCATAAGTCCGTTAATATTGACCGCAGACCCCTAAAAGTTGGCATTTTTTAAAAGTGCGATAGAGCTATTAAACTATACATATTTGGAAAGTACGTTGTTTCAGCTTTTCATTGATGTATAGATCTTTCAAATGCGAGCAAAACTGTAGGTGTGGTGTCCATTGGAAACAAACAATTTTGTTTTTTGCTCATAAGTCCGTTAATATTGCCCGCAGACCCCTAAAAGTTGGCATTTTTTAAAAGTGCGATACAGCTATTAAACTATACATATTTGGAAAGTACGTTGTTTCAGCTTTTCATTGATGTATAGATCTTTCAAATGCGAGCAAAACTGTAGGTGTGGTGTCCATTGGAAACAAACAATTTTGTTTTTTGCTCATAAGTCCGTTAATATTGCCCGCAGACCCCTAAAAGTTGGCATTTTTTAAAAGTGCGATACAGCTATTAAACTATACATATTTGGAAAGTACGTTGTTTCAGCTTTTCATTGATGTATAGATCTTTCAAATGCGAGCAAAACTGTAGGTGTGGTGTCCATTGGAAACAAACAATTTTGTTTTTTGCTCATAAGTCCGTTAATATTGACCGCAGACCCCTAAAAGTTGGCATTTTTTAAAAGTGCGATAGAGCTATTAAACTATACATATTTGGAAAGTACGTTGTTTCAGCTTTTCATTGATGTATAGATCTTTCAAATGCGAGCAAAACTGTAGGTGTGGTGTCCATTGGAAACAAACAATTTTGTTTTTTGCTCATAAGTCCGTTAATATTGACCGCAACCCCTAAAAGTTGGCATTTTTTAAAAGTGCGATAGAGCTATTAAACTATACATATTTGGAAAGTACGTTGTTTCAGCTTTTCATTGATGTATAGATCTTTCAAATGCGAGCAAAACTGTAGGTGTGGTGTCCATTGGAAACAAACAATTTTGTTTTTTGCTCATAAGTCCGTTAATATTGACCGCAGACCCCTAAAAGTTGGCATTTTTTAAAAGTGCGATAGAGCTATTAAACTATACATATTTGGAAAGTACGTTGTTTCAGCTTTTCATTGATGTATAGATCTTTCAAATGCGAGCAAAACTGTAGGTGTGGTGCCCATTGGAAACAAACAATTTTGTTTTTTGCTCATAAGTCCGTTAATATTGACCGCAGACCCCTAAAAGTTGGCATTTTTTAAAAGTGCGATAGAGCTATTAAACTATACATATTTGGAAAGTACGTTGTTTCAGCTTTTCATTGATGTATAGATCTTTCAAATGCGAGCAAAACTGTAGGTGTGGTGCCCATTGGAAACAAACAATTTTGTTTTTGCTCATAAGTCCGTTAATATTGACCGCAGACCCCTAAAAGTTGGCATTTTTTAAAAGTGCGATAGAGCTATTAAACTATACATATTTGGAAAGTACGTTGTTTCAGCTTTTCATTGATGTATAGATCTTTCAAATGCGAGCAAAACTGTAGGTGTGGTGCCCATTGGAAACAAACAATTTTGTTTTTTGCTCATAAGTCCGTTAATATTGACCGCAGACCCCTAAAAGTTGGCATTTTTTAAAAGTGCGATAGAGCTATTAAACTATACATATTTGGAAAGTACGTTGTTTCAGCTTTTCATTGAAGTATAGATCTTTCAAATGCGAGCAAAACTGTAGGTGTGGTGCCCATTGGAAACAAACAATTTTGTTTTTTGCTCATAAGTCCGTTAATATTGACCGCAGACCCCTAAAAGTTGGCATTTTTTAAAAGTGCGATAGAGCTATTAAACTATACATATTTGGAAAGTACGTTGTTTCAGCTTTTCATTGATGTATAGATCTTTCAAATGCGAGCAAAACTGTAGGTGTGGTGCCCATTGGAAACAAACAATTTTGTTTTTTGCTCATAAGTCCGTTAATATTGACCGCAGACCCCTAAAAGTTGGCATTTTTTAAAAGTGCGATAGAGCTATTAAACTATACATATTTGGAAAGTACGTTGTTTCAGCTTTTCATTGATGTATAGATCTTTCAAATGCGAGCAAAACTGTAGGTGTGGTGTCCATTGGAAACAAACAATTTTGTTTTTTGCTCATAAGTCCGTTAATATTGACCGCAGACCCCTAAAAGTTGGCATTTTTTAAAAGTGCGATACAGCTATTAAACTATACATATTTGGAAAGTACGTTGTTTCAGCTTTTCATTGATGTATAGATCTTTCAAATGCGAGCAAAACTGTAGGTGTGGTGTCCATTGGAAACAAACAATTTAGTTTTTTGCTCATAAGTCCGTTAATATTGACCGCAGACCCCTAAAAGTTGGCATTTTTTAAAAGTGCGATAGAGCTATTAAACTATACATATTTGGAAAGTACGTTGTTTCAGCTTTTCATTGATGTATAGATATTTCAAATGCGAGCAAAACTGTAGGTGTGGTGTCCATTGGAAACAAACAATTTTGTTTTTTGCTCATAAGTCCGTTAATATTGACCGCAGACCCCTAAAAGTTGGCATTTTTTAAAAGTGCGATACAGCTATTAAACTATACATATTTGGAAAGTACGTTGTTTCAGCTTTTCATTGATGTATAGATCTTTCAAATGCGAGCAAAACTGTAGGTGTGGTGTCCATTGGAAACAAACAATTTTGTTTTTTGCTCATAAGTCCGTTAATATTGACCGCAGACCCCTAAAAGTTGGCATTTTTTAAAAGTGCGATAGAGCTATTAAACTATACATATTTGGAAAGTACGTTGTTTCAGCTTTTCATTGATGTATAGATCTTTCAAATGCGAGCAAAACTGTAGGTGTGGTGTCCATTGGAAACAAACAATTTCGTTTTTTGCTCATAAGTCCGTTAATATTGACCGCAGACCCCTAAAAGTTGGCATTTTTTAAAAGTGCGATAGAGCTATTAAACTATACATATTTGGAAAGTACGTTGTTTCAGCTTTTCATTGATGTATAGATCTTTCAAATGCGAGCAAAACTGTAGGTGTGGTGCCCATTGGAAACAAACAATTTTGTTTTTTGCTCATAAGTCCGTTAATATTGCCCGCAGACCCCTAAAAGTTGGCATTTTTTAAAAGTGCGATACAGCTATTAAACTATACATATTTGGAAAGTACGTTGTTTCAGCTTTTCATTGATGTATAGATCTTTCAAATGCGAGCAAAACTGTAGGTGTGGTGTCCATTGGAAACAAACAATTTTGTTTTTTGCTCATAAGTCCGTTAATATTGACCGCAGACCCCTAAAAGTTGGCATTTTTTAAAAGTGCGATAGAGCTATTAAACTATACATATTTGGAAAGTACGTTGTTTCAGCTTTTCATTGATGTATAGATCTTTCAAATGCGAGCAAAACTGTAGGTGTGGTGTCCATTGGAAACAAACAATTTTGTTTTTTGCTCATAAGTCCGTTAATATTGACCGCAGACCCCTAAAAGTTGGCATTTTTTAAAAGTGCGATAGAGCTATTAAACTATACATATTTGGAAAGTACGTTGTTTCAGCTTTTCATTGATGTATAGATCTTTCAAATGCGAGCAAAACTGTAGGTGTGGTGTCCATTGGAAACAAACAATTTTGTTTTTTGCTCATAAGTCCGTTAATATTGCCCGCAGACCCCTAAAAGTTGGCATTTTTTAAAAGTGCGATACAGCTATTAAACTATACATATTTGGAAAGTACGTTGTTTCAGCTTTTCATTGATGTATAGATCTTTCAAATGCGAGCAAAACTGTAGGTGTGGTGTCCATTGGAAACAAACAATTTTGTTTTTTGCTCATAAGTCCGTTAATATTGACCGCAGACCCCTAAAAGTTGGCATTTTTTAAAAGTGCGATAGAGCTATTAAACTATACATATTTGGAAAGTACGTTGTTTCAGCTTTTCATTGATGTATAGATCTTTCAAATGCGAGCAAAACTGTAGGTGTGGTGTCCATTGGAAACAAACAATTTTGTTTTTTGCTCATAAGTCCGTTAATATTGACCGCAACCCCTAAAAGTTGGCATTTTTTAAAAGTGCGATAGAGCTATTAAACTATACATATTTGGAAAGTACGTTGTTTCAGCTTTTCATTGATGTATAGATCTTTCAAATGCGAGCAAAACTGTAGGTGTGGTGTCCATTGGAAACAAACAATTTTGTTTTTTGCTCATAAGTCCGTTAATATTGACCGCAACCCCTAAAAGTTGGCATTTTTTAAAAGTGCGATAGAGCTATTAAACTATACATATTTGGAAAGTACGTTGTTTCAGCTTTTCATTGATGTATAGATCTTTCAAATGCGAGCAAAACTGTAGGTGTGGTGTCCATTGGAAACAAACAATTTTGTTTTTTGCTCATAAGTCCGTTAATATTGACCGCAGACCCCTAAAAGTTGGCATTTTTTAAAAGTGCGATA
The DNA here is from genome assembly GCA_949987695.1 of Merzomyia westermanni. Taxonomy (NCBI): domain Eukaryota; kingdom Metazoa; phylum Arthropoda; class Insecta; order Diptera; family Tephritidae; genus Merzomyia; species Merzomyia westermanni. The sequence continues at coordinate 191,439,366 of OX465288.1, forward strand.
GAGCTATTAAACTATACATATTTGGAAAGTACGTTGGTTCAGCTTTTCATTGATGTATAGATCTTTCAAATGCGAGCAAAACTGTAGGTGTGGTGTCCATTGGAAACAAACAATTTTGTTTTTTGCTCATAAGTCCGTTAATATTGACCGCAACCCCTAAAAGTTGGCATTTTTTAAAAGTGCGATAGAGCTATTAAACTATACATATTTGGAAAGTACGTTGTTTCAGCTTTTCATTGATGTATAGATCTTTCAAATGCGAGCAAAACTGTAGGTGTGGTGCCCATTGGAAACAAACAATTTTGTTTTTTGCTCATAAGTCCGTTAATATTGACCGCAGACCCCTAAAAGTTGGCATTTTTTAAAAGTGCGATAGAGCTATTAAACTATACATATTTGGAAAGTACGTTGTTTCAGCTTTTCATTGATGTATAGATCTTTCAAATGCGAGCAAAACTGTAGGTGTGGTGTCCATTGGAAACAAACAATTTTGTTTTTTGCTCATAAGTCCGTTAATATTGACCGCAGACCCCTAAAAGTTGGCATTTTTTAAAAGTGCGATACAGCTATTAAACTATACATATTTGGAAAGTACGTTGTTTCAGCTTTTCATTGATGTATAGATCTTTCAAATGCGAGCAAAACTGTAGGTGTGGTGTCCATTGGAAACAAACAATTTTGTTTTTTGCTCATAAGTCCGTTAATATTGACCGCAGACCCCTAAAAGTTGGCATTTTTTAAAAGTGCGATAGAGCTATTAAACTATACATATTTGGAAAGTACGTTGTTTCAGCTTTTCATTGATGTATAGATATTTCAATTGCGAGCAAAACTGTAGGTGTGGTGTCCATTGGAAACAAACAATTTTGTTTTTTGCTCATAAGTCCGTTAATATTGACCGCAGACCCCTAAAAGTTGGCATTTTTTAAAAGTGCGATACAGCTATTAAACTATACATATTTGGAAAGTACGTTGTTTCAGCTTTTCATTGATGTATAGATCTTTCAAATGCGAGCAAAACTGTAGGTGTGGTGTCCATTGGAAACAAACAATTTTGTTTTTTGCTCATAAGTCCGTTAATATTGACCGCAGACCCCTAAAAGTTGGCATTTTTTAAAAGTGCGATAGAGCTATTAAACTATACATATTTGGAAAGTACGTTGTTTCAGCTTTTCATTGATGTATAGATCTTTCAAATGCGAGCAAAACTGTAGGTGTGGTGTCCATTGGAAACAAACAATTTCGTTTTTTGCTCATAAGTCCGTTAATATTGACCGCAGACCCCTAAAAGTTGGCATTTTTTAAAAGTGCGATAGAGCTATTAAACTATACATATTTGGAAAGTACGTTGTTTCAGCTTTTCATTGATGTATAGATCTTTCAAATGCGAGCAAAACTGTAGGTGTGGTGCCCATTGGAAACAAACAATTTTGTTTTTTGCTCATAAGTCCGTTAATATTGCCCGCAGACCCCTAAAAGTTGGCATTTTTTAAAAGTGCGATACAGCTATTAAACTATACATATTTGGAAAGTACGTTGTTTCAGCTTTTCATTGATGTATAGATCTTTCAAATGCGAGCAAAACTGTAGGTGTGGTGTCCATTGGAAACAAACAATTTTGTTTTTTGCTCATAAGTCCGTTAATATTGACCGCAGACCCCTAAAAGTTGGCATTTTTTAAAAGTGCGATAGAGCTATTAAACTATACATATTTGGAAAGTACGTTGTTTCAGCTTTTCATTGATGTATAGATCTTTCAAATGCGAGCAAAACTGTAGGTGTGGTGTCCATTGGAAACAAACAATTTTGTTTTTTGCTCATAAGTCCGTTAATATTGACCGCAGACCCCTAAAAGTTGGCATTTTTTAAAAGTGCGATAGAGCTATTAAACTATACATATTTGGAAAGTACGTTGTTTCAGCTTTTCATTGATGTATAGATCTTTCAAATGCGAGCAAAACTGTAGGTGTGGTGTCCATTGGAAACAAACAATTTTGTTTTTTGCTCATAAGTCCGTTAATATTGACCGCAACCCCTAAAAGTTGGCATTTTTTAAAAGTGCGATAGAGCTATTAAACTATACATATTTGGAAAGTACGTTGTTTCAGCTTTTCATTGATGTATAGATCTTTCAAATGCGAGCAAAACTGTAGGTGTGGTGTCCATTGGAAACAAACAATTTTGTTTTTTGCTCATAAGTCCGTTAATATTGACCGCAACCCCTAAAAGTTGGCATTTTTTAAAAGTGCGATAGAGCTATTAAACTATACATATTTGGAAAGTACGTTGTTTCAGCTTTTCATTGATGTATAGATCTTTCAAATGCGAGCAAAACTGTAGGTGTGGTGTCCATTGGAAACAAACAATTTTGTTTTTTGCTCATAAGTCCGTTAATATTGACCGCAACCCCTAAAAGTTGGCATTTTTTAAAAGTGCGATAGAGCTATTAAACTATACATATTTGGAAAGTACGTTGTTTCAGCTTTTCATTGATGTATAGATCTTTCAAATGCGAGCAAAACTGTAGGTGTGGTGCCCATTGGAAACAAACAATTTTGTTTTTTGCTCATAAGTCCGTTAATATTGACCGCAACCCCTAAAAGTTGGCATTTTTTAAAAGTGCGATAGAGCTATTAAACTATACATATTTGGAAAGTACGTTGTTTCAGCTTTTCATTGATGTATAGATCTTTCAAATGCGAGCAAAACTGTAGGTGTGGTGTCCATTGGAAACAAACAATTTTGTTTTTTGCTCATAAGTCCGTTAATATTGACCGCAACCCCTAAAAGTTGGCATTTTTTAAAAGTGCGATAGAGCTATTAAACTATACATATTTGGAAAGTACGTTGTTTCAGCTTTTCATTGATGTATAGATCTTTCAAATGCGAGCAAAACTGTAGGTGTGGTGTCCATTGGAAACAAACAATTTTGTTTTTTGCTCATAAGTCCGTTAATATTGACCGCAACCCCTAAAAGTTGGCATTTTTTAAAAGTGCGATAGAGCTATTAAACTATACATATTTGGAAAGTACGTTGTTTCAGCTTTTCATTGATGTATAGATCTTTCAAATGCGAGCAAAACTGTAGGTGTGGTGTCCATTGGAAACAAACAATTTTGTTTTTTGCTCATAAGTCCGTTAATATTGACCGCAACCCCTAAAAGTTGGCATTTTTTAAAAGTGCGATAGAGCTATTAAACTATACATATTTGGAAAGTACGTTGTTTCAGCTTTTCATTGATGTATAGATCTTTCAAATGCGAGCAAAACTGTAGGTGTGGTGCCCATTGGAAACAAACAATTTTGTTTTTTGCTCATAAGTCCGTTAATATTGCCCGCAGACCCCTAAAAGTTGGCATTTTTTAAAAGTGCGATACAGCTATTAAACTATACATATTTGGAAAGTACGTTGTTTCAGCTTTTCATTGATGTATAGATCTTTCAAATGCGAGCAAAACTGTAGGTGTGGTGTCCATTGGAAACAAACAATTTTGTTTTTTGCTCATAAGTCCGTTAATATTGACCGCAGACCCCTAAAAGTTGGCATTTTTTAAAAGTGCGATAGAGCTATTAAACTATACATATTTGGAAAGTACGTTGTTTCAGCTTTTCATTGATGTATAGATCTTTCAAATGCGAGCAAAACTGTAGGTGTGGTGTCCATTGGAAACAAACAATTTTGTTTTTTGCTCATAAGTCCGTTAATATTGACCGCAGACCCCTAAAAGTTGGCATTTTTTAAAAGTGCGATAGAGCTATTAAACTATACATATTTGGAAAGTACGTTGTTTCAGCTTTTCATTGATGTATAGATCTTTCAAATGCGAGCAAAACTGTAGGTGTGGTGTCCATTGGAAACAAACAATTTTGTTTTTTGCTCATAAGTCCGTTAATATTGACCGCAACCCCTAAAAGTTGGCATTTTTTAAAAGTGCGATAGAGCTATTAAACTATACATATTTGGAAAGTACGTTGTTTCAGCTTTTCATTGATGTATAGATCTTTCAAATGCGAGCAAAACTGTAGGTGTGGTGTCCATTGGAAACAAACAATTTTGTTTTTTGCTCATAAGTCCGTTAATATTGACCGCAACCCCTAAAAGTTGGCATTTTTTAAAAGTGCGATAGAGCTATTAAACTATACATATTTGGAAAGTACGTTGTTTCAGCTTTTCATTGATGTATAGATCTTTCAAATGCGAGCAAAACTGTAGGTGTGGTGTCCATTGGAAACAAACAATTTTGTTTTTTGCTCATAAGTCCGTTAATATTGACCGCAGACCCCTAAAAGTTGGCATTTTTTAAAAGTGCGATAGAGCTATTAAACTATACATATTTGGAAAGTACGTTGTTTCAGCTTTTCATTGATGTATAGATCTTTCAAATGCGAGCAAAACTGTAGGTGTGGTGTCCATTGGAAACAAACAATTTTGTTTTTTGCTCATAAGTCCGTTAATATTGACCGCAACCCCTAAAAGTTGGCATTTTTTAAAAGTGCGATAGAGCTATTAAACTATACATATTTGGAAAGTACGTTGTTTCAGCTTTTCATTGATGTATAGATCTTTCAAATGCGAGCAAAACTGTAGGTGTGGTGTCCATTGGAAACAAACAATTTTGTTTATTGCTCATAAGTCCGTTAATATTGACCGCAGACCCCTAAATGTTGGCATTTTTTAAAAGTGCGATAGAGCTATTAAACTATACATATTTGGAAAGTACGTTGTTTCAGCTTTTCATTGATGTATAGATCTTTCAAATGCGAGCAAAACTGTAGGTGTGGTGTCCATTGGAAACAAACAATTTTGTTTTTTGCTCATAAGTCCGTTAATATTGACCGCAACCCCTAAAAGTTGGCATTTTTTAAAAGTGCGATAGAGCTATTAAACTATACATATTTGGAAAGTACGTTGTTTCAGCTTTTCATTGATGTATAGATCTTTCAAATGCGAGCAAAACTGTAGGTGTGGTGTCCATTGGAAACAAACAATTTTGTTTTTTGCTCATAAGTCCGTTAATATTGACCGCAACCCCTAAAAGTTGGCATTTTTTAAAAGTGCGATAGAGCTATTAAACTATACATATTTGGAAAGTACGTTGTTTCAGCTTTTCATTGATGTATAGATCTTTCAAATGCGAGCAAAACTGTAGGTGTGGTGTCCATTGGAAACAAACAATTTTGTTTTTTGCTCATAAGTCCGTTAATATTGACCGCAGACCCCTAAAAGTTGGCATTTTTTAAAAGTGCGATAGAGCTATTAAACTATACATATTTGGAAAGTACGTTGTTTCAGCTTTTCATTGATGTATAGATCTTTCAAATGCGAGCAAAACTGTAGGTGTGGTGTCCATTGGAAACAAACAATTTTGTTTTTTGCTCATAAGTCCGTTAATATTGACCGCAGACCCCTAAAAGTTGGCATTTTTTAAAAGTGCGATAGAGCTATTAAACTATACATATTTGGAAAGTACGTTGTTTCAGCTTTTCATTGATGTATAGATCTTTCAAATGCGAGCAAAACTGTAGGTGTGGTGTCCATTGGAAACAAACAATTTTGTTTTTTGCTCATAAGTCCGTTAATATTGACCGCAACCCCTAAAAGTTGGCATTTTTTAAAAGTGCGATAGAGCTATTAAACTATACATATTTGGAAAGTACGTTGTTTCAGCTTTTCATTGATGTATAGATCTTTCAAATGCGAGCAAAACTGTAGGTGTGGTGTCCATTGGAAACAAACAATTTTGTTTTTTGCTCATAAGTCCGTTAATATTGACCGCAGACCCCTAAAAGTTGGCATTTTTTAAAAGTGCGATAGAGCTATTAAACTATACATATTTGGAAAGTACGTTGTTTCAGCTTTTCATTGATGTATAGATCTTTCAAATGCGAGCAAAACTGTAGGTGTGGTGTCCATTGGAAACAAACAATTTTGTTTTTTGCTCATAAGTCCGTTAATATTGACCGCAGACCCCTAAAAGTTGGCATTTTTTAAAAGTGCGATAGAGCTATTAAACTATACATATTTGGAAAGTACGTTGTTTCAGCTTTTCATTGATGTATAGATCTTTCAAATGCGAGCAAAACTGTAGGTGTGGTGTCCATTGGAAACAAACAATTTTGTTTTTTGCTCATAAGTCCGTTAATATTGACCGCAACCCCTAAAAGTTGGCATTTTTTAAAAGTGCGATAGAGCTATTAAACTATACATATTTGGAAAGTACGTTGTTTCAGCTTTTCATTGATGTATAGATCTTTCAAATGCGAGCAAAACTGTAGGTGTGGTGTCCATTGGAAACAAACAATTTTGTTTTTTGCTCATAAGTCCGTTAATATTGACCGCAGACCCCTAAAAGTTGGCATTTTTTAAAAGTGCGATAGAGCTATTAAACTATACATATTTGGAAAGTACGTTGTTTCAGCTTTTCATTGATGTATAGATCTTTCAAATGCGAGCAAAACTGTAGGTGTGGTGTCCATTGGAAACAAACAATTTTGTTTTTTGCTCATAAGTCCGTTAATATTGACCGCAGACCCCTAAAAGTTGGCATTTTTTAAAAGTGCGATAGAGCTATTAAACTATACATATTTGGAAAGTACGTTGTTTCAGCTTTTCATTGATGTATAGATCTTTCAAATGCGAGCAAAACTGTAGGTGTGGTGTCCATTGGAAACAAACAATTTTGTTTTTTGCTCATAAGTCCGTTAATATTGACCGCAACCCCTAAAAGTTGGCATTTTTTAAAAGTGCGATAGAGCTATTAAACTATACATATTTGGAAAGTACGTTGTTTCAGCTTTTCATTGATGTATAGATCTTTCAAATGCGAGCAAAACTGTAGGTGTGGTGTCCATTGGAAACAAACAATTTTGTTTTTTGCTCATAAGTCCGTTAATATTGACCGCAGACCCCTAAAAGTTGGCATTTTTTAAAAGTGCGATAGAGCTATTAAACTATACATATTTGGAAAGTACGTTGTTTCAGCTTTTCATTGATGTATAGATCTTTCAAATGCGAGCAAAACTGTAGGTGTGGTGTCCATTGGAAACAAACAATTTTGTTTTTTGCTCATAAGTCCGTTAATATTGACCGCAGACCCCTAAAAGTTGGCATTTTTTAAAAGTGCGATAGAGCTATTAAACTATACATATTTGGAAAGTACGTTGTTTCAGCTTTTCATTGATGTATAGATCTTTCAAATGCGAGCAAAACTGTAGGTGTGGTGTCCATTGGAAACAAACAATTTTGTTTTTTGCTCATAAGTCCGTTAATATTGACCGCAACCCCTAAAAGTTGGCATTTTTTAAAAGTGCGATAGAGCTATTAAACTATACATATTTGGAAAGTACGTTGTTTCAGCTTTTCATTGATGTATAGATCTTTCAAATGCGAGCAAAACTGTAGGTGTGGTGTCCATTGGAAACAAACAATTTTGTTTTTTGCTCATAAGTCCGTTAATATTGACCGCAACCCCTAAAAGTTGGCATTTTTTAAAAGTGCGATAGAGCTATTAAACTATACATATTTGGAAAGTACGTTGTTTCAGCTTTTCATTGATGTATAGATCTTTCAAATGCGAGCAAAACTGTAGGTGTGGTGTCCATTGGAAAGAAACAATTTTGTTTTTTGCTCATAAGTCCGTTAATATTGACCGCAGACCCCTAAAAGTTGGCATTTTTTAAAAGTGCGATAGAGCTATTAAACTATACATATTTGGAAAGTACGTTGTTTCAGCTTTTCATTGATGTATAGATCTTTCAAATGCGAGCAAAACTGTAGGTGTGGTGTCCATTGGAAACAAACAATTTTGTTTTTTGCTCATAAGTCCGTTAATATTGACCGCAACCCCTAAAAGTTGGCATTTTTTAAAAGTGCGATAGAGCTATTAAACTATACATATTTGGAAAGTACGTTGTTTCAGCTTTTCATTGATGTATAGATCTTTCAAATGCGAGCAAAACTGTAGGTGTGGTGTCCATTGGAAACAAACAATTTTGTTTTTTGCTCATAAGTCCGTTAATATTGACCGCAACCCCTAAAAGTTGGCATTTTTTAAAAGTGCGATAGAGCTATTAAACTATACATATTTGGAAAGTACGTTGTTTCAGCTTTTCATTGATGTATAGATCTTTCAAATGCGAGCAAAACTGTAGGTGTGGTGTCCATTGGAAACAAACAATTTTGTTTTTTGCTCATAAGTCCGTTAATATTGACCGCAGACCCCTAAAAGTTGGCATTTTTTAAAAGTGCGATAGAGCTATTAAACTATACATATTTGGAAAGTACGTTGTTTCAGCTTTTCATTGATGTATAGATCTTTCAAATGCGAGCAAAACTGTAGGTGTGGTGTCCATTGGAAACAAACAATTTTGTTTTTTGCTCATAAGTCCGTTAATATTGACCGCAGACCCCTAAAAGTTGGCATTTTTTAAAAGTGCGATAGAGCTATTAAACTATACATATTTGGAAAGTACGTTGTTTCAGCTTTTCATTGATGTATAGATCTTTCAAATGCGAGCAAAACTGTAGGTGTGGTGTCCATTGGAAACAAACAATTTTGTTTTTTGCTCATAAGTCCGTTAATATTGACCGCAACCCCTAAAAGTTGGCATTTTTTAAAAGTGCGATAGAGCTATTAAACTATACATATTTGGAAAGTACGTTGTTTCAGCTTTTCATTGATGTATAGATCTTTCAAATGCGAGCAAAACTGTAGGTGTGGTGTCCATTGGAAACAAACAATTTTGTTTTTTGCTCATAAGTCCGTTAATATTGACCGCAGACCCCTAAAAGTTGGCATTTTTTAAAAGTGCGATAGAGCTATTAAACTATACATATTTGGAAAGTACGTTGTTTCAGCTTTTCATTGATGTATAGATCTTTCAAATGCGAGCAAAACTGTAGGTGTGGTGTCCATTGGAAACAAACAATTTTGTTTTTTGCTCATAAGTCCGTTAATATTGACCGCAGACCCCTAAAAGTTGGCATTTTTTAAAAGTGCGATAGAGCTATTAAACTATACATATTTGGAAAGTACGTTGTTTCAGCTTTTCATTGATGTATAGATCTTTCAAATGCGAGCAAAACTGTAGGTGTGGTGTCCATTGGAAACAAACAATTTTGTTTTTTGCTCATAAGTCCGTTAATATTGACCGCAGACCCCTAAAAGTTGGCATTTTTTAAAAGTGCGATAGAGCTATTAAACTATACATATTTGGAAAGTACGTTGTTTCAGCTTTTCATTGATGTATAGATCTTTCAAATGCGAGCAAAACTGTAGGTGTGGTGTCCATTGGAAACAAACAATTTTGTTTTTTGCTCATAAGTCCGTTAATATTGACCGCAACCCCTAAAAGTTGGCATTTTTTAAAAGTGCGATAGAGCTATTAAACTATACATATTTGGAAAGTACGTTGTTTCAGCTTTTCATTGATGTATAGATCTTTCAAATGCGAGCAAAACTGTAGGTGTGGTGTCCATTGGAAACAAACAATTTTGTTTTTTGCTCATAAGTCCGTTAATATTGACCGCAACCCCTAAAAGTTGGCATTTTTTAAAAGTGCGATAGAGCTATTAAACTATACATATTTGGAAAGTACGTTGTTTCAGCTTTTCATTGATGTATAGATCTTTCAAATGCGAGCAAAACTGTAGGTGTGGTGTCCATTGGAAACAAACAATTTTGTTTTTTGCTCATAAGTCCGTTAATATTGACCGCAGACCCCTAAAAGTTGGCATTTTTTAAAAGTGCGATAGAGCTATTAAACTATACATATTTGGAAAGTACGTTGTTTCAGCTTTTCATTGATGTATAGATCTTTCAAATGCGAGCAAAACTGTAGGTGTGGTGTCCATTGGAAACAAACAATTTTGTTTTTTGCTCATAAGTCCGTTAATATTGACCGCAACCCCTAAAAGTTGGCATTTTTTAAAAGTGCGATAGAGCTATTAAACTATACATATTTGGAAAGTACGTTGTTTCAGCTTTTCATTGATGTATAGATCTTTCAAATGCGAGCAAAACTGTAGGTGTGGTGTCCATTGGAAACAAACAATTTTGTTTTTTGCTCATAAGTCCGTTAATATTGACCGCAGACCCCTAAAAGTTGGCATTTTTTAAAAGTGCGATAGAGCTATTAAACTATACATATTTGGAAAGTACGTTGTTTCAGCTTTTCATTGATGTATAGATCTTTCAAATGCGAGCAAAACTGTAGGTGTGGTGTCCATTGGAAACAAACAATTTTGTTTTTTGCTCATAAGTCCGTTAATATTGACCGCAGACCCCTAAAAGTTGGCATTTTTTAAAAGTGCGATAGAGCTATTAAACTATACATATTTGGAAAGTACGTTGTTTCAGCTTTTCATTAATGTATAGATCTTTCAAATGCGAGCAAAACTGTAGGTGTGGTGTCCATTGGAAACAAACAATTTTGTTTTTTGCTCATAAGTCCGTTAATATTGACCGCAGACCCCTAAAAGTTGGCATTTTTTAAAAGTGCGATAGAGCTATTAAACTATACATATTTGGAAAGTACGTTGTTTCAGCTTTTCATTGATGTATAGATCTTTCAAATGCGAGCAAAACTGTAGGTGTGGTGTCCATTGGAAACAAACAATTTTGTTTTTTGCTCATAAGTCCGTTAATATTGACCGCAGACCCCTAAAAGTTGGCATTTTTTAAAAGTGCGATAGAGCTATTAAACTATACATATTTGGAAAGTACGTTGTTTCAGCTTTTCATTGATGTATAGATCTTTCAAATGCGAGCAAAACTGTAGGTGTGGTGTCCATTGGAAACAAACAATTTTGTTTTTTGCTCATAAGTCCGTTAATATTGACCGCAACCCCTAAAAGTTGGCATTTTTTAAAAGTGCGATAGAGCTATTAAACTATACATATTTGGAAAGTACGTTGTTTCAGCTTTACATTGATGTATAGATCTTTCAAATGCGAGCAAAACTGTAGGTGTGGTGTCCATTGGAAACAAACAATTTTGTTTTTTGCTCATAAGTCCGTTAATATTGACCGCAGACCCCTAAAAGTTGGCATTTTTTAAAAGTGCGATAGAGCTATTAAACTATACATATTTGGAAAGTACGTTGTTTCAGCTTTTCATTGATGTATAGATCTTTCAAATGCGAGCAAAACTGTAGGTGTGGTGTCCATTGGAAACAAACAATTTTGTTTTTTGCTCATAAGTCCGTTAATATTGACCGCAGACCCCTAAAAGTTGGCATTTTTTAAAAGTGCGATAGAGCTATTAAACTATACATATTTGGAAAGTACGTTGTTTCAGCTTTTCATTGATGTATAGATCTTTCAAATGCGAGCAAAACTGTAGGTGTGGTGTTCATTGGAAACAAACAATTTTGTTTTTTGCTCATAAGTCCGTTAATATTGACCGCAGACCCCTAAAAGTTGGCATTTTTTAAAAGTGCGATAGAGCTATTAAACTATACATATTTGGAAAGTACGTTGTTTCAGCTTTTCATTGATGTATAGATCTTTCAAATGCGAGCAAAACTGTAGGTGTGGTGTCCATTGGAAACAAACAATTTTGTTTTTTGCTCATAAGTCCGTTAATATTGACCGCAGACCCCTAAAAGTTGGCATTTTTTAAAAGTGCGATAGAGCTATTAAACTATACATATTTGGAAAGTACGTTGTTTCAGCTTTTCATTGATGTATAGATCTTTCAAATGCGAGCAAAACTGTAGGTGTGGTGTCCATTGGAAACAAACAATTTTGTTTTTTGCTCATAAGTCCGTTAATATTGACCGCAGACCCCTAAAAGTTGGCATTTTTTAAAAGTGCGATAGAGCTATTAAACTATACATATTTGGAAAGTACGTTGTTTCAGCTTTTCATTGATGTATAGATCTTTCAAATGCGAGCAAAACTGTAGGTGTGGTGTCCATTGGAAACAAACAATTTTGTTTTTTGCTCATAAGTCCGTTAATATTGACCGCAGACCCCTAAAAGTTGGCATTTTTTAAAAGTGCGATAGAGCTATTAAACTATACATATTTGGAAAGTACGTTGTTTCAGCTTTTCATTGATGTATAGATCTTTCAAATGCGAGCAAAACTGTAGGTGTGGTGTCCATTGGAAACAAACAATTTTGTTTTTTGCTCATAAGTCCGTTAATATTGACCGCAGACCCCTAAAAGTTGGCATTTTTTAAAAGTGCGATAGAGCTATTAAACTATACATATTTGGAAAGTACGTTGTTTCAGCTTTTCATTGATGTATAGATCTTTCAAATGCGAGCAAAACTGTAGGTGTGGTGTCCATTGGAAACAAACAATTTTGTTTTTTGCTCATAAGTCCGTTAATATTGACCGCAGACCCCTAAAAGTTGGCATTTTTTAAAAGTGCGATAGAGCTATTAAACTATACATATTTGGAAAGAACGTTGTTTCAGCTTTTCATTGATGTATAGATCTTTCAAATGCGAGCAAAACTGTAGGTGTGGTGTCCATTGGAAACAAACAATTTTGTTTTTTGCTCATAAGTCCGTTAATATTGACCGCAGACCCCTAAAAGTTGGCATTTTTTAAAAGTGCGATAGAGCTATTAAACTATACATATTTGGAAAGTACGTTGTTTCAGCTTTTCATTGATGTATAGGTCTTTCAAATGCGAGCAAAACTGTGGGTGTGGTGGCCATTGGAAGCAAACAAAACTGTTTTTTGCTCATAAGTCCGTTAATATTGCCCGCAGACCCCTAAAAGTTGGCATTTTTTAAAAGTGCGATACAGCTATTAAACTATACATATTTGGAAAGTACGTTGTTTCAGCTTTTCATTGATGTATAGATCTTTCAAATGCGAGCAAAACTGTAGGTGTGGTGTCCATTGGAAACAAACAATTTTGTTTTTTGCTCATAAGTCCGTTAATATTGACCGCAGACCCCTAAAAGTTGGCATTTTTTAAAAGTGCGATAGAGCTATTAAACTATACATATTTGGAAAGTACGTTGTTTCAGCTTTTCATTGATGTATAGGTCTTTCAAATGCGAGCAAAACTGTGGGTGTGGTGGCCATTGGAAGCAAACAAAACTGTTTTTTGCTCATAAGTCCGTTAATATTGCCCGCAGACCCCTAAAAGTTGGCATTTTTTAAAAGTGCGATAGAGCTATTAAACTATACATATTTGGAAAGTACGTTGTTTCAGCTTTTCATTGATGTATAGATCTTTCAAATGCGAGCAAAACTGTAGGTGTGGTGTCCATTGGAAACAAACAATTTTGTTTTTTGCTCATAAGTCCGTTAATATTGACCGCAGACCCCTAAAAGTTGGCATTTTTTAAAAGTGCGATAGAGCTATTAAACTATACATATTTGGAAAGTACGTTGTTTCAGCTTTTCATTGATGTATAGATCTTTCAAATGCGAGCAAAACTGTAGGTGTGGTGTCCATTGGAAACAAACAATTTTGTTTTTTACTCATAAGTCCGTTAATATTGACCGCAGACCCCTAAAAGTTGGCATTTTTTAAAAGTGCGATAGAGCTATTAAACTATACATATTTGGAAAGTACGTTGTTTCAGCTTTTCATTGATGTATAGATCTTTCAAATGCGAGCAAAACTGTAGGTGTGGTGTCCATTGGAAACAAACAATTTTGTTTTTTGCTCATAAGTCCGTTAATATTGACCGCAGACCCCTAAAAGTTGGCATTTTTTAAAAGTGCGATAGAGCTATTAAACTATACATATTTGGAAAGAACGTTGTTTCAGCTTTTCATTGATGTATAGATCTTTCAAATGCGAGCAAAACTGTAGGTGTGGTGTCCATTGGAAACAAACAATTTTGTTTTTTGCTCATAAGTCCGTTAATATTGACCGCAGACCCCTAAAAGTTGGCATTTTTTAAAAGTGCGATAGAGCTATTAAACTATACATATTTGGAAAGAACGTTGTTTCAGCTTTTCATTGATGTATAGATCTTTCAAATGCGAGCAAAACTGTAGGTGTGGTGTCCATTGGAAACAAACAATTTTGTTTTTTGCTCATAAGTCCGTTAATATTGACCGCAGACCCCTAAAAGTTGGCATTTTTTAAAAGTGCGATAGAGCTATTAAACTATACATATTTGGAAAGTACGTTGTTTCAGCTTTTCATTGATGTATAGATCTTTCAAATGCGAGCAAAGCTGTGGGTGTGGTGGCCATTGGAAGCAAACAAAACTGTTTTTTGCTCATAACTCCCTTAATATTGCCCGCAGGCCCCTAAAAGTTGGCATTTTTTAAAAGTGCGATAGAGCTATTAAACTATACATATTTGGAAAGTACGTTGTTTCAGCTTTTCATTGATGTATAGATCTTTCAAATGCGAGCAAAACTGTGGGTGTGGTGGCCATTGGAAGCAAACAATTTTGTTTTTTGCTCATAAGTCCGTTAATATTGCCCGCAGACCCCTAAAAGTTGGCATTTTTTAAAAGTGCGATACAGCTATTAAACTATACATATTTGGAAAGTACGTTGTTTCAGCTTTTCATTGATGTATAGATCTTTCAAATGCGAGCAAAACTGTAGGTGTGGTGTCCATTGGAAACAAACAATTTTGTTTTTTGCTCATAAGTCCGTTAATATTGACCGCAGACCCCTAAAAGTTGGCATTAGTTAAAAGTGCGATAGAGCTATTAAACTATACATATTTGGAAAGTACGTTGTTTCAGCTTTTCATTGATGTATAGATCTTTCAAATGCGAGCAAAACTGTGGGTGTGGTGGCCATTGGAAGCAAACAATTTTGTTTTTTGCTCATAAGTCCGTTAATATTGCCCGCAGACCCCTAAAAGTTGGCATTTTTTAAAAGTGCGATAGAGCTATTAAACTATACATATTTGGAAAGTACGTTGTTTCAGCTTTTCATTGATGTATAGATCTTTCAAATGCGAGCAAAACTGTAGGTGTGGTGTCCATTGGAAACAAACAATTTTGTTTTTTGCTCATAAGTCCGTTAATATTGACCGCAGACCCCTAAAAGTTGGCATTTTTTAAAAGTGCGATAGAGCTATTAAACTATACATATTTGGAAAGTACGTTGTGTCAGCTTTTCATTGATGTATAGATCTTTCAAATGCGAGCAAAACTGTAGGTGTGGTGTCCATTGGAAACAAACAATTTTGTTTTTTGCTCATAAGTCCGTTAATATTGACCGCAGACCCCTAAAAGTTGGCATTTTTTAAAAGTGCGATACAGCTATTAAACTATACATATTTGGAAAGTACGTTGTTTCAGCTTTTCATTGATGTATAGATCTTTCAAATGCGAGCAAAACTGTAGGTGTGGTGTCCATTGGAAACAAACAATTTTGTTTTTTGCTCATAAGTCCGTTAATATTGACCGCAGACCCCTAAAAGTTGGCATTTTTTAAAAGTGCGATAGAGCTATTAAACTATACATATTTGGAAAGTACGTTGTGTCAGCTATTCATTGATGTATAGATCTTTCAAATGCGAGCAAAACTGTAGGTGTGGTGTCCATTGGAAACAAACAATTTTGTTTTTTGCTCATAAGTCCGTTAATATTGACCGCAGACCCCTAAAAGTTGGCATTTTTTAAAAGTGCGATACAGCTATTAAACTATACATATTTGGAAAGTACGTTGTTTCAGCTTTTCATTGATGTATAGATCTTTCAAATGCGAGCAAAACTGTAGGTGTGGTGTCCATTGGAAACAAACAATTTTGTTTTTTGCTCATAAGTCCGTTAATATTGACCGCAGACCCCTAAAAGTTGGCATTTTTTAAAAGTGCGATACAGCTATTAAACTATACATATTTGGAAAGTACGTTGTTTCAGCTTTTCATTGATGTATAGATCTTTCAAATGCGAGCAAAACTGTAGGTGTGGTGTCCATTGGAAACAAACAATTTTGTTTTTTGCTCATAAGTCCGTTAATATTGACCGCAGACCCCTAAAAGTTGGCATTTTTTAAAAGTGCGATAGAGCTATTAAACTATACATATTTGGAAAGAACGTTGTTTCAGCTTTTCATTGATGTATAGATCTTTCAAATGCGAGCAAAACTGTAGGTGTGGTGTCCATTGGAAACAAACAATTTTGTTTTTTGCTCATAAGTCCGTTAATATTGACCGCAGACCCCTAAAAGTTGGCATTTTTTAAAAGTGCGATAGAGCTATTAAACTATACATATTTGGAAAGTACGTTGTTTCAGCTTTTCATTGATGTATAGATCTTTCAAATGCGAGCAAAGCTGTGGGTGTGGTGGCCATTGGAAGCAAACAAAACTGTTTTTTGCTCATAACTCCCTTAATATTGCCCGCAGGCCCCTAAAAGTTGGCATTTTTTAAAAGTGCGATAGAGCTATTAAACTATACATATTTGGAAAGTACGTTGTTTCAGCTTTTCATTGATGTATAGATCTTTCAAATGCGAGCAAAACTGTGGGTGTGGTGGCCATTGGAAGCAAACAATTTTGTTTTTTGCTCATAAGTCCGTTAATATTGCCCGCAGACCCCTAAAAGTTGGCATTTTTTAAAAGTGCGATACAGCTATTAAACTATACATATTTGGAAAGTACGTTGTTTCAGCTTTTCATTGATGTATAGATCTTTCAAATGCGAGCAAAACTGTAGGTGTGGTGTCCATTGGAAACAAACAATTTTGTTTTTTGCTCATAAGTCCGTTAATATTGACCGCAGACCCCTAAAAGTTGGCATTTTTTAAAAGTGCGATAGAGCTATTAAACTATACATATTTGGAAAGTACGTTGTTTCAGCTTTTCATTGATGTATAGATCTTTCAAATGCGAGCAAAACTGTAGGTGTGGTGTCCATTGGAAACAAACAATTTTGTTTTTTGCTCATAAGTCCGTTAATATTGACCGCAGACCCTAAAAGTTGGCATTTTTTAAAAGTGCGATAGAGCTATTAAACTATACATATTTGGAAAGTACGTTGTGTCAGCTTTTCATTGATGTATAGATCTTTCAAATGCGAGCAAAACTGTAGGTGTGGTGTCCATTGGAAACAAACAATTTTGTTTTTTGCTCATAAGTCCGTTAATATTGACCGCAGACCCCTAAAAGTTGGCATTTTTTAAAAGTGCGATACAGCTATTAAACTATACATATTTGGAAAGTACGTTGTTTCAGCTTTTCATTGATGTATAGATCTATCAAATGCGAGCAAAACTGTAGGTGTGGTGTCCATTGGAAACAAACAATTTTGTTTTTTGCTCATAAGTCCGTTAATATTGACCGCAGATCCCTAAAAGTTGGCATTTTTTAAAAGTGCGATAGAGCTATTAAACTATACATATTTGGAAAGTACGTTGTGTCAGCTTTTCATTGATGTATAGATCTTTCAAATGCGAGCAAAACTGTAGGTGTGGTGTCCATTGGAAACAAACAATTTTGTTTTTTGCTCATAAGTCCGTTAATATTGACCGCAGACCCCTAAAAGTTGGCATTTTTTAAAAGTGCGATACAGCTATTAAACTATACATATTTGGAAAGTACGTTGTTTCAGCTTTTCATTGATGTATAGATCTTTCAAATGCGAGCAAAACTGTAGGTGTGGTGTCCATTGGAAACAAACAATTTTGTTTTTTGCTCATAAGTCCGTTAATATTGACCGCAGACCCCTAAAAGTTGGCATTTTTTAAAAGTGCGATAGAGCTATTAAACTATACATATTTGGAAAGTACGTTGTTTCAGCTTTTCATTGATGTATAGATCTTTCAAATGCGAGCAAAACTGTAGGTGTGGTGTCCATTGGAAACAAACAATTTTGTTTTTTGCTCATAAGTCCGTTAATATTGACCGCAGACCCCTAAAAGTTGGCATTTTTTAAAAGTGCGATAGAGCTATTAAACTATACATATTTGGAAAGTACGTTGTGTCAGCTTTTCATTGATGTATAGATCTTTCAAATGCGAGCAAAACTGTAGGTGTGGTGTCCATTGGAAACAAACAATTTTGTTTTTTGCTCATAAGTCCGTTAATATTGACCGCAGACCCCTAAAAGTTGGCATTTTTTAAAAGTGCGATACAGCTATTAAACTATACATATTTGGAAAGTACGTTGTTTCAGCTTTTCATTGATGTATAGATCTTTCAAATGCGAGCAAAACTGTAGGTGTGGTGTCCATTGGAAACAAACAATTTTGTTTTTTGCTCATAAGTCCGTTAATATTGACCGCAGACCCCTAAAAGTTGGCATTTTTTAAAAGTGCGATAGAGCTATTAAACTATACATATTTGGAAAGTACGTTGTTTCAGCTTTTCATTGATGTATAGATCTTTCAAATGCGAGCAAAACTGTAGGTGTGGTGTCCATTGGAAACAAACAATTTTGTTTTTTGCTCATAAGTCCGTTAATATTGACCGCAGACCCCTAAAAGTTGGCATTTTTTAAAAGTGCGATACAGCTATTAAACTATACATATTTGGAAAGTACGTTGTTTCAGCTTTTCATTGATGTATAGATCTTTCAAATGCGAGCAAAACTGTAGGTGTGGTGTCCATTGGAAACAAACAATTTTGTTTTTTGCTCATAAGTCCGTTAATATTGACCGCAGACCCCTAAAAGTTGGCATTTTTTAAAAGTGCGATACAGCTATTAAACTATACATATTTGGAAAGTACGTTGTTTCAGCTTTTCATTGATGTATAGATCTTTCAAATGCGAGCAAAACTGTAGGTGTGGTGTCCATTGGAAACAAACAATTTTGTTTTTTGCTCATAAGTCCGTTAATATTGACCGCAGACCCCTAAAAGTTGGCATTTTTTAAAAGTGCGATAGAGCTATTAAACTATACATATTTGGAAAGAACGTTGTTTCAGCTTTTCATTGATGTATAGATCTTTCAAATGCGAGCAAAACTGTAGGTGTGGTGTCCATTGGAAACAAACAATTTTGTTTTTTGCTCATAAGTCCGTTAATATTGACCGCAGACCCCTAAAAGTTGGCATTTTTTAAAAGTGCGATAGAGCTATTAAACTATACATATTTGGAAAGTACGTTGTTTCAGCTTTTCATTGATGTATAGATCTTTCAAATGCGAGCAAAGCTGTGGGTGTGGTGGCCATTGGAAGCAAACAAAACTGTTTTTTGCTCATAACTCCCTTAATATTGCCCGCAGGCCCCTAAAAGTTGGCATTTTTTAAAAGTGCGATAGAGCTATTAAACTATACATATTTGGAAAGTACGTTGTTTCAGCTTTTCATTGATGTATAGATCTTTCAAATGCGAGCAAAACTGTGGGTGTGGTGGCCATTGGAAGCAAACAATTTTGTTTTTTGCTCATAAGTCCGTTAATATTGCCCGCAGACCCCTAAAAGTTGGCATTTTTTAAAAGTGCGATACAGCTATTAAACTATACATATTTGGAAAGTACGTTGTTTCAGCTTTTCATTGATGTATAGATCTTTCAAATGCGAGCAAAACTGTAGGTGTGGTGTCCATTGGAAACAAACAATTTTGTTTTTTGCTCATAAGTCCGTTAATATTGACCGCAGACCCCTAAAAGTTGGCATTTTTTAAAAGTGCGATACAGCTATTAAACTATACATATTTGGAAAGTACGTTGTGTCAGCTTTTCATTGATGTATAGATCTTTCAAATGCGAGCAAAACTGTAGGTGTGGTGTCCATTGGAAACAAACAATTTTGTTTTTTGCTCATAAGTCCGTTAATATTGACCGCAGACCCCTAAAAGTTGGCATTTTTCAAAAGTGCGATAGAGCTATTAAACTATACATATTTGGAAAGTACGTTGTTTCAGCTTTTCATTGATGTATAGATCTTTCAAATGCGAGCAAAACTGTAGGCGTGGTGGCCATTGGAAGCAAACAAAACTGTTTTTTGCTCATAACTCCCTTAATATTGCCCGCAGACCCCTAAAAGTTGGCATTTTTCAAAAGTGCGATAGAGCTATTAAACTATACATATTTGGAAAGTACGTTGTTTCAGATTCTCATTGATGTATAGATCTTTCAAATGCGAGCAAAACTGTGGGCGTGGTGGCCATTGGAAGCAAAAAAAACTGTTTTTTGCTCATAAGTCCGTTAATATTGCCCGCAGACCCCTAAAAGTTGGCATTTTTTAAAAGTGCGATAGAGCTATTAAACTATACATATTTGGAAAGTACGTTGTTTCAGATTCTCATTGATGTATAGATCTTTCAAATGCGAGCAAAACTGTAGGCGTGGTGGCCATTGGAAGCAAACAAAACTGTTTTTTGCTCATAACTCCCTTTATATTGCCCGCAGACCCCTAAAAGTTGGCATTTTTCAAAAGTGCGATAGAGCTATTAAACTATACATATTTGGAAAGTACGTTGTTTCAGATTCTCATTGATGTATAGATCTTTCAAATGCGAGCAAAACTGTGGGCGTGGTGGCCATTGGAAGCAAAAAAAACTGTTTTTTGCTCATAAGTCCGTTAATATTGCCCGCAGACCCCTAAAAGTTGGCATTTTTCAAAAGTGCGATAGAGCTATTAAACTATACATATTTGGAAAGTACGTTGTTTCAGATTCTCATTGATGTATAGATCTTTCAAATGCGAGCAAAACTGTAGGCGTGGTGGCCATTGGAAGCAAACAAAACTGTTTTTTGCTCATAAATCCCTTAATATTGCCCGCAGACCCCTAAAAGTTGGCATTTTTCAAAAGTGCGATAGAGCTATTAAACTATACATATTTGGAAAGTACGTTGTTTCAGATTCTCATTGATGTATAGATCTTTCAAATGCGAGCAAAACTGTGGGCGTGGTGGCCATTGGAAGCAAACAAAACTGTTTTTTGCTCATAACTCCCTTAATATTGCCCGCAGACCCCTAAAAGTTGGCATTTTTTAAAAGTGCGATAGAGCTATTAAACTATACATATTTGGAAAGTACGTTGTTTCAGATTCTCATTGATGTATAGATCTTTCAAATGCGAGCAAAACTGTGGGCGTGGTGGCCATTGGAAGCAAACAAAACTGTTTTTTGCTCATAACTCCCTTAATATTGCCCGCAGACCCCTAAAAGTTGGCATTTTTCAAAAGTGCGATAGAGCTATTAAACTATACATATTTGGAAAGTACGTTGTTTCAGATTCTCATTGATGTATAGATCTTTCAAATGCGAGCAAAACTGTGGGCGTGGTGGCCATTGGAAGCAAAAAAAACTGTTTTTTGCTCATAAGTCCGTTAATATTGCCCGCAGACCCCTAAAAGTTGGCATTTTTTAAAAGTGCGATAGAGCTATTAAACTATACATATTTGGAAAGTACGTTGTTTCAGCTTTTCATTGATGTATAGATCTTTCAAATGCGAGCAAAACTGTAGGTGTGGTGTCCATTGGAAACAAACAATTTTGTTTTTTGCTCATAAGTCCGTTAATATTGACCGCAGACCCCTAAAAGTTGGCATTTTTTAAAAGTGCGATAGAGCTATTAAACTATACATATTTGGAAAGTACGTTGTTTCAGCTTTTCATTGATGTATAGATCTTTCAAATGCGAGCAAAACTGTAGGTGTGGTGTCCATTGGAAACAAACAATTTTGTTTTTTGCTCATAAGTCCGTTAATATTGACCGCAGACCCCTAAAAGTTGGCATTTTTTAAAAGTGCGATAGAGCTATTAAACTATACATATTTGGAAAGTACGTTGTTTCAGCTTTTCATTGATGTATAGATCTTTCAAATGCGAGCAAAACTGTAGGTGTGGTGTCCATTGGAAACAAACAATTTTGTTTTTTGCTCATAAGTCCGTTAATATTGACCGCAGACCCCTAAAAGTTGGCATTTTTTAAAAGTGCGATAGAGCTATTAAACTATACATATTTGGAAAGTACGTTGTTTCAGCTTTTCATTGATGTATAGATATTTCAAATGCGAGCAAAACTGTAGGTGTGGTGTCCATTGGAAACAAACAATTTTGTTTTTTGCTCATAAGTCCGTTAATATTGACCGCAGACCCCTAAAAGTTGGCATTTTTTAAAAGTGCGATAGAGCTATTAAACTATACATATTTGGAAAGTACGTTGTTTCAGCTTTTCATTGATGTATAGATCTTTCAAATGCGAGCAAAACTGTAGGTGTGGTGTCCATTGGAAACAAACAATTTTGTTTTTTGCTCATAAGTCCGTTAATATTGACCGCAGACCCCTAAAAGTTGGCATTTTTTAAAAGTGCGATAGAGCTATTAAACTATACATATTTGGAAAGTACGTTGTTTCAGCTTTTCATTGATGTATAGATCTTTCAAATGCGAGCAAAACTGTAGGTGTGGTGTCCATTGGAAACAAACAATTTTGTTTTTTGCTCATAAGTCCGTTAATATTGACCGCAGACCCCTAAAAGTTGGCATTTTTTAAAAGTGCGATAGAGCTATTAAACTATATATATTTGGAAAGTACGTTGTTTCAGATTCTCATTGATGTATAGATCTTTCAAATGCGAGCAAAACTGTGGGCGTGGTGGCCATTGGAAGCAAACAAAACTGTTTTTTGCTCATAACTCCCTTAATATTGCCCGCAGACACCTAAAAGTTGGCATTTTTTAAAAGTGCGATAGAGCTATTAAACTATACATATTTGGAAAGTACGTTGTTTCAGATTCTCATTGATGTATAGATCTTTCAAATGCGAGCAAAACTGTGGGCGTGGTGGCCATTGGAAGCAAACAAAACTGTTTTTTGCTCATAACTCCCTTAATATTGCCCGCAGACCCCTAAAAGTTGGCATTTTTCAAAAGTGCGATAGAGCTATTAAACTATACATATTTGGAAAGTACGTTGTTTCAGATTCTCATTGATGTATAGATCTTTCAAATGCGAGCAAAACTGTGGGCGTGGTGGCCATTGGAAGCAAAAAAAACTGTTTTTTGCTCATAGTCCGTTAATATTGACCGCAGACCCCTAAAAGTTGGCATTTTTCAAAAGTGCGATAGAGCTATTAAACTATACATATTTGGAAAGTACGTTGTTTCAGATTCTCATTGATGTATAGATCTTTCAAATGCGAGCAAAACTGTGGGCGTGGTGGCCATTGGAAGCAAACAAAACTGTTTTTTGCTCATAACTTCCTTAATATTGCCCGCAGACCCCTAAAAGTTGGCATTTTTCAAAAGTGCGATAGAGCTATTAAACTATACATATTTGGAAAGTACGTTGTTTCAGATTCTCATTGATGTATAGATCTTTCAAATGCGAGCAAAACTGTGGGCGTGATGGCCATTGGAAGCAAACAAAACTGTTTTTTGCTCATAACTCCCTTAATATTGCCCGCAGACACCTAAAAGTTGGCATTTTTTAAAAGTGCGATAGAGCTATTAAACTATACATATTTGGAAAGTACGTTGTTTCAGATTCTCATTGATGTATAGATCTTTCAAATGCGAGCAAAACTGTGGGCGTGGTGGCCATTGGAAGCAAACAAAACTGTTTTTTGCTCATAACTCCCTTAATATTGCCCGCAGACACCTAAAAGTTGGCATTTTTTAAAAGTGCGATAGAGCTATTAAACTATACATATTTGGAAAGTACGTTGTTTCAGATTCTCATTGATGTATAGATCTTTCAAATGCGAGCAAAACTGTGGGCGTGGTGGCCATTGGAAGCAAAAAAAACTGTTTTTTGCTCATAGTCCGTTAATATCGACCGCAGACCCCTAAAAGTTGGCATTTTTCAAAAGTGCGATAGAGCTATTAAACTATACATATTTGGAAAGTACGTTGTTTCAGATTCTCATTGATGTATAGATCTTTCAAATGCGAGCAAAACTGTGGGCGTGGTGGCCATTGGAAGCAAAAAAAACTGTTTTTTGCTCATAGTCCGTTAATATTGACCGCAGACCCCTAAAAGTTGGCATTTTTCAAAAGTGCGATAGAGCTATTAAACTATACATATTTGGAAAGTACGTTGTTTCAGATTCTCATTGATGTATAGATCTTTCAAATGCGAGCAAAACTGTGGGCGTGGTGGCCATTGGAAGCAAACAAAACTGTTTTTTGCTCATAACTCCCTTAATATTGCCCGCAGACCCCTAAAAGTTGGCATTTTTCAAAAGTGCGATAGAGCTATTAAACTATACATATTTGGAAAGTACGTTGTTTCAGATTCTCATTGATGTATAGATCTTTCAAATGCGAGCAAAACTGTGGGCGTGGTGGCCATTGGAAGCAAACAACACTGTTTTTTGCTCATAACTCCCTTAATATTGCCCGCAGACCCCTAAAAGTTGGCATTTTTCAAAAGTGCGATAGAGCTATTAAACTATACATATTTGGAAAGTACGTTGTTTCAGATTCTCATTGATGTATAGATCTTTCAAATGCGAGCAAAACTGTGGGCGTGGTGGCCATTGGAAGCAAACAACACTGTTTTTTGCTCATAACTCCCTTAATATTGCCCGCAGACCCCTAAAAGTTGGCATTTTTCAAAAGTGCGATACAGCTATTAAACTATACATATTTGGAAAGTACGTTGTTTCAGCTTTTCATTGATGTATAGATATTTCAAATGCGAGCAAAACTGTAGGTGTGGTGTCCATTGGAAACAAACAATTTTGTTTTTTGCTCATAAGTCCGTTAATATTGACCGCAGACCCCTAAAAGTTGGCATTTTTTAAAAGTGCGATAGAGCTATTAAACTATACATATTTGGAAAGTACGTTGTTTCAGCTTTTCATTGATGTATAGATCTTTCAAATGCGAGCAAAACTGTAGGTGTGGTGTCCGTTGGAAACAAACAATTTTGTTTTTTGCTC
The DNA here is from genome assembly GCA_949987695.1 of Merzomyia westermanni. Classification (NCBI taxonomy): domain Eukaryota; kingdom Metazoa; phylum Arthropoda; class Insecta; order Diptera; family Tephritidae; genus Merzomyia; species Merzomyia westermanni. The sequence goes on from OX465288.1 coordinate 191,464,093, forward strand.
ATAAGTCCGTTAATATTGACCGCAGACCCCTAAAAGTTGGCATTTTTTAAAAGTGCGATAGAGCTATTAAACTATACATATTTGGAAAGTACGTTGTTTCAGCTTTTCATTGATGTATAGATATTTCAAATGCGAGCAAAACTGTAGGTGTGGTGTCCATTGGAAACAAACAATTTTGTTTTTTGCTCATAAGTCCGTTAATATTGACCGCAGACCCCTAAAAGTTGGCATTTTTTAAAAGTGCGATAGAGCTATTAAACTATACATATTTGGAAAGTACGTTGTTTCAGCTTTTCATTGATGTATAGATATTTCAAATGCGAGCAAAACTGTAGGTGTGGTGTCCATTGGAAACAAACAATTTTGTTTTTTGCTCATAAGTCCGTTAATATTGACCGCAGACCCCTAAAAGTTGGCATTTTTTAAAAGTGCGATACAGCTATTAAACTATACATATTTGGAAAGTACGTTGTTTCAGCTTTTCATTGATGTATAGATCTTTCAAATGCGAGCAAAACTGTAGGTGTGGTGTCCATTGGAAACAAACAATTTTGTTTTTTGCTCATAAGTCCGTTAATATTGACCGCAGACCCCTAAAAGTTGGCATTTTTTAAAAGTGCGATACAGCTATTAAACTATACATATTTGGAAAGTACGTTGTTTCAGCTTTTCATTGATGTATAGATCTTTCAAATGCGAGCAAAACTGTAGGTGTGGTGTCCATTGGAAACAAACAATTTTGTTTTTTGCTCATAAGTCCGTTAATATTGACCGCAGACACCTAAAAGTTGGCATTTTTTAAAAGTGCGATACAGCTATTAAACTATACATATTTGGAAAGTACGTTGTTTCAGCTTTTCATTGATGTATAGATCTTTCAAATGCGAGCAAAACTGTAGGTGTGGTGTCCATTGGAAACAAACAATTTTGTTTTTTGCTCATAAGTCCGTTAATATTGACCGCAGACCCCTAAAAGTTGGCATTTTTTAAAAGTGCGATACAGCTATTAAACTATACATATTTGGAAAGTACGTTGTTTCAGCTTTTCATTGATGTATAGATCTTTCAAATGCGAGCAAAACTGTAGGTGTGGTGTCCATTGGAAACAAACAATTTTGTTTTTTGCTCATAAGTCCGTTAATATTGACCGCAGACCCCTAAAAGTTGGCATTTTTTAAAAGTGCGATACAGCTATTAAACTATACATATTTGGAAAGTACGTTGTTTCAGCTTTTCATTGATGTATAGATCTTTCAAATGCGAGCAAAACTGTAGGTGTGGTGTCCATTGGAAACAAACAATTTTGTTTTTTGCTCATAAGTCCGTTAATATTGACCGCAGACCCCTAAAAGTTGGCATTTTTTAAAAGTGCGATAGAGCTATTAAACTATACATATTTGGAAAGTACGTTGTTTCAGCTTTTCATTGATGTATAGATCTTTCAAATGCGAGCAAAACTGTAGGTGTGGTGTCCATTGGAAACAAACAATTTTGTTTTTTGCTCATAAGTCCGTTAATATTGACCGCAGACCCCTAAAAGTTGGCATTTTTTAAAAGTGCGATACAGCTATTAAACTATACATATTTGGAAAGTACGTTGTTTCAGCTTTTCATTGATGTATAGATATTTCAAATGCGAGCAAAACTGTAGGTGTGGTGTCCATTGGAAACAAACAATTTTGTTTTTTGCTCATAAGTCCGTTAATATTGACCGCAGACCCCTAAAAGTTGGCATTTTTTAAAAGTGCGATAGAGCTATTAAACTATACATATTTGGAAAGTACGTTGTTTCAGCTTTTCATTGATGTATAGATCTTTCAAATGCGAGCAAAACTGTAGGTGTGGTGTCCATTGGAAACAAACAATTTTGTTTTTTGCTCATAAGTCCGTTAATATTGACCGCAGACCCCTAAAAGTTGGCATTTTTTAAAAGTGCGATAGAGCTATTAAACTATACATATTTGGAAAGTACGTTGTTTCAGCTTTTCATTGATGTATAGATCTTTCAAATGCGAGCAAAACTGTAGGTGTGGTGTCCATTGGAAACAAACAATTTTGTTTTTTGCTCATAAGTCCGTTAATATTGACCGCAGACCCCTAAAAGTTGGCATTTTTTAAAAGTGCGATACAGCTATTAAACTATACATATTTGGAAAGTACGTTGTTTCAGCTTTTCATTGATGTATAGATCTTTCAAATGCGAGCAAAACTGTAGGTGTGGTGTCCATTGGAAACAAACAATTTTGTTTTTTGCTCATAAGTCCGTTAATATTGACCGCAGACCCCTAAAAGTTGGCATTTTTTAAAAGTGCGATAGAGCTATTAAACTATACATATTTGGAAAGTACGTTGTTTCAGCTTTTCATTGATGTATAGATCTTTCAAATGCGAGCAAAACTGTAGGTGTGGTGTCCATTGGAAACAAACAATTTTGTTTTTTGCTCATAAGTCCGTTAATATTGACCGCAGACCCCTAAAAGTTGGCATTTTTTAAAAGTGCGATAGAGCTATTAAACTATACATATTTGGAAAGTACGTTGTTTCAGCTTTTCATTGATGTATAGATATTTCAAATGCGAGCAAAACTGTAGGTGTGGTGTCCATTGGAAACAAACAATTTTGTTTTTTGCTCATAAGTCCGTTAATATTGACCGCAGACCCCTAAAAGTTGGCATTTTTTAAAAGTGCGATAGAGCTATTAAACTATACATATTTGGAAAGTACGTTGTTTCAGCTTTTCATTGATGTATAGATCTTTCAAATGCGAGCAAAACTGTAGGTGTGGTGTCCATTGGAAACAAACAATTTTGTTTTTTGCTCATAAGTCCGTTAATATTGACCGCAGACCCCTAAAAGTTGGCATTTTTTAAAAGTGCGATAGAGCTATTAAACTATACATATTTGGAAAGTACGTTGTTTCAGCTTTTCATTGATGTATAGATATTTCAAATGCGAGCAAAACTGTAGGTGTGGTGTCCATTGGAAACAAACAATTTTGTTTTTTGCTCATAAGTCCGTTAATATTGACCGCAGACCCCTAAAAGTTGGCATTTTTTAAAAGTGCGATAGAGCTATTAAACTATACATATTTGGAAAGTACGTTGTTTCAGCTTTTCATTGATGTATAGATATTTCAAATGCGAGCAAAACTGTAGGTGTGGTGTCCATTGGAAACAAACAATTTTGTTTTTTGCTCATAAGTCCGTTAATATTGACCGCAGACCCCTAAAAGTTGGCATTTTTTAAAAGTGCGATACAGCTATTAAACTATACATATTTGGAAAGTACGTTGTTTCAGCTTTTCATTGATGTATAGATCTTTCAAATGCGAGCAAAACTGTAGGTGTGGTGTCCATTGGAAACAAACAATTTTGTTTTTTGCTCATAAGTCCGTTAATATTGACCGCAGACCCCTAAAAGTTGGCATTTTTTAAAAGTGCGATACAGCTATTAAACTATACATATTTGGAAAGTACGTTGTTTCAGCTTTTCATTGATGTATAGATCTTTCAAATGCGAGCAAAACTGTAGGTGTGGTGTCCATTGGAAACAAACAATTTTGTTTTTTGCTCATAAGTCCGTTAATATTGACCGCAGACACCTAAAAGTTGGCATTTTTTAAAAGTGCGATACAGCTATTAAACTATACATATTTGGAAAGTACGTTGTTTCAGCTTTTCATTGATGTATAGATCTTTCAAATGCGAGCAAAACTGTAGGTGTGGTGTCCATTGGAAACAAACAATTTTGTTTTTTGCTCATAAGTCCGTTAATATTGACCGCAGACCCCTAAAAGTTGGCATTTTTTAAAAGTGCGATACAGCTATTAAACTATACATATTTGGAAAGTACGTTGTTTCAGCTTTTCATTGATGTATAGATCTTTCAAATGCGAGCAAAACTGTAGGTGTGGTGTCCATTGGAAACAAACAATTTTGTTTTTTGCTCATAAGTCCGTTAATATTGACCGCAGACCCCTAAAAGTTGGCATTTTTTAAAAGTGCGATACAGCTATTAAACTATACATATTTGGATAGTACGTTGTTTCAGCTTTTCATTGATGTATAGATCTTTCAAATGCGAGCAAAACTGTAGGTGTGGTGTCCATTGGAAACAAACAATTTTGTTTTTTGCTCATAAGTCCGTTAATATTGACCGCAGACCCCTAAAAGTTGGCATTTTTTAAAAGTGCGATACAGCTATTAAACTATACATATTTGGAAAGTACGTTGTTTCAGCTTTTCATTGATGTATAGATATTTCAAATGCGAGCAAAACTGTAGGTGTGGTGTCCATTGGAAACAAACAATTTTGTTTTTTGCTCATAAGTCCGTTAATATTGACCGCAGACCCATAAAAGTTGGCATTTTTTAAAAGTGCGATAGAGCTATTAAACTATACATATTTGGAAAGTACGTTGTTTCAGCTTTTCATTGATGTATAGATATTTCAAATGCGAGCAAAACTGTAGGTGTGGTGTCCATTGGAAACAAACAATTTTGTTTTTTGCTCATAAGTCCGTTAATATTGACCGCAGACCCCTAAAAGTTGGCATTTTTTAAAAGTGCGATAGAGCTATTAAACTATACATATTTGGAAAGTACGTTGTTTCAGCTTTTCATTGATGTATAGATCTTTCAAATGCGAGCAAAACTGTAGGTGTGGTGTCCATTGGAAACAAACAATTTTGTTTTTTGCTCATAAGTCCGTTAATATTGACCGCAGACCCCTAAAAGTTGGCATTTTTTAAAAGTGCGATACAGCTATTAAACTATACATATTTGGAAAGTACGTTGTTTCAGCTTTTCATTGATGTATAGATATTTCAAATGCGAGCAAAACTGTAGGTGTGGTGTCCATTGGAAACAAACAATTTTGTTTTTTGCTCATAAGTCCGTTAATATTGACCGCAGACCCCTAAAAGTTGGCATTTTTTAAAAGTGCGATAGAGCTATTAAACTATACATATTTGGAAAGTACGTTGTTTCAGCTTTTCATTGATGTATAGATCTTTCAAATGCGAGCAAAACTGTAGGTGTGGTGTCCATTGGAAACAAACAATTTTGTTTTTTGCTCATAAGTCCGTTAATATTGACCGCAGACCCCTAAAAGTTGGCATTTTTTAAAAGTGCGATAGAGCTATTAAACTATACATATTTGGAAAGTACGTTGTTTCAGCTTTTCATTGATGTATAGATCTTTCAAATGCGAGCAAAACTGTAGGTGTGGTGTCCATTGGAAACAAACAATTTTGTTTTTTGCTCATAAGTCCGTTAATATTGACCGCAGACCCCTAAAAGTTGGCATTTTTTAAAAGTGCGATACAGCTATTAAACTATACATATTTGGAAAGTACGTTGTTTCAGCTTTTCATTGATGTATAGATCTTTCAAATGCGAGCAAAACTGTAGGTGTGGTGTCCATTGGAAACAAACAATTTTGTTTTTTGCTCATAAGTCCGTTAATATTGACCGCAGACCCCTAAAAGTTGGCATTTTTTAAAAGTGCGATAGAGCTATTAAACTATACATATTTGGAAAGTACGTTGTTTCAGCTTTTCATTGATGTATAGATATTTCAAATGCGAGCAAAACTGTAGGTGTGGTGTCCATTGGAAACAAACAATTTTGTTTTTTGCTCATAAGTCCGTTAATATTGACCGCAGACCCATAAAAGTTGGCATTTTTTAAAAGTGCGATAGAGCTATTAAACTATACATATTTGGAAAGTACGTTGTTTCAGCTTTTCATTGATGTATAGATATTTCAAATGCGAGCAAAACTGTAGGTGTGGTGTCCATTGGAAACAAACAATTTTGTTTTTTGCTCATAAGTCCGTTAATATTGACCGCAGACCCCTAAAAGTTGGCATTTTTTAAAAGTGCGATAGAGCTATTAAACTATACATATTTGGAAAGTACGTTGTTTCAGCTTTTCATTGATGTATAGATCTTTCAAATGCGAGCAAAACTGTAGGTGTGGTGTCCATTGGAAACAAACAATTTTGTTTTTTGCTCATAAGTCCGTTAATATTGACCGCAGACCCCTAAAAGTTGGCATTTTTTAAAAGTGCGATAGAGCTATTAAACTATACATATTTGGAAAGTACGTTGTTTCAGCTTTTCATTGATGTATAGATATTTCAAATGCGAGCAAAACTGTAGGTGTGGTGTCCATTGGAAACAAACAATTTTGTTTTTTGCTCATAAGTCCGTTAATATTGACCGCAGACCCCTAAAAGTTGGCATTTTTTAAAAGTGCGATAGAGCTATTAAACTATACATATTTGGAAAGTACGTTGTTTCAGCTTTTCATTGATGTATAGATCTTTCAAATGCGAGCAAAACTGTAGGTGTGGTGTCCATTGGAAACAAACAATTTTGTTTTTTGCTCATAAGTCCGTTAATATTGACCGCAGACCCCTAAAAGTTGGCATTTTTTAAAAGTGCGATAGAGCTATTAAACTATACATATTTGGAAAGTACGTTGTTTCAGCTTTTCATTGATGTATAGATATTTCAAATGCGAGCAAAACTGTAGGTGTGGTGTCCATTGGAAACAAACAATTTTGTTTTTTGCTCATAAGTCCGTTAATATTGACCGCAGACCCCTAAAAGTTGGCATTTTTTAAAAGTGCGATAGAGCTATTAAACTATACATATTTGGAAAGTACGTTGTTTCAGCTTTTCATTGATGTATAGATATTTCAAATGCGAGCAAAACTGTAGGTGTGGTGTCCATTGGAAACAAACAATTTTGTTTTTTGCTCATAAGTCCGTTAATATTGACCGCAGACACCTAAAAGTTGGCATTTTTTAAAAGTGCGATACAGCTATTAAACTATACATATTTGGAAAGTACGTTGTTTCAGCTTTTCATTGATGTATAGATCTTTCAAATGCGAGCAAAACTGTAGGTGTGGTGTCCATTGGAAACAAACAATTTTGTTTTTTGCTCATAAGTCCGTTAATATTGACCGCAGACCCCTAAAAGTTGGCATTTTTTAAAAGTGCGATACAGCTATTAAACTATACATATTTGGAAAGTACGTTGTTTCAGCTTTTCATTGATGTATAGATCTTTCAAATGCGAGCAAAACTGTAGGTGTGGTGTCCATTGGAAACAAACAATTTTGTTTTTTGCTCATAAGTCCGTTAATATTGACCGCAGACCCCTAAAAGTTGGCATTTTTTAAAAGTGCGATACAGCTATTAAACTATACATATTTGGAAAGTACGTTGTTTCAGCTTTTCATTGATGTATAGATCTTTCAAATGCGAGCAAAACTGTAGGTGTGGTGTCCATTGGAAACAAACAATTTTGTTTTTTGCTCATAAGTCCGTTAATATTGACCGCAGACCCCTAAAAGTTGGCATTTTTTAAAAGTGCGATAGAGCTATTAAACTATACATATTTGGAAAGTACGTTGTTTCAGCTTTTCATTGATGTATAGATCTTTCAAATGCGAGCAAAACTGTAGGTGTGGTGTCCATTGGAAACAAACAATTTTGTTTTTTGCTCATAAGTCCGTTAATATTGACCGCAGACCCCTAAAAGTTGGCATTTTTTAAAAGTGCGATACAGCTATTAAACTATACATATTTGGAAAGTACGTTGTTTCAGCTTTTCATTGATGTATAGATATTTCAAATGCGAGCAAAACTGTAGGTGTGGTGTCCATTGGAAACAAACAATTTTGTTTTTTGCTCATAAGTCCGTTAATATTGACCGCAGACCCCTAAAAGTTGGCATTTTTTAAAAGTGCGATAGAGCTATTAAACTATACATATTTGGAAAGTACGTTGTTTCAGCTTTTCATTGATGTATAGATCTTTCAAATGCGAGCAAAACTGTAGGTGTGGTGTCCATTGGAAACAAACAATTTTGTTTTTTGCTCATAAGTCCGTTAATATTGACCGCAGACCCCTAAAAGTTGGCATTTTTTAAAAGTGCGATAGAGCTATTAAACTATACATATTTGGAAAGTACGTTGTTTCAGCTTTTCATTGATGTATAGATCTTTCAAATGCGAGCAAAACTGTAGGTGTGGTGTCCATTGGAAACAAACAATTTTGTTTTTTGCTCATAAGTCCGTTAATATTGACCGCAGACCCCTAAAAGTTGGCATTTTTTAAAAGTGCGATACAGCTATTAAACTATACATATTTGGAAAGTACGTTGTTTCAGCTTTTCATTGATGTATAGATCTTTCAAATGCGAGCAAAACTGTAGGTGTGGTGTCCATTGGAAACAAACAATTTTGTTTTTTGCTCATAAGTCCGTTAATATTGACCGCAGACCCCTAAAAGTTGGCATTTTTTAAAAGTGCGATAGAGCTATTAAACTATACATATTTGGAAAGTACGTTGTTTCAGCTTTTCATTGATGTATAGATATTTCAAATGCGAGCAAAACTGTAGGTGTGGTGTCCATTGGAAACAAACAATTTTGTTTTTTGCTCATAAGTCCGTTAATATTGACCGCAGACCCCTAAAAGTTGGCATTTTTTAAAAGTGCGATAGAGCTATTAAACTATACATATTTGGAAAGTACGTTGTTTCAGCTTTTCATTGATGTATAGATATTTCAAATGCGAGCAAAACTGTAGGTGTGGTGTCCATTGGAAACAAACAATTTTGTTTTTTGCTCATAAGTCCGTTAATATTGACCGCAGACCCCTAAAAGTTGGCATTTTTTAAAAGTGCGATAGAGCTATTAAACTATACATATTTGGAAAGTACGTTGTTTCAGCTTTTCATTGATGTATAGATCTTTCAAATGCGAGCAAAACTGTAGGTGTGGTGTCCATTGGAAACAAACAATTTTGTTTTTTGCTCATAAGTCCGTTAATATTGACCGCAGACCCCTAAAAGTTGGCATTTTTTAAAAGTGCGATAGAGCTATTAAACTATACATATTTGGAAAGTACGTTGTTTCAGCTTTTCATTGATGTATAGATATTTCAAATGCGAGCAAAACTGTAGGTGTGGTGTCCATTGGAAACAAACAATTTTGTTTTTTGCTCATAAGTCCGTTAATATTGACCGCAGACCCCTAAAAGTTGGCATTTTTTAAAAGTGCGATACAGCTATTAAACTATACATATTTGGAAAGTACGTTGTTTCAGCTTTTCATTGATGTATAGATCTTTCAAATGCGAGCAAAACTGTAGGTGTGGTGTCCATTGGAAACAAACAATTTTGTTTTTTGCTCATAAGTCCGTTAATATTGACCGCAGACCCCTAAAAGTTGGCATTTTTTAAAAGTGCGATAGAGCTATTAAACTATACATATTTGGAAAGTACGTTGTTTCAGCTTTTCATTGATGTATAGATATTTCAAATGCGAGCAAAACTGTAGGTGTGGTGTCCATTGGAAACAAACAATTTTGTTTTTTGCTATAAGTCCGTTAATATTGACCGCAGACCCCTAAAAGTTGGCATTTTTTAAAAGTGCGATAGAGCTATTAAACTATACATATTTGGAAAGTACGTTGTTTCAGCTTTTCATTGATGTATAGATATTTCAAATGCGAGCAAAACTGTAGGTGTGGTGTCCATTGGAAACAAACAATTTTGTTTTTTGCTCATAAGTCCGTTAATATTGACCGCAGACCCCTAAAAGTTGGCATTTTTTAAAAGTGCGATACAGCTATTAAACTATACATATTTGGAAAGTACGTTGTTTCAGCTTTTCATTGATGTATAGATCTTTCAAATGCGAGCAAAACTGTAGGTGTGGTGTCCATTGGAAACAAACAATTTTGTTTTTTGCTATAAGTCCGTTAATATTGACCGCAGACCCCTAAAAGTTGGCATTTTTTAAAAGTGCGATACAGCTATTAAACTATACATATTTGGAAAGTACGTTGTTTCAGCTTTTCATTGATGTATAGATATTTCAAATGCGAGCAAAACTGTAGGTGTGGTGTCCATTGGAAACAAACAATTTTGTTTTTTGCTCATAAGTCCGTTAATATTGACCGCAGACCCCTAAAAGTTGGCATTTTTTAAAAGTGCGATAGAGCTATTAAACTATACATATTTGGAAAGTACGTTGTTTCAGCTTTTCATTGATGTATAGATATTTCAAATGCGAGCAAAACTGTAGGTGTGGTGTCCATTGGAAACAAACAATTTTGTTTTTTGCTCATAAGTCCGTTAATATTGACCGCAGACCCCTAAAAGTTGGCATTTTTTAAAAGTGCGATACAGCTATTAAACTATACATATTTGGAAAGTACGTTGTTTCAGCTTTTCATTGATGTATAGATCTTTCAAATGCGAGCAAAACTGTAGGTGTGGTGTCCATTGGAAACAAACAATTTTGTTTTTTGCTCATAAGTCCGTTAATATTGACCGCAGACCCCTAAAAGTTGGCATTTTTTAAAAGTGCGATAGAGCTATTAAACTATACATATTTGGAAAGTACGTTGTTTCAGCTTTTCATTGATGTATAGATATTTCAAATGCGAGCAAAACTGTAGGTGTGGTGTCCATTGGAAACAAACAATTTTGTTTTTTGCTCATAAGTCCGTTAATATTGACCGCAGACCCCTAAAAGTTGGCATTTTTTAAAAGTGCGATACAGCTATTAAACTATACATATTTGGAAAGTACGTTGTTTCAGCTTTTCATTGATGTATAGATCTTTCAAATGCGAGCAAAACTGTAGGTGTGGTGTCCATTGGAAACAAACAATTTTGTTTTTTGCTCATAAGTCCGTTAATATTGACCGCAGACCCCTAAAAGTTGGCATTTTTTAAAAGTGCGATAGAGCTATTAAACTATACATATTTGGAAAGTACGTTGTTTCAGCTTTTCATTGATGTATAGATATTTCAAATGCGAGCAAAACTGTAGGTGTGGTGTCCATTGGAAACAAACAATTTTGTTTTTTGCTCATAAGTCCGTTAATATTGACCGCAGACCCCTAAAAGTTGGCATTTTTTAAAAGTGCGATAGAGCTATTAAACTATACATATTTGGAAAGTACGTTGTTTCAGCTTTTCATTGATGTATAGATATTTCAAATGCGAGCAAAACTGTAGGTGTGGTGTCCATTGGAAACAAACAATTTTGTTTTTTGCTCATAAGTCCGTTAATATTGACCGCAGACCCCTAAAAGTTGGCATTTTTTAAAAGTGCGATACAGCTATTAAACTATACATATTTTGAAAGTACGTTGTTTCAGCTTTTCATTGATGTATAGATATTTCAAATGCGAGCAAAACTGTAGGTGTGGTGTCCATTGGAAACAAACAATTTTGTTTTTTGCTGATAAGTCCGTTAATATTGACCGCAGACCCCTAAAAGTTGGCATTTTTTAAAAGTGCGATAGAGCTATTAAACTATACATATTTGGAAAGTACGTTGTTTCAGCTTTTCATTGATGTATAGATATTTCAAATGCGAGCAAAACTGTAGGTGTGGTGTCCATTGGAAACAAACAATTTTGTTTTTTGCTCATAAGTCCGTTAATATTGACCGCAGACCCCTAAAAGTTGGCATTTTTTAAAAGTGCGATACAGCTATTAAACTATACATATTTGGAAAGTACGTTGTTTCAGCTTTTCATTGATGTATAGATCTTTCAAATGCGAGCAAAACTGTAGGTGTGGTGTCCATTGGAAACAAACAATTTTGTTTTTTGCTCATAAGTCCGTTAATATTGACCGCAGACCCCTAAAAGTTGGCATTTTTTAAAAGTGCGATACAGCTATTAAACTATACATATTTGTAAAGTACGTTGTTTCAGCTTTTCATTGATGTATAGATCTTTCAAATGCGAGCAAAACTGTAGGTGTGGTGTCCATTGGAAACAAACAATTTTGTTTTTTGCTCATAAGTCCGTTAATATTGACCGCAGACCCCTAAAAGTTGGCATTTTTTAAAAGTGCGATAGAGCTATTAAACTATACATATTTGGAAAGTACGTTGTTTCAGCTTTTCATTGATGTATAGATATTTCAAATGCGAGCAAAACTGTAGGTGTGGTGTCCATTGGAAACAAACAATTTTGTTTTTTGCTCATAAGTCCGTTAATATTGACCGCAGACCCCTAAAAGTTGGCATTTTTTAAAAGTGCGATACAGCTATTAAACTATACATATTTGGAAAGTACGTTGTTTCAGCTTTTCATTGATGTATAGATCTTTCAAATGCGAGCAAAACTGTAGGTGTGGTGTCCATTGGAAACAAACAATTTTGTTTTTTTGCTCATAAGTCCGTTAATATTGACCGCAGACCCCTAAAAGTTGGCATTTTTTAAAAGTGCGATACAGCTATTAAACTATACATATTTGGAAAGTACGTTGTTTCAGCTTTTCATTGATGTATAGATATTTCAAATGCGAGCAAAACTGTAGGTGTGGTGTCCATTGGAAACAAACAATTTTGTTTTTTGCTCATAAGTCCGTTAATATTGACCGCAGACCCCTAAAAGTTGGCATTTTTTAAAAGTGCGATAGAGCTATTAAACTATACATATTTGGAAAGTACGTTGTTTCAGCTTTTCATTGATGTATAGATATTTCAAATGCGAGCAAAACTGTAGGTGTGGTGTCCATTGGAAACAAACAATTTTGTTTTTTGCTCATAAGTCCGTTAATATTGACCGCAGACCCCTAAAAGTTGGCATTTTTTAAAAGTGCGATACAGCTATTAAACTATACATATTTGGAAAGTACGTTGTTTCAGCTTTTCATTGATGTATAGATCTTTCAAATGCGAGCAAAAACTGTAGGTGTGGTGTCCATTGGAAACAAACAATTTTGTTTTTTGCTCATAAGTCCGTTAATATTGACCGCAGACCCCTAAAAGTTGGCATTTTTTAAAAGTGCGATAGAGCTATTAAACTATACATATTTGGAAAGTACGTTGTTTCAGCTTTTCATTGATGTATAGATATTTCAAATGCGAGCAAAACTGTAGGTGTGGTGTCCATTGGAAACAAACAATTTTGTTTTTTGCTCATAAGTCCGTTAATATTGACCGCAGACCCCTAAAAGTTGGCATTTTTTAAAAGTGCGATACAGCTATTAAACTATACATATTTGGAAAGTACGTTGTTTCAGCTTTTCATTGATGTATAGATCTTTCAAATGCGAGCAAAACTGTAGGTGTGGTGTCCATTGGAAACAAACAATTTTGTTTTTTGCTCATAAGTCCGTTAATATTGACCGCAGACCCCTAAAAGTTGGCATTTTTTAAAAGTGCGATACAGCTATTAAACTATACATATTTGGAAAGTACGTTGTTTCAGCTTTTCATTGATGTATAGATATTTCAAATGCGAGCAAAACTGTAGGTGTGGTGTCCATTGGAAACAAACAATTTTGTTTTTTGCTCATAAGTCCGTTAATATTGACCGCAGACCCCTAAAAGTTGGCATTTTTTAAAAGTGCGATAGAGCTATTAAACTATACATATTTGGAAAGTACGTTGTTTCAGCTTTTCATTGATGTATAGATATTTCAAATGCGAGCAAAACTGTAGGTGTGGTGTCCATTGGAAACAAACAATTTTGTTTTTTGCTCATAAGTCCGTTAATATTGACCGCAGACCCCTAAAAGTTGGCATTTTTTAAAAGTGCGATACAGCTATTAAACTATACATATTTGGAAAGTACGTTGTTTCAGCTTTTCATTGATGTATAGATCTTTCAAATGCGAGCAAAACTGTAGGTGTGGTGTCCATTGGAAACAAACAATTTTGTTTTTTGCTCATAAGTCCGTTAATATTGACCGCAGACCCCTAAAAGTTGGCATTTTTTAAAAGTGCGATACAGCTATTAAACTATACATATTTGTAAAGTACGTTGTTTCAGCTTTTCATTGATGTATAGATCTTTCAAATGCGAGCAAAACTGTAGGTGTGGTGTCCATTGGAAACAAACAATTTTGTTTTTTGCTCATAAGTCCGTTAATATTGACCGCAGACCCCTAAAAGTTGGCATTTTTTAAAAGTGCGATAGAGCTATTAAACTATACATATTTGGAAAGTACGTTGTTTCAGCTTTTCATTGATGTATAGATATTTCAAATGCGAGCAAAACTGTAGGTGTGGTGTCCATTGGAAACAAACAATTTTGTTTTTTGCTCATAAGTCCGTTAATATTGACCGCAGACCCCTAAAAGTTGGCATTTTTTAAAAGTGCGATACAGCTATTAAACTATACATATTTGGAAAGTACGTTGTTTCAGCTTTTCATTGATGTATAGATCTTTCAAATGCGAGCAAAACTGTAGGTGTGGTGTCCATTGGAAACAAACAATTTTGTTTTTTGCTCATAAGTCCGTTAATATTGACCGCAGACCCCTAAAAGTTGGCATTTTTTAAAAGTGCGATACAGCTATTAAACTATACATATTTGGAAAGTACGTTGTTTCAGCTTTTCATTGATGTATAGATATTTCAAATGCGAGCAAAACTGTGGGTGTGGTGTCCATTGGAAACAAACAATTTTGTTTTTTGCTCATAAGTCCGTTAATATTGACCGCAGACCCCTAAAAGTTGGCATTTTTTAAAAGTGCGATAGAGCTATTAAACTATACATATTTGGAAAGTACGTTGTTTCAGCTTTTCATTGATGTATAGATATTTCAAATGCGAGCAAAACTGTAGGTGTGGTGTCCATTGGAAACAAACAATTTTGTTTTTTGCTCATAAGTCCGTTAATATTGACCGCAGACCCCTAAAAGTTGGCATTTTTTAAAAGTGCGATACAGCTATTAAACTATACATATTTGGAAAGTACGTTGTTTCAGCTTTTCATTGATGTATAGATCTTTCAAATGCGAGCAAAACTGTAGGTGTGGTGTCCATTGGAAACAAACAATTTTGTTTTTTGCTCATAAGTCCGTTAATATTGACCGCAGACCCCTAAAAGTTGGCATTTTTTTAAAAGTGCGATAGAGCTATTAAACTATACATATTTGGAAAGTACGTTGTTTCAGCTTTTCATTGATGTATAGATATTTCAAATGCGAGCAAAACTGTAGGTGTGGTGTCCATTGGAAACAAACAATTTTGTTTTTTGCTCATAAGTCCGTTAATATTGACCGCAGACCCCTAAAAGTTGGCATTTTTTAAAAGTGCGATACAGCTATTAAACTATACATATTTGGAAAGTACGTTGTTTCAGCTTTTCATTGATGTATAGATCTTTCAAATGCGAGCAAAACTGTAGGTGTGGTGTCCATTGGAAACAAACAATTTTGTTTTTTTGCTCATAAGTCCGTTAATATTGACCGCAGACCCCTAAAAGTTGGCATTTTTTAAAAGTGCGATAGAGCTATTAAACTATACATATTTGGAAAGTACGTTGTTTCAGCTTTTCATTGATGTATAGATATTTCAAATGCGAGCAAAACTGTAGGTGTGGTGTCCATTGGAAACAAACAATTTTGTTTTTTGCTCATAAGTCCGTTAATATTGACCGCAGACCCCTAAAAGTTGGCATTTTTTAAAAGTGCGATAGAGCTATTAAACTATACATATTTGGAAAGTACGTTGTTTCAGCTTTTCATTGATGTATAGATATTTCAAATGCGAGCAAAACTGTAGGTGTGGTGTCCATTGGAAACAAACAATTTTGTTTTTTGCTCATAAGTCCGTTAATATTGACCGCAGACCCCTAAAAGTTGGCATTTTTTAAAAGTGCGATACAGCTATTAAACTATACATATTTGGAAAGTACGTTGTTTCAGCTTTTCATTGATGTATAGATCTTTCAAATGCGAGCAAAACTGTAGGTGTGGTGTCCATTGGAAACAAACAATTTTGTTTTTTGCTCATAAGTCCGTTAATATTGACCGCAGACCCCTAAAAGTTGGCATTTTTTAAAAGTGCGATACAGCTATTAAACTATACATATTTGGAAAGTACGTTGTTTCAGCTTTTCATTGATGTATAGATATTTCAAATGCGAGCAAAACTGTAGGTGTGGTGTCCATTGGAAACAAACAATTTTGTTTTTTGCTCATAAGTCCGTTAATATTGACCGCAGACCCCTAAAAGTTGGCATTTTTTAAAAGTGCGATACAGCTATTAAACTATACATATTTGGAAAGTACGTTGTTTCAGCTTTTCATTGATGTATAGATCTTTCAAATGCGAGCAAAACTGTAGGTGTGGTGTCCATTGGAAACAAATAATTTTGTTTTTTGCTCATAAGTCCGTTAATATTGACCGTAGACCCCTAAAAGTTGGCATTTTTTAAAAGTGCGATACAGCTATTAAACTATACATATTTGGAAAGTACGTTGTTTCAGCTTTTCATTGATGTATAGATCTTTCAAATGCGAGCAAAACTGTAGGTGTGGTGTCCATTGGAAACAAACAATTTTGTTTTTTGCTCATAAGTCCGTTAATATTGACCGCAGACCCCTAAAAGTTGGCATTTTTTTAAAGTGCGATAGAGCTATTAAACTATACATATTTGGAAAGTACGTTGTTTCAGCTTTTCATTGATGTATAGATATTTCAAATGCGAGCAAAACTGTGGGTGTGGTGTCCATTGGAAACAAACAATTTTGTTTTTTGCTCATAAGTCCGTTAATATTGACCGCAGACCCCTAAAAGTTGGCATTTTTTAAAAGTGCGATACAGCTATTAAACTATACATATTTGGAAAGTACGTTGTTTCAGCTTTTCATTGATGTATAGATCTTTCAAATGCGAGCAAAACTGTGGGTGTGGTGTCCATTGGAAACAAACAATTTTGTTTTTTGCTCATAAGTCCGTTAATATTGACCGCAGACCCCTAAAAGTTGACATTTTTTAAAAGTGCGATACAGCTATTAAACTATACATATTTGGAAAGTACGTTGTTTCAGCTTTTCATTGATGTATAGATCTTTCAAATGCGAGCAAAACTGTGGGTGTGGTGTCCATTGGAAACAAACAATTTTGTTTTTTGCTCATAAGTCCGTTAATATTGACCGCAGACCCCTAAAAGTTGGCATTTTTTAAAAGTGCGATAGAGCTATTAATCTATACATATTTGGAAAGTACGTTGTTTCAGCTTTTCATTGATGTATAGATCTTTCAAATGCGAGCAAAACTGTAGGTGTGGTGTCCATTGGAAACAAACAATTTTGTTTTTTGCTCATAAGTCCGTTAATATTGACCGCAGACCCCTAAAAGTTGGCATTTTTTAAAAGTGCGATACAGCTATTAAACTATACATATTTGGAAAGTACGTTGTTTCAGCTTTTCATTGATGTATAGATCTTTCAAATGCGAGCAAAACTGTAGGTGTGGTGTCCATTGGAAACAAACAATTTTGTTTTTTGCTCATAAGTCCGTTAATATTGACCGCAGACCCCTAAAAGTTGGCATTTTTTAAAAGTGCGATACAGCTATTAAACTATACATATTTGGAAAGTACGTTGTTTCAGCTTTTCATTGATGTATAGATATTTCAAATGCGAGCAAAACTGTGGGTGTGGTGTCCATTGGAAACAAACAATTTTGTTTTTTGCTCATAAGTCCGTTAATATTGACCGCAGACCCCTAAAAGTTGGCATTTTTTAAAAGTGCGATAGAGCTATTAAACTATACATATTTGGAAAGTACGTTGTTTCAGCTTTTCATTGATGTATAGATATTTCAAATGCGAGCAAAACTGTAGGTGTGGTGTCCATTGGAAACAAACAATTTTGTTTTTTGCTCATAAGTCCGTTAATATTGACCGCAGACCCCTAAAAGTTGGCATTTTTTAAAAGTGCGATACAGCTATTAAACTATACATATTTGGAAAGTACGTTGTTTCAGCTTTTCATTGATGTATAGATATTTCAAATGCGAGCAAAACTGTAGGTGTGGTGTCCATTGGAAACAAACAATTTTGTTTTTTGCTCATAAGTCCGTTAATATTGACCGCAGACCCCTAAAAGTTGGCATTTTTTTAAAAGTGCGATAGAGCTATTAAACTATACATATTTGGAAAGTACGTTGTTTCAGCTTTTCATTGATGTATAGATATTTCAAATGCGAGCAAAACTGTAGGTGTGGTGTCCATTGGAAACAAACAATTTTGTTTTTTGCTCATAAGTCCGTTAATATTGACCGCAGACCCCTAAAAGTTGGCATTTTTTAAAAGTGCGATACAGCTATTAAACTATACATATTTGGAAAGTACGTTGTTTCAGCTTTTCATTGATGTATAGATCTTTCAAATGCGAGCAAAACTGTAGGTGTGGTGTCCATTGGAAACAAACAATTTTGTTTTTTGCTCATAAGTCCGTTAATATTGACCGCAGACCCCTAAAAGTTGGCATTTTTTAAAAGTGCGATAGAGCTATTAAACTATACATATTTGGAAAGTACGTTGTTTCAGCTTTTCATTGATGTATAGATATTTCAAATGCGAGCAAAACTGTAGGTGTGGTGTCCATTGGAAACAAACAATTTTGTTTTTTGCTCATAAGTCCGTTAATATTGACCGCAGACCCCTAAAAGTTGGCATTTTTTAAAAGTGCGATAGAGCTATTAAACTATACATATTTGGAAAGTACGTTGTTTCAGCTTTTCATTGATGTATAGATATTTCAAATGCGAGCAAAACTGTAGGTGTGGTGTCCATTGGAAACAAACAATTTTGTTTTTTGCTCATAAGTCCGTTAATATTGACCGCAGACCCCTAAAAGTTGGCATTTTTTAAAAGTGCGATACAGCTATTAAACTATACATATTTGGAAAGTACGTTGTTTCAGCTTTTCATTGATGTATAGATCTTTCAAATGCGAGCAAAACTGTAGGTGTGGTGTCCATTGGAAACAAACAATTTTGTTTTTTGCTCATAAGTCCGTTAATATTGACCGCAGACCCCTAAAAGTTGGCATTTTTTAAAAGTGCGATACAGCTATTAAACTATACATATTTGGAAAGTACGTTGTTTCAGCTTTTCATTGATGTATAGATATTTCAAATGCGAGCAAAACTGTAGGTGTGGTGTCCATTGGAAACAAACAATTTTGTTTTTTGCTCATAAGTCCGTTAATATTGACCGCAGACCCCTAAAAGTTGGCATTTTTTAAAAGTGCGATACAGCTATTAAACTATACATATTTGGAAAGTACGTTGTTTCAGCTTTTCATTGATGTATAGATCTTTCAAATGCGAGCAAAACTGTAGGTGTGGTGTCCATTGGAAACAAATAATTTTGTTTTTTGCTCATAAGTCCGTTAATATTGACCGTAGACCCCTAAAAGTTGGCATTTTTTAAAAGTGCGATACAGCTATTAAACTATACATATTTGGAAAGTACGTTGTTTCAGCTTTTCATTGATGTATAGATCTTTCAAATGCGAGCAAAACTGTAGGTGTGGTGTCCATTGGAAACAAACAATTTTGTTTTTTGCTCATAAGTCCGTTAATATTGACCGCAGACCCCTAAAAGTTGGCATTTTTTTAAAGTGCGATAGAGCTATTAAACTATACATATTTGGAAAGTACGTTGTTTCAGCTTTTCATTGATGTATAGATATTTCAAATGCGAGCAAAACTGTGGGTGTGGTGTCCATTGGAAACAAACAATTTTGTTTTTTGCTCATAAGTCCGTTAATATTGACCGCAGACCCCTAAAAGTTGGCATTTTTTAAAAGTGCGATACAGCTATTAAACTATACATATTTGGAAAGTACGTTGTTTCAGCTTTTCATTGATGTATAGATCTTTCAAATGCGAGCAAAACTGTGGGTGTGGTGTCCATTGGAAACAAACAATTTTGTTTTTTGCTCATAAGTCCGTTAATATTGACCGCAGACCCCTAAAAGTTGACATTTTTTAAAAGTGCGATACAGCTATTAAACTATACATATTTGGAAAGTACGTTGTTTCAGCTTTTCATTGATGTATAGATCTTTCAAATGCGAGCAAAACTGTGGGTGTGGTGTCCATTGGAAACAAACAATTTTGTTTTTTGCTCATAAGTCCGTTAATATTGACCGCAGACCCCTAAAAGTTGGCATTTTTTAAAAGTGCGATAGAGCTATTAATCTATACATATTTGGAAAGTACGTTGTTTCAGCTTTTCATTGATGTATAGATCTTTCAAATGCGAGCAAAACTGTAGGTGTGGTGTCCATTGGAAACAAACAATTTTGTTTTTTGCTCATAAGTCCGTTAATATTGACCGCAGACCCCTAAAAGTTGGCATTTTTTAAAAGTGCGATAGAGCTATTAAACTATACATATTTGGAAAGTACGTTGTTTCAGCTTTTCATTGATGTATAGATCTTTCAAATGCGAGCAAAACTGTGGGTGTGGTGTCCATTGGAAACAAACAATTTTGTTTTTTGCTCATAAGTCCGTTAATATTGACCGCAGACCCCTAAAAGTTGGCATTTTTTAAAAGTGCGATACAGCTATTAAACTATACATATTTGGAAAGTACGTTGTTTCAGCTTTTCATTGATGTATAGATATTTCAAATGCGAGCAAAACTGTGGGTGTGGTGTCCATTGGAAACAAACAATTTTGTTTTTTGCTCATAAGTCCGTTAATATTGACCGCAGACCCCTAAAAGTTGGCATTTTTTAAAAGTGCGATAGAGCTATTAAACTATACATATTTGGAAAGTACGTTGTTTCAGCTTTTCATTGATGTATAGATATTTCAAATGCGAGCAAAACTGTGGGTGTGGTGTCCATTGGAAACAAACAATTTTGTTTTTTGCTCATAAGTCCGTTAATATTGACCGCAGACCCCTAAAAGTTGGCATTTTTTAAAAGTGCGATACAGCTATTAAACTATACATATTTGGAAAGTACGTTGTTTCAGCTTTTCATTGATGTATAGATCTTTCAAATGCGAGCAAAACTGTGGGTGTGGTGTCCATTGGAAACAAACAATTTTGTTTTTTGCTCATAAGTCCGTTAATATTGACCGCAGACCCCTAAAAGTTGGCATTTTTTAAAAGTGCGATACAGCTATTAAACTATACATATTTGGAAAGTACGTTGTTTCAGCTTTTCATTGATGTATAGATATTTCAAATGCGAGCAAAACTGTGGGTGTGGTGTCCATTGGAAACAAACAATTTTGTTTTTTGCTCATAAGTCCGTTAATATTGACCGCAGACCCCTAAAAGTTGGCATTTTTTAAAAGTGCGATACAGCTATTAAACTATACATATTTGGAAAGTACGTTGTTTCAGCTTTTCATTGATGTATAGATCTTTCAAATGCGAGCAAAACTGTAGGTGTGGTGTCCATTGGAAACAAACAATTTTGTTTTTTGCTCATAAGTCCGTTAATATTGACCGCAGACCCCTAAAAGTTGGCATTTTTTAAAAGTGCGATACAGCTATTAAACTATACATATTTGGAAAGTACGTTGTTTCAGCTTTTCATTGATGTATAGATCTTTCAAATGCGAGCAAAACTGTAGGTGTGGTGTCCATTGGAAACAAATAATTTTGTTTTTTGCTCATAAGTCCGTTAATATTGACCGTAGACCCCTAAAAGTTGGCATTTTTTAAAAGTGCGATACAGCTATTAAACTATACATATTTGGAAAGTACGTTGTTTCAGCTTTTCATTGATGTATAGATCTTTCAAATGCGAGCAAAACTGTAGGTGTGGTGTCCATTGGAAACAAACAATTTTGTTTTTTGCTCATAAGTCCGTTAATATTGACCGCAGACCCCTAAAAGTTGGCATTTTTTTAAAGTGCGATAGAGCTATTAAACTATACATATTTGGAAAGTACGTTGTTTCAGCTTTTCATTGATGTATAGATATTTCAAATGCGAGCAAAACTGTGGGTGTGGTGTCCATTGGAAACAAACAATTTTGTTTTTTGCTCATAAGTCCGTTAATATTGACCGCAGACCCCTAAAAGTTGGCATTTTTTAAAAGTGCGATAGAGCTATTAAACTATACATATTTGGAAAGTACGTTGTTTCAGCTTTTCATTGATGTATAGATATTTCAAATGCGAGCAAAACTGTAGGTGTGGTGTCCATTGGAAACAAACAATTTTGTTTTTTGCTCATAAGTCCGTTAATATTGACCGCAGACCCCTAAAAGTTGGCATTTTTTAAAAGTGCGATAGAGCTATTAAACTATACATATTTGGAAAGTACGTTGTTTCAGCTTTTCATTGATGTATAGATCTTTCAAATGCGAGCAAAACTGTAGGTGTGGTGTCCATTGGAAACAAACAATTTTGTTTTTTGCTCATAAGTCCGTTAATATTGACCGCAGACCCCTAAAAGTTGGCATTTTTTAAAAGTGCGATAGAGCTATTAAACTATACATATTTGGAAAGTACGTTGTTTCAGCTTTTCATTGATGTATAGATATTTCAAATGCGAGCAAAACTGTAGGTGTGGTGTCCATTGGAAACAAACAATTTTGTTTTTTGCTCATAAGTCCGTTAATATTGACCGCAGACCCCTAAAAGTTGGCATTTTTTAAAAGTGCGATAGAGCTATTAAACTATACATATTTGGAAAGTACGTTGTTTCAGCTTTTCATTGATGTATAGATCTTTCAAATGCGAGCAAAACTGTAGGTGTGGTGTCCATTGGAAACAAACAATTTTGTTTTTTGCTCATAAGTCCGTTAATATTGACCGCAGACCCCTAAAAGTTGGCATTTTTTAAAAGTGCGATAGAGCTATTAAACTATACATATTTGGAAAGTACGTTGTTTCAGCTTTTCATTGATGTATAGATATTTCAAATGCGAGCAAAACTGTAGGTGTGGTGTCCATTGGAAACAAACAATTTTGTTTTTTGCTCATAAGTCCGTTAATATTGACCGCAGACCCCTAAAAGTTGGCATTTTTTAAAAGTGCGATAGAGCTATTAAACTATACATATTTGGAAAGTACGTTGTTTCAGCTTTTCATTGATGTATAGATCTTTCAAATGCGAGCAAAACTGTAGGTGTGGTGTCCATTGGAAACAAACAATTTTGTTTTTTGCTCATAAGTCCGTTAATATTGACCGCAGACCCCTAAAAGTTGGCATTTTTTAAAAGTGCGATAGAGCTATTAAACTATACATATTTGGAAAGTACGTTGTTTCAGCTTTTCATTGATGTATAGATATTTCAAATGCGAGCAAAACTGTAGGTGTGGTGTCCATTGGAAACAAACAATTTTGTTTTTTGCTCATAAGTCCGTTAATATTGACCGCAGACCCCTAAAAGTTGGCATTTTTTAAAAGTGCGATACAGCTATTAAACTATACATATTTGGAAAGTACGTTGTTTCAGCTTTTCATTGATGTATAGATCTTTCAAATGCGAGCAAAACTGTAGGTGTGGTGTCCATTGGAAACAAATAATTTTGTTTTTTGCTCATAAGTCCGTTAATATTGACCGTAGACCCCTAAAAGTTGGCATTTTTTAAAAGTGCGATACAGCTATTAAACTATACATATTTGGAAAGTACGTTGTTTCAGCTTTTCATTGATGTATAGATCTTTCAAATGCGAGCAAAACTGTAGGTGTGGTGTCCATTGGAAACAAACAATTTTGTTTTTTGCTCATAAGTCCGTTAATATTGACCGCAGACCCCTAAAAGTTGGCATTTTTTAAAAGTGCGATAGAGCTATTAAGCTATACATATTTGGAAAGTACGTTGTTTCAGCTTTTCATTGATGTATAGATATTTCAAATGCGAGCAAAACTGTGGGTGTGGTGTCCATTGGAAAC
This sequence comes from Merzomyia westermanni, assembly GCA_949987695.1. Taxonomy (NCBI): domain Eukaryota; kingdom Metazoa; phylum Arthropoda; class Insecta; order Diptera; family Tephritidae; genus Merzomyia; species Merzomyia westermanni. The sequence goes on from OX465288.1 coordinate 191,487,763, forward strand.
AAACAATTTTGTTTTTTGCTCATAAGTCCGTTAATATTGACCGCAGACCCCTAAAAGTTGGCATTTTTTAAAAGTGCGATAGAGCTATTAAACTATACATATTTGGAAAGTACGTTGTTTCAGCTTTTCATTGATGTATAGATATTTCAAATGCGAGCAAAACTGTAGGTGTGGTGTCCATTGGAAACAAACAATTTTGTTTTTTGCTCATAAGTCCGTTAATATTGACCGCAGACCCCTAAAAGTTGGCATTTTTTAAAAGTGCGATAGAGCTATTAAACTATACATATTTGGAAAGTACGTTGTTTCAGCTTTTCATTGATGTATAGATATTTCAAATGCGAGCAAAACTGTGGGTGTGGTGTCCATTGGAAACAAACAATTTTGTTTTTTGCTCATAAGTCCGTTAATATTGACCGCAGACCCCTAAAAGTTGGCATTTTTTAAAAGTGCGATAGAGCTATTAAACTATACATATTTGGAAAGTACGTTGTTTCAGCTTTTCATTGATGTATAGATCTTTCAAATGCGAGCAAAACTGTAGGTGTGGTGTCCATTGGAAACAAACAATTTTGTTTTTTGCTCATAAGTCCGTTAATATTGACCGCAGACCCCTAAAAGTTGGCATTTTTTAAAAGTGCGATAGAGCTATTAAACTATACATATTTGGAAAGTACGTTGTTTCAGCTTTTCATTGATGTATAGATATTTCAAATGCGAGCAAAACTGTAGGTGTGGTGTCCATTGGAAACAAACAATTTTGTTTTTTGCTCATAAGTCCGTTAATATTGACCGCAGACCCCTAAAAGTTGGCATTTTTTAAAAGTGCGATAGAGCTATTAAACTATACATATTTGGAAAGTACGTTGTTTCAGCTTTTCATTGATGTATAGATCTTTCAAATGCGAGCAAAACTGTAGGTGTGGTGTCCATTGGAAACAAACAATTTTGTTTTTTGCTCATAAGTCCGTTAATATTGACCGCAGACCCCTAAAAGTTGGCATTTTTTAAAAGTGCGATAGAGCTATTAAACTATACATATTTGGAAAGTACGTTGTTTCAGCTTTTCATTGATGTATAGATATTTCAAATGCGAGCAAAACTGTAGGTGTGGTGTCCATTGGAAACAAACAATTTTGTTTTTTGCTCATAAGTCCGTTAATATTGACCGCAGACCCCTAAAAGTTGGCATTTTTTAAAAGTGCGATAGAGCTATTAAACTATACATATTTGGAAAGTACGTTGTTTCAGCTTTTCATTGATGTATAGATATTTCAAATGCGAGCAAAACTGTAGGTGTGGTGTCCATTGGAAACAAACAATTTTGTTTTTTGCTCATAAGTCCGTTAATATTGACCGCAGACCCCTAAAAGTTGGCATTTTTTAAAAGTGCGATAGAGCTATTAAACTATACATATTTGGAAAGTACGTTGTTTCAGCTTTTCATTGATGTATAGATCTTTCAAATGCGAGCAAAACTGTAGGTGTGGTGTCCATTGGAAACAAACAATTTTGTTTTTTGCTCATAAGTCCGTTAATATTGACCGCAGACCCCTAAAAGTTGGCATTTTTTAAAAGTGCGATAGAGCTATTAAACTATACATATTTGGAAAGTACGTTGTTTCAGCTTTTCATTGATGTATAGATATTTCAAATGCGAGCAAAACTGTAGGTGTGGTGTCCATTGGAAACAAACAATTTTGTTTTTTGCTCATAAGTCCGTTAATATTGACCGCAGACCCCTAAAAGTTGGCATTTTTTAAAAGTGCGATAGAGCTATTAAACTATACATATTTGGAAAGTACGTTGTTTCAGCTTTTCATTGATGTATAGATCTTTCAAATGCGAGCAAAACTGTAGGTGTGGTGTCCATTGGAAACAAACAATTTTGTTTTTTGCTCATAAGTCCGTTAATATTGACCGCAGACCCCTAAAAGTTGGCATTTTTTAAAAGTGCGATAGAGCTATTAAACTATACATATTTGGAAAGTACGTTGTTTCAGCTTTTCATTGATGTATAGATCTTTCAAATGCGAGCAAAACTGTAGGTGTGGTGTCCATTGGAAACAAACAATTTTGTTTTTTGCTCATAAGTCCGTTAATATTGACCGCAGACCCCTAAAAGTTGGCATTTTTTAAAAGTGCGATAGAGCTATTAAACTATACATATTTGGAAAGTACGTTGTTTCAGCTTTTCATTGATGTATAGATATTTCAAATGCGAGCAAAACTGTAGGTGTGGTGTCCATTGGAAACAAACAATTTTGTTTTTTGCTCATAAGTCCGTTAATATTGACCGCAGACCCCTAAAAGTTGGCATTTTTTAAAAGTGCGATAGAGCTATTAAACTATACATATTTGGAAAGTACGTTGTTTCAGCTTTTCATTGATGTATAGATCTTTCAAATGCGAGCAAAACTGTAGGTGTGGTGTCCATTGGAAACAAACAATTTTGTTTTTTGCTCATAAGTCCGTTAATATTGACCGCAGACCCCTAAAAGTTGGCATTTTTTAAAAGTGCGATAGAGCTATTAAACTATACATATTTGGAAAGTACGTTGTTTCAGCTTTTCATTGATGTATAGATATTTCAAATGCGAGCAAAACTGTAGGTGTGGTGTCCATTGGAAACAAACAATTTTGTTTTTTGCTCATAAGTCCGTTAATATTGACCGCAGACCCCTAAAAGTTGGCATTTTTTAAAAGTGCGATAGAGCTATTAAACTATACATATTTGGAAAGTACGTTGTTTCAGCTTTTCATTGATGTATAGATCTTTCAAATGCGAGCAAAACTGTAGGTGTGGTGTCCATTGGAAACAAACAATTTTGTTTTTTGCTCATAAGTCCGTTAATATTGACCGCAGACCCCTAAAAGTTGGCATTTTTTAAAAGTGCGATACAGCTATTAAACTATACATATTTGGAAAGTACGTTGTTTCAGCTTTTCATTGATGTATAGATATTTCAAATGCGAGCAAAACTGTAGGTGTGGTGTCCATTGGAAACAAACAATTTTGTTTTTTGCTCATAAGTCCGTTAATATTGACCGCAGACCCCTAAAAGTTGGCATTTTTTAAAAGTGCGATAGAGCTATTAAACTATACATATTTGGAAAGTACGTTGTTTCAGCTTTTCATTGATGTATAGATCTTTCAAATGCGAGCAAAACTGTAGGTGTGGTGTCCATTGGAAACAAACAATTTTGTTTTTTGCTCATAAGTCCGTTAATATTGACCGCAGACCCCTAAAAGTTGGCATTTTTTAAAAGTGCGATAGAGCTATTAAACTATACATATTTGGAAAGTACGTTGTTTCAGCTTTTCATTGATGTATAGATATTTCAAATGAGAGCAAAACTGTAGGTGTGGTGTCCATTGGAAACAAACAATTTTGTTTTTTGCTCATAAGTCCGTTAATATTGACCGCAGACCCCTAAAAGTTGGCATTTTTTAAAAGTGCGATAGAGCTATTAAACTATACATATTTGGAAAGTACGTTGTTTCAGCTTTTCATTGATGTATAGATATTTCAAATGCGAGCAAAACTGTAGGTGTGGTGTCCATTGGAAACAAACAATTTTGTTTTTTGCTCATAAGTCCGTTAATATTGACCGCAGACCCCTAAAAGTTGGCATTTTTTAAAAGTGCGATAGAGCTATTAAACTATACATATTTGGAAAGTACGTTGTTTCAGCTTTTCATTGATGTATAGATCTTTCAAATGCGAGCAAAACTGTAGGTGTGGTGTCCATTGGAAACAAACAATTTTGTTTTTTGCTCATAAGTCCGTTAATATTGACCGCAGACCCCTAAAAGTTGGCATTTTTTAAAAGTGCGATAGAGCTATTAAACTATACATATTTGGAAAGTACGTTGTTTCAGCTTTTCATTGATGTATAGATATTTCAAATGAGAGCAAAACTGTAGGTGTGGTGTCCATTGGAAACAAACAATTTTGTTTTTTGCTCATAAGTCCGTTAATATTGACCGCAGACCCCTAAAAGTTGGCATTTTTTAAAAGTGCGATAGAGCTATTAAACTATACATATTTGGAAAGTACGTTGTTTCAGCTTTTCATTGATGTATAGATCTTTCAAATGCGAGCAAAACTGTAGGTGTGGTGTCCATTGGAAACAAACAATTTTGTTTTTTGCTCATAAGTCCGTTAATATTGACCGCAGACCCCTAAAAGTTGGCATTTTTTAAAAGTGCGATAGAGCTATTAAACTATACATATTTGGAAAGTACGTTGTTTCAGCTTTTCATTGATGTATAGATCTTTCAAATGCGAGCAAAACTGTAGGTGTGGTGTCCATTGGAAACAAACAATTTTGTTTTTTGCTCATAAGTCCGTTAATATTGACCGCAGACCCCTAAAAGTTGGCATTTTTCAAAAGTGCGATAGAGCTATTAAACTATACATATTTGGAAAGTACGTTGTTTCAGCTTTTCATTGATGTATAGATCTTTCAAATGCGAGCAAAACTGTGGGTGTGGTGGCCATTGGAAGCAAACAATTTTGTTTTTTGCTCATAAGTCCGTTAATATTGACCGCAGACCCCTAAAAGTTGGCATTTTTTAAAAGTGCGATAGAGCTATTAAACTATACATATTTGGAAAGTACGTTGGTTCAGCTTTTTATTGATGTATAGATCTTTCAAATGCGAGCAAAACTGTGGGTGTGGTGGCCAATGGAAGTAAACAATTTTGTTTTTTGCTCATAAGTCCGTTAATATTGACCGCAGACCCCTAAAAGTTGGCATTTTTCAAAAGTGCGATAGAGCTATTAAACTATACATATTTGGAAAGTACGTTGTTTCAGCTTTTCATTGATGTATAGATCTTTCAAATGCGAGCAAAACTGTGGGTGTGGTGGCCATTGGAAGCAAACAATTTTGTTTTTTGCTCATAAGTCCGTTAATATTGCCCGCAGACCCCTAAAAGTTGGCATTTTTTAAAAGTGCGATAGAGCTATTAAACTATACATATTTGGAAAGTACGTTGTTTCAGCTTTTCATTGATGTATAGATCTTTCAAATGCGAGCAAAACTGTAGGTGTGGTGTCCATTGGAAACAAACAATTTTGTTTTTTGCTCATAAGTCCGTTAATATTGACCGCAGACCCCTAAAAGTTGGCATTTTTTAAAAGTGCGATAGAGCTATTAAACTATACATATTTGGAAAGTACGTTGTTTCAGCTTTTCATTGATGTATAGATCTTTCAAATGCGAGCAAAACTGTAGGTGTGGTGTCCATTGGAAACAAACAATTTTGTTTTTTGCTCATAAGTCCGTTAATATTGACCGCAGACCCCTAAAAGTTGGCATTTTTTAAAAGTGCGATAGAGCTATTAAACTATACATATTTGGAAAGTACGTTGTTTCAGCTTTTCATTGATGTATAGATCTTTCAAATGCGAGCAAAACTGTAGGTGTGGTGTCCATTGGAAACAAACAATTTTGTTTTTTGCTCATAAGTCCGTTAATATTGACCGCAGACCCCTAAAAGTTGGCATTTTTTAAAAGTGCGATAGAGCTATTAAACTATACATATTTGGAAAGTACGTTGTTTCAGCTTTTCATTGATGTATAGATATTTCAAATGCGAGCAAAACTGTGGGTGTGGTGTCCATTGGAAACAAACAATTTTGTTTTTTGCTCATAAGTCCGTTAATATTGACCGCAGACCCCTAAAAGTTGGCATTTTTTAAAAGTGCGATAGAGCTATTAAACTATACATATTTGGAAAGTACGTTGTTTCAGCTTTTCATTGATGTATAGATCTTTCAAATGCGAGCAAAACTGTAGGTGTGGTGTCCATTGGAAACAAACAATTTTGTTTTTTGCTCATAAGTCCGTTAATATTGACCGCAGACCCCTAAAAGTTGGCATTTTTTAAAAGTGCGATACAGCTATTAAACTATACATATTTGGAAAGTACGTTGTTTCAGCTTTTCATTGATGTATAGATCTTTCAAATGCGAGCAAAACTGTAGGTGTGGTGTCCATTGGAAACAAACAATTTTGTTTTTTGCTCATAAGTCCGTTAATATTGACCGCAGACCCCTAAAAGTTGGCATTTTTTAAAAGTGCGATAGAGCTATTAAACTATACATATTTGGAAAGTACGTTGTTTCAGCTTTTCATCGATGTATAGATATTTCAAATGCGAGCAAAACTGTAGGTGTGGTGTCCATTGGAAACAAACAATTTTGTTTTTTGCTCATAAGTCCGTTAATATTGACCGCAGACCCCTAAAAGTTGGCATTTTTTAAAAGTGCGATAGAGCTATTAAACTATACATATTTGGAAAGTACGTTGTTTCAGCTTTTCATTGATGTATAGATCTTTCAAATGCGAGCAAAACTGTAGGTGTGGTGTCCATTGGAAACAAACAATTTTGTTTTTTGCTCATAAGTCCGTTAATATTGACCGCAGACCCCTAAAAGTTGGCATTTTTTAAAAGTGCGATACAGCTATTAAACTATACATATTTGGAAAGTACGATGTTTCAGCTTTTCATTGATGTATAGATCTTTCAAATGCGAGCAAAACTGTAGGTGTGGTGTCCATTGGAAACAAACAATTTTGTTTTTTGCTCATAAGTCCGTTAATATTGACCGCAGACCCCTAAAAGTTGGCATTTTTTATAAGTGCGATAGAGCTATTAAACTATACATATTTGGAAAGTACGTTGTTTCAGCTTTTCATTGATGTATAGATATTTCAAATGCGAGCAAAACTGTAGGTGTGGTGTCCATTGGAAACAAACAATTTTGTTTTTTGCTCATAAGTCCGTTAATATTGACCGCAGACCCCTAAAAGTTGGCATTTTTTAAAAGTGCGATACAGCTATTAAACTATACATATTTGGAAAGTACGTTGTTTCAGCTTTTCATTGATGTATAGATCTTTCAAATGCGAGCAAAACTGTAGGTGTGGTGTCCATTGGAAACAAACAATTTTGTTTTTTGCTCATAAGTCCGTTAATATTGACCGCAGACCCCTAAAAGTTGGCATTTTTTAAAAGTGCGATAGAGCTATTAAACTATACATATTTGGAAAGTACGTTGTTTCAGCTTTTCATTGATGTATAGATATTTCAAATGCGAGCAAAACTGTAGGTGTGGTGTCCATTGGAAACAAACAATTTTGTTTTTTGCTCATAAGTCCGTTAATATTGACCGCAGACCCCTAAAAGTTGGCATTTTTTAAAAGTGCGATAGAGCTATTAAACTATACATATTTGGAAAGTACGTTGTTTCAGCTTTTCATTGATGTATAGATATTTCAAATGCGAGCAAAACTGTAGGTGTGGTGTCCATTGGAAACAAACAATTTTGTTTTTTGCTCATAAGTCCGTTAATATTGACCGCAGACCCCTAAAAGTTGGCATTTTTTAAAAGTGCGATACAGCTATTAAACTATACATATTTGGAAAGTACGTTGTTTCAGCTTTTCATTGATGTATAGATCTTTCAAATGCGAGCAAAACTGTAGGTGTGGTGTCCATTGGAAACAAACAATTTTGTTTTTTGCTCATAAGTCCGTTAATATTGACCGCAGACCCCTAAAAGTTGGCATTTTTTAAAAGTGCGATAGAGCTATTAAACTATACATATTTGGAAAGTACGTTGTTTCAGCTTTTCATTGATGTATAGATATTTCAAATGCGAGCAAAACTGTAGGTGTGGTGTCCATTGGAAACAAACAATTTTGTTTTTTGCTCATAAGTCCGTTAATATTGACCGCAGACCCCTAAAAGTTGGCATTTTTTAAAAGTGCGATACAGCTATTAAACTATACATATTTGGAAAGTACGTTGTTTCAGCTTTTCATTGATGTATAGATCTTTCAAATGCGAGCAAAACTGTAGGTGTGGTGTCCATTGGAAACAAACAATTTTGTTTTTTGCTCATAAGTCCGTTAATATTGACCGCAGACCCCTAAAAGTTGGCATTTTTTAAAAGTGCGATAGAGCTATTAAACTATACATATTTGGAAAGTACGTTGTTTCAGCTTTTCATTGATGTATAGATATTTCAAATGCGAGCAAAACTGTAGGTGTGGTGTCCATTAGAAACAAACAATTTTGTTTTTTGCTCATAAGTCCGTTAATATTGACCGCAGACCCCTAAAAGTTGGCATTTTTTAAAAGTGCGATAGAGCTATTAAACTATACATATTTGGAAAGTACGTTGTTTCAGCTTTTCATTCATGTATAGATATTTCAAATGCGAGCAAAACTGTAGGTGTGGTGTCCATTAGAAACAAACAATTTTGTTTTTTGCTCATAAGTCCGTTAATATTGACCGCAGACCCCTAAAAGTTGGCATTTTTTAAAAGTGCGATACAGCTATTAAACTATACATATTTGGAAAGTACGTTGTTTCAGCTTTTCATTGATGTATAGATCTTTCAAATGCGAGCAAAACTGTAGGTGTGGTGTCCATTGGAAACAAACAATTTTGTTTTTTGCTCATAAGTCCGTTAATATTGACCGCAGACCCCTAAAAGTTGGCATTTTTTAAAAGTGCGATACAGCTATTAAACTATACATATTTGGAAAGTACGTTGTTTCAGCTTTTCATTGATGTATAGATCTTTCAAATGCGAGCAAAACTGTAGGTGTGGTGTCCATTGGAAACAAACAATTTTGTTTTTTGCTCATAAGTCCGTTAATATTGACCGCAGACCCCTAAAAGTTGGCATTTTTTAAAAGTGCGATAGAGCTATTAAACTATACATATTTGGAAAGTACGTTGTTTCAGCTTTTCATTGATGTATAGATATTTCAAATGCGAGCAAAACTGTAGGTGTGGTGTCCATTAGAAACAAACAATTTTGTTTTTTGCTCATAAGTCCGTTAATATTGACCGCAGACCCCTAAAAGTTGGCTTTTTTTAAAAGTGCGATAGAGCTATTAAACTATACATATTTGGAAAGTACGTTGTTTCAGCTTTTCATTGATGTATAGATATTTCAAATGCGAGCAAAACTGTAGGTGTGGTGTCCATTAGAAACAAACAATTTTGTTTTTTGCTCATAAGTCCGTTAATATTGACCGCAGACCCCTAAAAGTTGGCATTTTTTAAAAGTGCGATACAGCTATTAAACTATACATATTTGGAAAGTACGTTGTTTCAGCTTTTCATTGATGTATAGATCTTTCAAATGCGAGCAAAACTGTAGGTGTGGTGTCCATTGGAAACAAACAATTTTGTTTTTTGCTCATAAGTCCGTTAATATTGACCGCAGACCCCTAAAAGTTGGCATTTTTTAAAAGTGCGATAGAGCTATTAAACTATACATATTTGGAAAGTACGTTGTTTCAGCTTTTCATTGATGTATAGATATTTCAAATGCGAGCAAAACTGTAGGTGTGGTGTCCATTAGAAACAAACAATTTTGTTTTTTGCTCATAAGTCCGTTAATATTGACCGCAGACCCCTAAAAGTTGGCTTTTTTTAAAAGTGCGATAGAGCTATTAAACTATACATATTTGGAAAGTACGTTGTTTCAGCTTTTCATTGATGTATAGATATTTCAAATGCGAGCAAAACTGTAGGTGTGGTGTCCATTAGAAACAAACAATTTTGTTTTTTGCTCATAAGTCCGTTAATATTGACCGCAGACCCCTAAAAGTTGGCATTTTTTAAAAGTGCGATAGAGCTATTAAACTATACATATTTGGAAAGTACGTTGTTTCAGCTTTTCATTGATGTATAGATATTTCAAATGCGAGCAAAACTGTAGGTGTGGTGTCCATTAGAAACAAACAATTTTGTTTTTTGCTCATAAGTCCGTTAATATTGACCGCAGACCCCTAAAAGTTGGCATTTTTTAAAAGTGCGATACAGCTATTAAACTATACATATTTGGAAAGTACGTTGTTTCAGCTTTTCATTGATGTATAGATATTTCAAATGCGAGCAAAACTGTAGGTGTGGTGTCCATTGGAAACAAACAATTTTGTTTTTTGCTCATAAGTCCGTTAATATTGACCGCAGACCCCTAAAAGTTGGCATTTTTTAAAAGTGCGATAGAGCTATTAAACTATACATATTTGGAAAGTACGTTGTTTCAGCTTTTCATTGATGTATAGATATTTCAAATGCGAGCAAAACTGTAGGTGTGGTGTCCATTAGAAACAAACAATTTTGTTTTTTGCTCATAAGTCCGTTAATATTGACCGCAGACCCCTAAAAGTTGGCATTTTTTAAAAGTGCGATACAGCTATTAAACTATACATATTTGGAAAGTACGTTGTTTCAGCTTTTCATTGATGTATAGATATTTCAAATGCGAGCAAAACTGTAGGTGTGGTGTCCATTAGAAACAAACAATTTTGTTTTTTGCTCATAAGTCCGTTAATATTGACCGCAGACCCCTAAAAGTTGGCATTTTTTAAAAGTGCGATAGAGCTATTAAACTATACATATTTGGAAAGTACGTTGTTTCAGCTTTTCATTGATGTATAGATCTTTCAAATGCGAGCAAAACTGTAGGTGTGGTGTCCATTGGAAACAAACAATTTTGTTTTTTGCTCATAAGTCCGTTAATATTGACCGCAGACCCCTAAAAGTTGGCTTTTTTTAAAAGTGCGATAGAGCTATTAAACTATACATATTTGGAAAGTACGTTGTTTCAGCTTTTCATTGATGTATAGATATTTCAAATGCGAGCAAAACTGTAGGTGTGGTGTCCATTGGAAACAAACAATTTTGTTTTTTGCTCATAAGTCCGTTAATATTGACCGCAGACCCCTAAAAGTTGGCATTTTTTAAAAGTGCGATACAGCTATTAAACTATACATATTTGGAAAGTACGTTGTTTCAGCTTTTCATTGATGTATAGATCTTTCAAATGCGAGCAAAACTGTAGGTGTGGTGTCCATTGGAAACAAACAATTTTGTTTTTTGCTCATAAGTCCGTTAATATTGACCGCAGACCCCTAAAAGTTGGCATTTTTTAAAAGTGCGATAGAGCTATTAAACTATACATATTTGGAAAGTACGTTGTTTCAGCTTTTCATTGATGTATAGATATTTCAAATGCGAGCAAAACTGTAGGTGTGGTGTCCATTGGAAACAAACAATTTTGTTTTTTGCTCATAAGTCCGTTAATATTGACCGCAGACCCCTAAAAGTTGGCATTTTTTAAAAGTGCGATACAGCTATTAAACTATACATATTTGGAAAGTACGTTGTTTCAGCTTTTCATTGATGTATAGATCTTTCAAATGCGAGCAAAACTGTAGGTGTGGTGTCCATTGGAAACAAACAATTTTGTTTTTTGCTCATAAGTCCGTTAATATTGACCGCAGACCCCTAAAAGTTGGCATTTTTTAAAAGTGCGATACAGCTATTAAACTATACATATTTGGAAAGTACGTTGTTTCAGCTTTTCATTGATGTATAGATATTTCAAATGCGAGCAAAACTGTAGGTGTGTTGTCCATTGGAAACAAACAATTTTGTTTTTTGCTCATAAGTCCGTTAATATTGACCGCAGACCCCTAAAAGTTGGAATTTTTTAAAAGTGCGATAGAGCTATTAAACTATACATATTTGGAAAGTACGTTGTTTCAGCTTTTCATTGATGTATAGATATTTCAAATGCGAGCAAAACTGTAGGTGTGGTGTCCATTGGAAACAAACAATTTTGTTTTTTGCTCATAAGTCCGTTAATATTGACCGCAGACCCCTAAAAGTTGGCATTTTTTAAAAGTGCGATACAGCTATTAAACTATACATATTTGGAAAGTACGTTGTTTCAGCTTTTCATTGATGTATAGATCTTTCAAATGCGAGCAAAACTGTAGGTGTGGTGTCCATTGGAAACAAACAATTTTGTTTTTTGCTCATAAGTCCGTTAATATTGACCGCAGACCCCTAAAAGTTGGCATTTTTTAAAAGTGCGATAGAGCTATTAAACTATACATATTTGGAAAGTACGTTGTTTCAGCTTTTCATTGATGTATAGATATTTCAAATGCGAGCAAAACTGTAGGTGTGGTGTCCATTGGAAACAAACAATTTTGTTTTTTGCTCATAAGTCCGTTAATATTGACCGCAGACCCCTAAAAGTTGGCATTTTTTAAAAGTGCGATACAGCTATTAAACTATACATATTTGGAAAGTACGTTGTTTCAGCTTTTCATTGATGTATAGATCTTTCAAATGCGAGCAAAACTGTAGGTGTGGTGTCCATTGGAAACAAACAATTTTGTTTTTTGCTCATAAGTCCGTTAATATTGACCGCAGACCCCTAAAAGTTGGCATTTTTTAAAAGTGCGATAGAGCTATTAAACTATACATATTTGGAAAGTACGTTGTTTCAGCTTTTCATTGATGTATAGATATTTCAAATGCGAGCAAAACTAAAGGTGTGGTGTCCATTGGAAACAAACAATTTTGTTTTTTGCTCATAAGTCCGTTAATATTGACCGCAGACCCCTAAAAGTTGGCATTTTTTAAAAGTGCGATAGAGCTATTAAACTATACATATTTGGAAAGTACGTTGTTTCAGCTTTTCATTGATGTATAGATATTTCAAATGCGAGCAAAACTGTAGGTGTGGTGTCCATTGGAAACAAACAATTTTGTTTTTTGCTCATAAGTCCGTTAATATTGACCGCAGACCCCTAAAAGTTGGCATTTTTTAAAAGTGCGATACAGCTATTAAACTATACATATTTGGAAAGTACGTTGTTTCAGCTTTTCATTGATGTATAGATCTTTCAAATGCGAGCAAAACTGTAGGTGTGGTGTCCATTGGAAACAAACAATTTTGTTTTTTGCTCATAAGTCCGTTAATATTGACCGCAGACCCCTAAAAGTTGGCATTTTTTAAAAGTGCGATACAGCTATTAAACTATACATATTTGGAAAGTACGTTGTTTCAGCTTTTCATTGATGTATAGATATTTCAAATGCGAGCAAAACTGTAGGTGTGGTGTCCATTGGAAACAAACAATTTTGTTTTTTGCTCATAAGTCCGTTAATATTGACCGCAGACCCCTAAAAGTTGGCATTTTTTAAAAGTGCGATAGAGCTATTAAACTATACATATTTGGAAAGTACGTTGTTTCAGCTTTTCATTGATGTATAGATATTTCAAATGCGAGCAAAACTGTAGGTGTGGTGTCCATTGGAAACAAACAATTTTGTTTTTTGCTCATAAGTCCGTTAATATTGACCGCAGACCCCTAAAAGTTGGCATTTTTTAAAAGTGCGATACAGCTATTAAACTATACATATTTGGAAAGTACGTTGTTTCAGCTTTTCATTGATGTATAGATCTTTCAAATGCGAGCAAAAATGTAGGTGTGGTGTCCATTGGAAACAAACAATTTTGTTTTTTGCTCATAAGTCCGTTAATATTGACCGCAGACCCCTAAAAGTTGGCATTTTTTAAAAGTGCGATAGAGCTATTAAACTATACATATTTGGAAAGTACGTTGTTTCAGCTTTTCATTGATGTATAGATATTTCAAATGCGAGCAAAACTGTAGGTGTGGTGTCCATTGGAAACAAACAATTTTGTTTTTTGCTCATAAGTCCGTTAATATTGACCGCAGACCCCTAAAAGTTGGCATTTTTTAAAAGTGCGATACAGCTATTAAACTATACATATTTGGAAAGTACGTTGTTTCAGCTTTTCATTGATGTATAGATCTTTCAAATGCGAGCAAAACTGTAGGTGTGGTGTCCATTGGAAACAAACAATTTTGTTTTTTGCTCATAAGTCCGTTAATATTGACCGCAGACCCCTAAAAGTTGGCATTTTTTAAAAGTGCGATACAGCTATTAAACTATACATATTTGGAAAGTACGTTGTTTCAGCTTTTCATTGATGTATAGATATTTCAAATGCGAGCAAAACTGTAGGTGTGGTGTCCATTGGAAACAAACAATTTTGTTTTTTGCTCATAAGTCCGTTAATATTGACCGCAGACCCCTAAAAGTTGGCATTTTTTAAAAGTGCGATAGAGCTATTAAACTATACATATTTGGAAAGTACGTTGTTTCAGCTTTTCATTGATGTATAGATATTTCAAATGCGAGCAAAACTGTAGGTGTGGTGTCCATTGGAAACAAACAATTTTGTTTTTTGCTCATAAGTCCGTTAATATTGACCGCAGACCCCTAAAAGTTGGCATTTTTTAAAAGTGCGATACAGCTATTAAACTATACATATTTGGAAAGTACGTTGTTTCAGCTTTTCATTGATGTATAGATCTTTCAAATGCGAGCAAAACTGTAGGTGTGGTGTCCATTGGAAACACACAATTTTGTTTTTTGCTCATAAGTCCGTTAATATTGACCGCAGACCCCTAAAAGTTGGCATTTTTTAAAAGTGCGATACAGCTATTAAACTATACATATTTGGAAAGTACGTTGTTTCAGCTTTTCATTGATGTATAGATCTTTCAAATGCGAGCAAAACTGTAGGTGTGGTGTCCATTGGAAACAAACAATTTTGTTTTTTGCTCATAAGTCCGTTAATATTGACCGCAGACCCCTAAAAGTTGGCATTTTTTAAAAGTGCGATACAGCTATTAAACTATACATATTTGGAAAGTACGTTGTTTCAGCTTTTCATTGATGTATAGATATTTCAAATGCGAGCAAAACTGTAGGTGTGGTGTCCATTGGAAACAAACAATTTTGTTTTTTGCTCATAAGTCCGTTAATATTGACCGCAGACCCCTAAAAGTTGGCATTTTTTAAAAGTGCGATACAGCTATTAAACTATACATATTTGGAAAGTACGTTGTTTCAGCTTTTCATTGATGTATAGATCTTTCAAATGCGAGCAAAACTGTAGGTGTGGTGTCCATTGGAAACAAACAATTTTGTTTTTTGCTCATAAGTCCGTTAATATTGACCGCAGACCCCTAAAAGTTGGCATTTTTTAAAAGTGCGATAGAGCTATTAAACTATACATATTTGGAAAGTACGTTGTTTCAGCTTTTCATTGATGTATAGATATTTCAAATGCGAGCAAAACTATAGGTGTGGTGTCCATTGGAAACAAACAATTTTGTTTTTTGCTCATAAGTCCGTTAATATTGACCGCAGACCCCTAAAAGTTGGCATTTTTTAAAAGTGCGATAGAGCTATTAAACTATACATATTTGGAAAGTACGTTGTTTCAGCTTTTCATTGATGTATAGATATTTCAAATGCGAGCAAAACTGTAGGTGTGGTGTCCATTGGAAACAAACAATTTTGTTTTTTGCTCATAAGTCCGTTAATATTGACCGCAGACCCCTAAAAGCTGGCATTTTTTAAAAGTGCGATACAGCTATTAAACTATACATATTTGGAAAGTACGTTGTTTCAGCTTTTCATTGATGTATAGATCTTTCAAATGCGAGCAAAACTGTAGGTGTGGTGTCCATTGGAAACAAACAATTTTGTTTTTTGCTCATAAGTCCGTTAATATTGACCGCAGACCCCTAAAAGTTGGCATTTTTTAAAAGTGCGATACAGCTATTAAACTATACATATTTGGAAAGTACGTTGTTTCAGCTTTTCATTGATGTATAGATATTTCAAATGCGAGCAAAACTGTAGGTGTGGTGTCCATTGGAAACAAACAATTTTGTTTTTTGCTCATAAGTCCGTTAATATTGACCGCAGACCCCTAAAAGTTGGCATTTTTTAAAAGTGCGATAGAGCTATTAAACTATACATATTTGGAAAGTACGTTGTTTCAGCTTTTCATTGATGTATAGATATTTCAAATGCGAGCAAAACTGTAGGTGTGGTGTCCATTGGAAACAAACAATTTTGTTTTTTGCTCATAAGTCCGTTAATATTGACCGCAGACCCCTAAAAGTTGGCATTTTTTAAAAGTGCGATACAGCTATTAAACTATACATATTTGGAAAGTACGTTGTTTCAGCTTTTCATTGATGTATAGATCTTTCAAATGCGAGCAAAACTGTAGGTGTGGTGTCCATTGGAAACAAACAATTTTGTTTTTTGCTCATAAGTCCGTTAATATTGACCGCAGACCCCTAAAAGTTGGCATTTTTTAAAAGTGCGATACAGCTATTAAACTATACATATTTGGAAAGTACGTTGTTTCAGCTTTTCATTGATGTATAGATATTTCAAATGCGAGCAAAACTGTAGGTGTGGTGTCCATTGGAAACAAACAATTTTGTTTTTTGCTCATAAGTCCGTTAATATTGACCGCAGACCCCTAAAAGTTGGCATTTTTTAAAAGTGCGATAGAGCTATTAAACTATACATATTTGGAAAGTACGTTGTTTCAGCTTTTCATTGATGTATAGATATTTCAAATGCGAGCAAAACTGTAGGTGTGGTGTCCATTGGAAACAAACAATTTTGTTTTTTGCTCATAAGTCCGTTAATATTGACCGCAGACCCCTAAAAGTTGGCATTTTTTAAAAGTGCGATAGAGCTATTAAACTATACATATTTGGAAAGTACGTTGTTTCAGCTTTTCATTGATGTATAGATCTTTCAAATGCGAGCAAAACTGTAGGTGTGGTGTCCATTGGAAACAAACAATTTTGTTTTTTGCTCATAAGTCCGTTAATATTGACCGCAGACCCCTAAAAGTTGGCATTTTTTAAAAGTGCGATAGAGCTATTAAACTATACATATTTGGAAAGTACGTTGTTTCAGCTTTTCATTGATGTATAGATATTTCAAATGCGAGCAAAACTGTAGGTGTGGTGTCCATTGGAAACAAACAATTTTGTTTTTTGCTCATAAGTCCGTTAATATTGACCGCAGACCCCTAAAAGTTGGCATTTTTTAAAAGTGCGATACAGCTATTAAACTATACATATTTGGAAAGTACGTTGTTTCAGCTTTTCATTGATGTATAGATCTTTCAAATGCGAGCAAAACTGTAGGTGTGGTGTCCATTGGAAACAAACAATTTTGTTTTTTGCTCATAAGTCCGTTAATATTGACCGCAGACCCCTAAAAGTTGGCATTTTTTAAAAGTGCGATACAGCTATTAAACTATACATATTTGGAAAGTACGTTGTTTCAGCTTTTCATTGATGTATAGATATTTCAAATGCGAGCAAAACTGTAGGTGTGGTGTCCATTGGAAACAAACAATTTTGTTTTTTGCTCATAAGTCCGTTAATATTGACCGCAGACCCCTAAAAGTTGGCATTTTTTAAAAGTGCGATACAGCTATTAAACTATACATATTTGGAAAGTACGTTGTTTCAGCTTTTCATTGATGTATAGATCTTTCAAATGCGAGCAAAACTGTAGGTGTGGTGTCCATTGGAAACAAACAATTTTGTTTTTTGCTCATAAGTCCGTTAATATTGACCGCAGACCCCTAAAAGTTGGCATTTTTTAAAAGTGCGATAGAGCTATTAAACTATACATATTTGGAAAGTACGTTGTTTCAGCTTTTCATTGATGTATAGATATTTCAAATGCGAGCAAAACTATAGGTGTGGTGTCCATTGGAAACAAACAATTTTGTTTTTTGCTCATAAGTCCGTTAATATTGACCGCAGACCCCTAAAAGTTGGCATTTTTTAAAAGTGCGATAGAGCTATTAAACTATACATATTTGGAAAGTACGTTGTTTCAGCTTTTCATTGATGTATAGATATTTCAAATGCGAGCAAAACTGTAGGTGTGGTGTCCATTGGAAACAAACAATTTTGTTTTTTGCTCATAAGTCCGTTAATATTGACCGCAGACCCCTAAAAGCTGGCATTTTTTAAAAGTGCGATACAGCTATTAAACTATACATATTTGGAAAGTACGTTGTTTCAGCTTTTCATTGATGTATAGATCTTTCAAATGCGAGCAAAACTGTAGGTGTGGTGTCCATTGGAAACAAACAATTTTGTTTTTTGCTCATAAGTCCGTTAATATTGACCGCAGACCCCTAAAAGTTGGCATTTTTTAAAAGTGCGATACAGCTATTAAACTATACATATTTGGAAAGTACGTTGTTTCAGCTTTTCATTGATGTATAGATATTTCAAATGCGAGCAAAACTGTAGGTGTGGTGTCCATTGGAAACAAACAATTTTGTTTTTTGCTCATAAGTCCGTTAATATTGACCGCAGACCCCTAAAAGTTGGCATTTTTTAAAAGTGCGATAGAGCTATTAAACTATACATATTTGGAAAGTACGTTGTTTCAGCTTTTCATTGATGTATAGATATTTCAAATGCGAGCAAAACTGTAGGTGTGGTGTCCATTGGAAACAAACAATTTTGTTTTTTGCTCATAAGTCCGTTAATATTGACCGCAGACCCCTAAAAGTTGGCATTTTTTAAAAGTGCGATACAGCTATTAAACTATACATATTTGGAAAGTACGTTGTTTCAGCTTTTCATTGATGTATAGATCTTTCAAATGCGAGCAAAACTGTAGGTGTGGTGTCCATTGGAAACAAACAATTTTGTTTTTTGCTCATAAGTCCGTTAATATTGACCGCAGACCCCTAAAAGTTGGCATTTTTTAAAAGTGCGATACAGCTATTAAACTATACATATTTGGAAAGTACGTTGTTTCAGCTTTTCATTGATGTATAGATATTTCAAATGCGAGCAAAACTGTAGGTGTGGTGTCCATTGGAAACAAACAATTTTGTTTTTTGCTCATAAGTCCGTTAATATTGACCGCAGACCCCTAAAAGTTGGCATTTTTTAAAAGTGCGATAGAGCTATTAAACTATACATATTTGGAAAGTACGTTGTTTCAGCTTTTCATTGATGTATAGATATTTCAAATGCGAGCAAAACTGTAGGTGTGGTGTCCATTGGAAACAAACAATTTTGTTTTTTGCTCATAAGTCCGTTAATATTGACCGCAGACCCCTAAAAGTTGGCATTTTTTAAAAGTGCGATACAGCTATTAAACTATACATATTTGGAAAGTACGTTGTTTCAGCTTTTCATTGATGTATAGATCTTTCAAATGCGAGCAAAACTGTAGGTGTGGTGTCCATTGGAAACAAACAATTTTGTTTTTTGCTCATAAGTCCGTTAATATTGACCGCAGACCCCTAAAAGTTGGCATTTTTTAAAAGTGCGATAGAGCTATTAAACTATACATATTTGGAAAGTACGTTGTTTCAGCTTTTCATTGATGTATAGATATTTCAAATGCGAGCAAAACTGTAGGTGTGGTGTCCATTGGAAACAAACAATTTTGTTTTTTGCTCATAAGTCCGTTAATATTGACCGCAGACCCCTAAAAGTTGGCATTTTTTAAAAGTGCGATAGAGCTATTAAACTATACATATTTGGAAAGTACGTTGTTTCAGCTTTTCATTGATGTATAGATCTTTCAAATGCGAGCAAAACTGTAGGTGTGGTGTCCATTGGAAACAAACAATTTTGTTTTTTGCTCATAAGTCCGTTAATATTGACCGCAGACCCCTAAAAGTTGGCATTTTTTAAAAGTGCGATACAGCTATTAAACTATACATATTTGGAAAGTACGTTGTTTCAGCTTTTCATTGATGTATAGATCTTTCAAATGCGAGCAAAACTGTAGGTGTGGTGTCCATTGGAAACAAACAATTTTGTTTTTTGCTCATAAGTCCGTTAATATTGACCGCAGACCCCTAAAAGTTGGCATTTTTTAAAAGTGCGATAGAGCTATTAAACTATACATATTTGGAAAGTACGTTGTTTCAGCTTTTCATTGATGTATAGATATTTCAAATGCGAGCAAAACTGTAGGTGTGGTGTCCATTGGAAACAAACAATTTTGTTTTTTGCTCATAAGTCCGTTAATATTGACCGCAGACCCCTAAAAGTTGGCATTTTTTAAAAGTGCGATACAGCTATTAAACTATACATATTTGGAAAGTACGTTGTTTCAGCTTTTCATTGATGTATAGATCTTTCAAATGCGAGCAAAACTGTAGGTGTGGTGTCCATTGGAAACAAACAATTTTGTTTTTTGCTCATAAGTCCGTTAATATTGACCGCAGACCCCTAAAAGTTGGCATTTTTTAAAAGTGCGATACAGCTATTAAACTATACATATTTGGAAAGTACGTTGTTTCAGCTTTTCATTGATGTATAGATATTTCAAATGCGAGCAAAACTGTAGGTGTGGTGTCCATTGGAAACAAACAATTTTGTTTTTTGCTCATAAGTCCGTTAATATTGACCGCAGACCCCTAAAAGTTGGCATTTTTTAAAAGTGCGATAGAGCTATTAAACTATACATATTTGGAAAGTACGTTGTTTCAGCTTTTCATTGATGTATAGATATTTCAAATGCGAGCAAAACTGTAGGTGTGGTGTCCATTGGAAACAAACAATTTTGTTTTTTGCTCATAAGTCCGTTAATATTGACCGCAGACCCCTAAAAGTTGGCATTTTTTAAAAGTGCGATACAGCTATTAAACTATACATATTTGGAAAGTACGTTGTTTCAGCTTTTCATTGATGTATAGATCTTTCAAATGCGAGCAAAACTGTAGGTGTGGTGTCCATTGGAAACAAACAATTTTGTTTTTTGCTCATAAGTCCGTTAATATTGACCGCAGACCCCTAAAAGTTGGCATTTTTTAAAAGTGCGATAGAGCTATTAAACTATACATATTTGGAAAGTACGTTGTTTCAGCTTTTCATTGATGTATAGATATTTCAAATGCGAGCAAAACTGTAGGTGTGGTGTCCATTGGAAACAAACAATTTTGTTTTTTGCTCATAAGTCCGTTAATATTGACCGCAGACCCCTAAAAGTTGGCATTTTTTAAAAGTGCGATACAGCTATTAAACTATACATATTTGGAAAGTACGTTGTTTCAGCTTTTCATTGATGTATAGATCTTTCAAATGCGAGCAAAACTGTAGGTGTGGTGTCCATTGGAAACAAACAATTTTGTTTTTTGCTCATAAGTCCGTTAATATTGACCGCAGACCCCTAAAAGTTGGCATTTTTTAAAAGTGCGATACAGCTATTAAACTATACATATTTGGAAAGTACGTTGTTTCAGCTTTTCATTGATGTATAGATATTTCAAATGCGAGCAAAACTGTAGGTGTGGTGTCCATTGGAAACAAACAATTTTGTTTTTTGCTCATAAGTCCGTTAATATTGACCGCAGACCCCTAAAAGTTGGCATTTTTTAAAAGTGCGATAGAGCTATTAAACTATACATATTTGGAAAGTACGTTGTTTCAGCTTTTCATTGATGTATAGATATTTCAAATGCGAGCAAAACTGTAGGTGTGGTGTCCATTGGAAACAAACAATTTTGTTTTTTGCTCATAAGTCCGTTAATATTGACCGCAGACCCCTAAAAGTTGGCATTTTTTAAAAGTGCGATACAGCTATTAAACTATACATATTTGGAAAGTACGTTGTTTCAGCTTTTCATTGATGTATAGATCTTTCAAATGCGAGCAAAACTGTAGGTGTGGTGTCCATTGGAAACAAACAATTTTGTTTTTTGCTCATAAGTCCGTTAATATTGACCGCAGACCCCTAAAAGTTGGCATTTTTTAAAAGTGCGATAGAGCTATTAAACTATACATATTTGGAAAGTACGTTGTTTCAGCTTTTCATTGATGTATAGATATTTCAAATGCGAGCAAAACTGTAGGTGTGGTGTCCATTGGAAACAAACAATTTTGTTTTTTGCTCATAAGTCCGTTAATATTGACCGCAGACCCCTAAAAGTTGGCATTTTTTAAAAGTGCGATACAGCTATTAAACTATACATATTTGGAAAGTACGTTGTTTCAGCTTTTCATTGATGTATAGATCTTTCAAATGCGAGCAAAACTGTAGGTGTGGTGTCCATTGGAAACAAACAATTTTGTTTTTTGCTCATAAGTCCGTTAATATTGACCGCAGACCCCTAAAAGTTGGCATTTTTTAAAAGTGCGATACAGCTATTAAACTATACATATTTGGAAAGTACGTTGTTTCAGCTTTTCATTGATGTATAGATATTTCAAATGCGAGCAAAACTGTAGGTGTGGTGTCCATTGGAAACAAACAATTTTGTTTTTTGCTCATAAGTCCGTTAATATTGACCGCAGACCCCTAAAAGTTGGCATTTTTTAAAAGTGCGATACAGCTATTAAACTATACATATTTGGAAAGTACGTTGTTTCAGCTTTTCATTGATGTATAGATCTTTCAAATGCGAGCAAAACTGTAGGTGTGGTGTCCATTGGAAACAAACAATTTTGTTTTTTGCTCATAAGTCCGTTAATATTGACCGCAGACCCCTAAAAGTTGGCATTTTTTAAAAGTGCGATAGAGCTATTAAACTATACATATTTGGAAAGTACGTTGTTTCAGCTTTTCATTGATGTATAGATATTTCAAATGCGAGCAAAACTGTAGGTGTGGTGTCCATTGGAAACAAACAATTTTGTTTTTTGCTCATAAGTCCGTTAATATTGACCGCAGACCCCTAAAAGTTGGCATTTTTTAAAAGTGCGATACAGCTATTAAACTATACATATTTGGAAAGTACGTTGTTTCAGCTTTTCATTGATGTATAGATCTTTCAAATGCGAGCAAAACTGTAGGTGTGGTGTCCATTGGAAACAAACAATTTTGTTTTTTGCTCATAAGTCCGTTAATATTGACCGCAGACCCCTAAAAGTTGGCATTTTTTAAAAGTGCGATACAGCTATTAAACTATACATATTTGGAAAGTACGTTGTTTCAGCTTTTCATTGATGTATAGATATTTCAAATGCGAGCAAAACTGTAGGTGTGGTGTCCATTGGAAACAAACAATTTTGTTTTTTGCTCATAAGTCCGTTAATATTGACCGCAGACCCCTAAAAGTTGGCATTTTTTAAAAGTGCGATAGAGCTATTAAACTATACATATTTGGAAAGTACGTTGTTTCAGCTTTTCATTGATGTATAGATATTTCAAATGCGAGCAAAACTGTAGGTGTGGTGTCCATTGGAAACAAACAATTTTGTTTTTTGCTCATAAGTCCGTTAATATTGACCGCAGACCCCTAAAAGTTGGCATTTTTTAAAAGTGCGATACAGCTATTAAACTATACATATTTGGAAAGTACGTTGTTTCAGCTTTTCATTGATGTATAGATCTTTCAAATGCGAGCAAAACTGTAGGTGTGGTGTCCACTGGAAACAAACAATTTTGTTTTTTGCTCATAAGTCCGTTAATATTGACCGCAGACCCCTAAAAGTTGGCATTTTTTAAAAGTGCGATAGAGCTATTAAACTATACATATTTGGAAAGTACGTTGTTTCAGCTTTTCATTGAAGTATAGATATTTCAAATGCGAGCAAAACTGTAGGTGTGGTGTCCATTGGAAACAAACAATTTTGTTTTTTGCTCATAAGTCCGTTAATATTGACCGCAGACCCCTAAAAGTTGGCATTTTTTAAAAGTGCGATACAGCTATTAAACTATACATATTTGGAAAGTACGTTGTTTCAGCTTTTCATTGATGTATAGATATTTCAAATGCGAGCAAAACTGTAGGTGTGGTGTCCATTGGAAACAAACAATTTTGTTTTTTGCTCATAAGTCCGTTAATATTGACCGCAGACCCCTAAAAGTTGGCATTTTTTAAAAGTGCGATAGAGCTATTAAACTATACATATTTGGAAAGTACGTTGTTTCAGCTTTTCATTGATGTATAGATATTTCAAATGCGAGCAAAACTGTAGGTGTGGTGTCCATTGGAAACAAACAATTTTGTTTTTTGCTCATAAGTCCGTTAATATTGACCGCAGACCCCTAAAAGTTGGCATTTTTTAAAAGTGCGATACAGCTATTAAACTATACATATTTGGAAAGTACGTTGTTTCAGCTTTTCATTGATGTATAGATCTTTCAAATGCGAGCAAAACTGTAGGTGTGGTGTCCATTGGAAACAAACAATTTTGTTTTTTGCTCATAAGTCCGTTAATATTGACCGCAGACCCCTAAAAGTTGGCATTTTTTAAAAGTGCGATACAGCTATTAAACTATACATATTTGGAAAGTACGTTGTTTCAGCTTTTCATTGATGTATAGATATTTCAAATGCGAGCAAAACTGTAGGTGTGGTGTCCATTGGAAACAAACAATTTTGTTTTTTGCTCATAAGTCCGTTAATATTGACCGCAGACCCCTAAAAGTTGGCATTTTTTAAAAGTGCGATACAGCTATTAAACTATACATATTTGGAAAGTACGTTGTTTCAGCTTTTCATTGATGTATAGATCTTTCAAATGCGAGCAAAACTGTAGGTGTGGTGTCCATTGGAAACAAACAATTTTGTTTTTTGCTCATAAGTCCGTTAATATTGACCGCAGACCCCTAAAAGTTGGCATTTTTTAAAAGTGCGATAGAGCTATTAAACTATACATATTTGGAAAGTACGTTGTTTCAGCTTTTCATTGATGTATAGATATTTCAAATGCGAGCAAAACTGTAGGTGTGGTGTCCATTGGAAACAAACAATTTTGTTTTTTGCTCATAAGTCCGTTAATATTGACCGCAGACCCCTAAAAGTTGGCATTTTTTAAAAGTGCGATACAGCTATTAAACTATACATATTTGGAAAGTACGTTGTTTCAGCTTTTCATTGATGTATAGATCTTTCAAATGCGAGCAAAACTGTAGGTGTGGTGTCCATTGGAAACAAACAATTTTGTTTTTTGCTCATAAGTCCGTTAATATTGACCGCAGACCCCTAAAAGTTGGCATTTTTTAAAAGTGCGATAGAGCTATTAAACTATACATATTTGGAAAGTACGTTGTTTCAGCTTTTCATTGATGTATAGATATTTCAAATGCGAGCAAAACTGTAGGTGTGGTGTCCATTGGAAACAAACAATTTTGTTTTTTGCTCATAAGTCCGTTAATATTGACCGCAGACCCCTAAAAGTTGGCATTTTTTAAAAGTGCGATAGAGCTATTAAACTATACATATTTGGAAAGTACGTTGTTTCAGCTTTTCATTGATGTATAGATATTTCAAATGCGAGCAAAACTGTAGGTGTGGTGTCCATTGGAAACAAACAATTTTGTTTTTTGCTCATAAGTCCGTTAATATTGACCGCAGACCCCTAAAAGTTGGCATTTTTTAAAAGTGCGATACAGCTATTAAACTATACATATTTGGAAAGTACGTTGTTTCAGCTTTTCATTGATGTATAGATATTTCAAATGCGAGCAAAACTGTAGGTGTGGTGTCCATTGGAAACAAACAATTTTGTTTTTTGCTCATAAGTCCGTTAATATTGACCGCAGACCCCTAAAAGTTGGCATTTTTTAAAAGTGCGATACAGCTATTAAACTATACATATTTGGAAAGTACGTTGTTTCAGCTTTTCATTGATGTATAGATCTTTCAAATGCGAGCAAAACTGTAGGTGTGGTGTCCATTGGAAACAAACAATTTTGTTTTTTGCTCATAAGTCCGTTAATATTGACCGCAGACCCCTAAAAGTTGGCATTTTTTAAAAGTGCGATAGAGCTATTAAACTATACATATTTGGAAAGTACGTTGTTTCAGCTTTTCATTGATGTATAGATATTTCAAATGCGAGCAAAACTGTAGGTGTGGTGTCCATTGGAAACAAACAATTTTGTTTTTTGCTCATAAGTCCGTTAATATTGACCGCAGACCCCTAAAAGTTGGCATTTTTTAAAAGTGCGATACAGCTATTAAACTATACATATTTGGAAAGTACGTTGTTTCAGCTTTTCATTGATGTATAGATCTTTCAAATGCGAGCAAAACTGTAGGTGTGGTGTCCATTGGAAACAAACAATTTTGTTTTTTGCTCATAAGTCCGTTAATATTGACCGCAGACCCCTAAAAGTTGGCATTTTTTAAAAGTGCGATAGAGCTATTAAACTATACATATTTGGAAAGTACGTTGTTTCAGCTTTTCATTGATGTATAGATATTTCAAATGCGAGCAAAACTGTAGGTGTGGTGTCCATTGGAAACAAACAATTTTGTTTTTTGCTCATAAGTCCGTTAATATTGACCGCAGACCCCTAAAAGTTGGCATTTTTTAAAAGTGCGATAGAGCTATTAAACTATACATATTTGGAAAGTACGTTGTTTCAGCTTTTCATTGATGTATAGATATTTCAAATGCGAGCAAAACTGTAGGTGTGGTGTCCATTGGAAACAAACAATTTTGTTTTTTGCTCATAAGTCCGTTAATATTGACCGCAGACCCCTAAAAGTTGGCATTTTTTAAAAGTGCGATACAGCTATTAAACTATACATATTTGGAAAGTACGTTGTTTCAGCTTTTCATTGATGTATAGATATTTCAAATGCGAGCAAAACTGTAGGTGTGGTGTCCATTGGAAACAAACAATTTTGTTTTTTGCTCATAAGTCCGTTAATATTGACCGCAGACCCCTAAAAGTTGGCATTTTTTAAAAGTGCGATAGAGCTATTAAACTATACATATTTGGAAAGTACGTTGTTTCAGCTTTTCATTGATGTATAGATATTTCAAATGCGAGCAAAACTGTAGGTGTGGTGTCCATTGGAAACAAACAATTTTGTTTTTTGCTCATAAGTCCGTTAATATTGACCGCAGACCCCTAAAAGTTGGCATTTTTTAAAAGTGCGATACAGCTATTAAACTATACATATTTGGAAAGTACGTTGTTTCAGCTTTTCATTGATGTATAGATCTTTCAAATGCGAGCAAAACTGTAGGTGTGGTGTCCATTGGAAACAAACAATTTTGTTTTTTGCTCATAAGTCCGTTAATATTGACCGCAGACCCCTAAAAGTTGGCATTTTTTAAAAGTGCGATAGAGCTATTAAACTATACATATTTGGAAAGTACGTTGTTTCAGCTTTTCATTGATGTATAGATATTTCAAATGCGAGCAAAACTGTAGGTGTGGTGTCCATTGGAAACAAACAATTTTGTTTTTTGCTCATAAGTCCGTTAATATTGACCGCAGACCCCTAAAAGTTGGCATTTTTTAAAAGTGCGATACAGCTATTAAACTATACATATTTGGAAAGTACGTTGTTTCAGCTTTTCATTGATGTATAGATCTTTCAAATGCGAGCAAAACTGTAGGTGTGGTGTCCATTGGAAACAAACAATTTTGTTTTTTGCTCATAAGTCCGTTAATATTGACCGCAGACCCCTAAAAGTTGGCATTTTTTAAAAGTGCGATACAGCTATTAAACTATACATATTTGGAAAGTACGTTGTTTCAGCTTTTCATTGATGTATAGATCTTTCAAATGCGAGCAAAACTGTAGGTGTGGTGTCCATTGGAAACAAACAATTTTGTTTTTTGCTCATAAGTCCGTTAATATTGACCGCAGACCCCTAAAAGTTGGCATTTTTTAAAAGTGCGATACAGCTATTAAACTATACATATTTGGAAAGTACGTTGTTTCAGCTTTTCATTGATGTATAGATCTTTCAAATGCGAGCAAAACTGTAGGTGTGGTGTCCATTGGAAACAAACAATTTTGTTTTTTGCTCATAAGTCCGTTAATATTGACCGCAGACCCCTAAAAGTTGGCATTTTTTAAAAGTGCGATACAGCTATTAAACTATACATATTTGGAAAGTACGTTGTTTCAGCTTTTCATTGATGTATAGATATTTCAAATGCGAGCAAAACTGTAGGTGTGGTGTCCATTGGAAACAAACAATTTTGTTTTTTGCTCATAAGTCCGTTAATATTGACCGCAGACCCCTAAAAGTTGGCATTTTTTAAAAGTGCGATAGAGCTATTAAACTATACATATTTGGAAAGTACGTTGTTTCAGCTTTTCATTGATGTATAGATCTTTCAAATGCGAGCAAAACTGTAGGTGTGGTGTCCATTGGAAACAAACAATTTTGTTTTTTGCTCATAAGTCCGTTAATATTGACCGCAGACCCCTAAAAGTTGGCATTTTTTAAAAGTGCGATAGAATTATTAAACTATACATATTTGGAAAGTACGTTGTTTCAGCTTTTCATTGATGTATAGATATTTCAAATGCGAGCAAAACTGTAGGTGTGGTGTCCATTGGAAACAAACAATTTTGTTTTTTGCTCATAAGTCCGTTAATATTGACCGCAGACCCCTAAAAGTTGGCATTTTTTAAAAGTGCGATAGAGCTATTAAACTATACATATTTGGAAAGTACGTTGTTTCAGCTTTTCATTGATGTATAGATCTTTCAAATGCGAGCAAAACTGTAGGTGTGGTGTCCATTGGAAACAAACAATTTTGTTTTTTGCTCATAAGTCCGTTAATATTGACCGCAGACCCCTAAAAGTTGGCATTTTTTAAAAGTGCGATAGAATTATTAAACTATACATATTTGGAAAGTACGTTGTTTCAGCTTTTCATTGATGTATAGATATTTCAAATGCGAGCAAAACTGTAGGTGTGGTGTCCATTGGAAACAAACAATTTTGTTTTTTGCTCATAAGTCCGTTAATATTGACCGCAGACCCCTAAAAGTTGGCATTTTTTAAAAGTGCGATAGAATTATTAAACTATACATATTTGGAAAGTACGTTGTTTCAGCTTTTCATTGATGTATAGATCTTTCAAATGCGAGCAAAACTGTAGGTGTGGTGTCCATTGGAAACAAACAATTTTGTTTTTTGCTCATAAGTCCGTTAATATTGACCGCAGACCCCTAAAAGTTGGCATTTTTTAAAAGTGCGATAGAATTATTAAACTATACATATTTGGAAAGTACGTTGTTTCAGCTTTTCATTGATGTATAGATCTTTCAAATGCGAGCAAAACTGTAGGTGTGGTGTCCATTGGAAACAAACAATTTTGTTTTTTGCTCATAAGTCCGTTAATATTGACCGCAGACCCCTAAAAGTTGGCATTTTTTAAAAGTGCGATAGAATTATTAAACTATACATATTTGGAAAGTACGTTGTTTCAGCTTTTCATTGATGTATAGATATTTCAAATGCGAGCAAAACTGTAGGTGTGGTGTCCATTGGAAACAAACAATTTTGTTTTTTGCTCATAAGTCCGTTAATATTGACCGCAGACCCCTAAAAGTTGGCATTTTTTAAAAGTGCGATAGAGCTATTAAACTATACATATTTGGAAAGTACGTTGTTTCAGCTTTTCATTGATGTATAGATCTTTCAAATGCGAGCAAAACTGTAGGTGTGGTGTCCATTGGAAACAAACAATTTTGTTTTTTGCTCATAAGTCCGTTAATATTGACCGCAGACCCCTAAAAGTTGGCATTTTTTAAAAGTGCGATACAGCTATTAAACTATACATATTTGGAAAGTACGTTGTTTCAGCTTTTCATTAATGTATAGATATTTCAAATGCGAGCAAAACTGTAGGTGTGGTGTCCATTGGAAACAAACAATTTTGTTTTTTGCTCATAAGTCCGTTAATATTGACCGCAGACCCCTAAAAGTTGGCATTTTTTAAAAGTGCGATAGAGCTATTAAACTATACATATTTGGAAAGTACGTTGTTTCAGCTTTTCATTGATGTATAGATCTTTCAAATGCGAGCAAAACTGTAGGTGTGGTGTCCATTGGAAACAAACAATTTTGTTTTTTGCTCATAAGTCCGTTAATATTGACCGCAGACCCCTAAAAGTTGGCATTTTTTAAAAGTGCGATAGAGCTATTAAACTATACATATTTGGAAAGTACGTTGTTTCAGCTTTTCATTGATGTATAGATCTTTCAAATGCGAGCAAAACTGTAGGTGTGGTGTCCATTGGAAACAAACAATTTTGTTTTTTGCTCATAAGTCCGTTAATATTGACCGCAGACCCCTAAAAGTTGGCATTTTTTAAAAGTGCGATAGAGCTATTAAACTATACATATTTGGAAAGTACGTTGTTTCAGCTTTTCATTGATGTATAGATCTTTCAAATGCGAGCAAAACTGTAGGTGTGGTGTCCATTGGAAACAAACAATTTTGTTTTTTGCTCATAAGTCCGTTAATATTGACCGCAGACCCCTAAAAGTTGGCATTTTTTAAAAGTGCGATACAGCTATTAAACTATACATATTTGGAAAGTACGTTGTTTCAGCTTTTCATTGATGTATAGATATTTCAAATGCGAGCAAAACTGTAGGTGTGGTGTCCATTGGAAACAAACAATTTTGTTTTTTGCTCATAAGTCCGTTAATATTGACCGCAGACCCCTAAAAGTTGGCATTTTTTAAAAGTGCGATAGAGCTATTAAACTATACATATTTGGAAAGTACGTTGTTTCAGCTTTTCATTGATGTATAGATCTTTCAAATGCGAGCAAAACTGTAGGTGTGGTGTCCATTGGAAACAAACAATTTTGTTTTTTGCTCATAAGTCCGTTAATATTGACCGCAGACCCCTAAAAGTTGGCATTTTTTAAAAGTGCGATACAGCTATTAAACTATACATATTTGGAAAGTACGTTGTTTCAGCTTTTCATTGATGTATAGATATTTCAAATGCGAGCAAAACTGTAGGTGTGGTGTCCATTGGAAACAAACAATTTTGTTTTTTGCTCATAAGTCCGTTAATATTGACCGCAGACCCCTAAAAGTTGGCATTTTTTAAAAGTGCGATAGAGCTATTAAACTATACATATTTGGAAAGTACGTTGTTTCAGCTTTTCATTGATGTATAGATCTTTCAAATGCGAGCAAAACTGTAGGTGTGGTGTCCATTGGAAACAAACAATTTTGTTTTTTGCTCATAAGTCCGTTAATATTGACCGCAGACCCCTAAAAGTTGGCATTTTTTAAAAGTGCGATAGAGCTATTAAACTATACATATTTGGAAAGTACGTTGTTTCAGCTTTTCATTGATGTATAGATCTTTCAAATGCGAGCAAAACTGTAGGTGTGGTGTCCATTGGAAACAAACAATTTTGTTTTTTGCTCATAAGTCCGTTAATATTGACCGCAGACCCCTAAAAGTTGGCATTTTTTAAAAGTGCGATAGAGCTATTAAACTATACATATTTGGAAAGTACGTTGTTTCAGCTTTTCATTGATGTATAGATCTTTCAAATGCGAGCAAAACTGTAGGTGTGGTGTCCATTGGAAACAAACAATTTTGTTTTTTGCTCATAAGTCCGTTAATATTGACCGCAGACCCCTAAAAGTTGGCATTTTTTAAAAGTGCGATAGAGCTATTAAACTATACATATTTGGAAAGTACGTTGTTTCAGCTTTTCATTGATGTATAGATCTTTCAAATGCGAGCAAAACTGTAGGTGTGGTGTCCATTGGAAACAAACAATTTTGTTTTTTGCTCATAAGTCCGTTAATATTGACCGCAGACCCCTAAAAGTTGGCATTTTTTAAAAGTGCGATAGAGCTATTAAACTATACATATTTGGAAAGTACGTTGTTTCAGCTTTTCATTGATGTATAGATATTTCAAATGCGAGCAAAACTGTAGGTGTGGTGTCCATTGGAAACAAACAATTTTGTTTTTTGCTCATAAGTCCGTTAATATTGACCGCAGACCCCTAAAAGTTGGCATTTTTTAAAAGTGCGATAGAGCTATTAAACTATACATATTTGGAAAGTACGTTGTTTCAGCTTTTCATTGATGTATAGATATTTCAAATGCGAGCAAAACTGTAGGTGTGGTGTCCATTGGAAACAAACAATTTTGTTTTTTGCTCATAAGTCCGTTAATATTGACCGCAGACCCCTAAAAGTTGGCATTTTTTAAAAGTGCGATAGAGCTATTAAACTATACATATTTGGAAAGTACGTTGTTTCAGCTTTTCATTGATGTATAGATCTTTCAAATGCGAGCAAAACTGTAGGTGTGGTGTCCATTGGAAACAAACAATTTTGTTTTTTGCTCATAAGTCCGTTAATATTGACCGCAGACCCCTAAAAGTTGGCATTTTTTAAAAGTGCGATAGAGCTATTAAACTATACATATTTGGAAAGTACGTTGTTTCAGCTTTTCATTGATGTATAGATCTTTCAAATGCGAGCAAAACTGTAGGTGTGGTGTCCATTGGAAACAAACAATTTTGTTTTTTGCTCATAAGTCCGTTAATATTGACCGCAGACCCCTAAAAGTTGGCATTTTTTAAAAGTGCGATAGAGCTATTAAACTATACATATTTGGAAAGTACGTTGTTTCAGCTTTTCATTGATGTATAGATCTTTCAAATGCGAGCAAAACTGTGGGTGTGGTGGCCATTGGAAACAAACAATTTTGTTTTTTGCTCATAAGTCCGTTAATATTGACCGCAGACCCCTAAAAGTTGGCATTTTTTAAAAGTGCGATAGAGCTATTAAACTATACATATTTGGAAAGTACGTTGTTTCAGCTTTTCATTGATGTATAGATCTTTCAAATGCGAGCAAAACTGTAGGTGTGGTGTCCATTGGAAACAAACAATTTTGTTTTTTGCTCATAAGTCCGTTAATATTGACCGCAGACCCCTAAAAGTTGGCATTTTTTAAAAGTGCGATAGAGCTATTAAACTATACATATTTGGAAAGTACGTTGTTTCAGCATTTCATTGATGTATAGATCTTTCAAATGCGAGCAAAACTGTAGGTGTGGTGTCCATTGGAAACAAACAATTTTGTTTTTTGCTCATAAGTCCGTTAATATTGACCGCAGACCCCTAAAAGTTGGCATTTTTTAAAAGTGCGATAGAGCTATTAAACTATACATATTTGGAAAGTACGTTGTTTCAGCTTTTCATTGATGTATAGATCTTTCAAATGCGAGCAAAACTGTAGGTGTGGTGTCCATTGGAAACAAACAATTTTGTTTTTTGCTCATAAGTCCGTTAATATTGACCGCAGACCCCTAAAAGTTGGCATTTTTTAAAAGTGCGATAGAGCTATTAAACTATACATATTTGGAAAGTACGTTGTTTCAGCTTTTCATTGATGTATAGATCTTTCAAATGCGAGCAAAACTGTAGGTGTGGTGTCCATTGGAAACAAACAATTTTGTTTTTTGCTCATAAGTCCGTTAATATTGACCGCAGACCCCTAAAAGTTGGCATTTTTTAAAAGTGCGATAGAGCTATTAAACTATACATATTTGGAAAGTACGTTGTTTCAGCTTTTCATTGATGTATAGATCTTTCAAATGCGAGCAAAACTGTAGGTGTGGTGTCCATTGGAAACAAACAATTTTGTTTTTTGCTCATAAGTCCGTTAATATTGACCGCAGACCCCTAAAAGTTGGCATTTTTTAAAAGTGCGATAGAGCTATTAAACTATACATATTTGGAAAGTACGTTGTTTCAGCTTTTCATTGATGTATAGATATTTCAAATGCGAGCAAAACTGTAGGTGTGGTGTCCATTGGAAACAAACAATTTTGTTTTTTGCTCATAAGTCCGTTAATATTGACCGCAGACCCCTAAAAGTTGGCATTTTTTAAAAGTGCGATAGAGCTATTAAACTATACATATTTGGAAAGTACGTTGTTTCAGCTTTTCATTGATGTATAGATCTTTCAAATGCGAGCAAAACTGTAGGTGTGGTGTCCATTGGAAACAAACAATTTTGTTTTTTGCTCATAAGTCCGTTAATATTGACCGCAGACCCCTAAAAGTTGGCATTTTTTAAAAGTGCGATAGAGCTATTAAACTATACATATTTGGAAAGTACGTTGTTTCAGCTTTTCATTGATGTATAGATCTTTCAAATGCGAGCAAAACTGTAGGTGTGGTGTCCATTGGAAACAAACAATTTTGTTTTTTGCTCATAAGTCCGTTAATATTGACCGCAGACCCCTAAAAGTTGGCATTTTTTAAAAGTGCGATAGAGCTATTAAACTATACATATTTGGAAAGTACGTTGTTTCAGCTTTTCATTGATGTATAGATCTTTCAAATGCGAGCAAAACTGTAGGTGTGGTGTCCATTGGAAACAAACAATTTTGTTTTTTGCTCATAAGTCCGTTAATATTGACCGCAGACCCCTAAAAGTTGGCATTTTTTAAAAGTGCGATACAGCTATTAAACTATACATATTTGGAAAGTACGTTGTTTCAGCTTTTCATTGATGTATAGATATTTCAAATGCGAGCAAAACTGTAGGTGTGGTGTCCATTGGAAACAAACAATTTTGTTTTTTGCTCATAAGTCCGTTAATATTGACCGCAGACCCCTAAAAGTTGGCATTTTTTAAAAGTGCGATAGAGCTATTAAACTATACATATTTGGAAAGTACGTTGTTTCAGCTTTTCATTGATGTATAGATCTTTCAAATGCGAGCAAAACTGTAGGTGTGGTGTCCATTGGAAACAAACAATTTTGTTTTTTGCTCATAAGTCCGTTAATATTGACCGCAGACCCCTAAAAGTTGGCATTTTTTAAAAGTGCGATACAGCTATTAAACTATACATATTTGGAAAGTACGTTGTTTCAGCTTTTCATTGATGTATAGATATTTCAAATGCGAGCAAAACTGTAGGTGTGGTGTCCATTGGAAACAAACAATTTTGTTTTTTGCTCATAAGTCCGTTAATATTGACCGCAGACCCCTAAAAGTTGGCATTTTTTAAAAGTGCGATAGAGCTATTAAACTATACATATTTGGAAAGTACGTTGTTTCAGCTTTTCATTGATGTATAGATCTTTCAAATGCGAGCAAAACTGTAGGTGTGGTGTCCATTGGAAACAAACAATTTTGTTTTTTGCTCATAAGTCCGTTAATATTGACCGCAGACCCCTAAAAGTTGGCATTTTTTAAAAGTGCGATAGAGCTATTAAACTATACATATTTGGAAAGTACGTTGTTTCAGCTTTTCATTGATGTATAGATCTTTCAAATGCGAGCAAAACTGTAGGTGTGGTGTCCATTGGAAACAAACAATTTTGTTTTTTGCTCATAAGTCCGTTAATATTGACCGCAGACCCCTAAAAGTTGGCATTTTTTAAAAGTGCGATAGAGCTATTAAACTATACATATTTGGAAAGTACGTTGTTTCAGCTTTTCATTGATGTATAGATATTTCAAATGCGAGCAAAACTGTAGGTGTGGTGTCCATTGGAAACAAACAATTTTGTTTTTTGCTCATAAGTCCGTTAATATTGACCGCAGACCCCTAAAAGTTGGCATTTTTTAAAAGTGCGATAGAGCTATTAAACTATACATATTTGGAAAGTACGTTGTTTCAGCTTTTCATTGATGTATAGATCTTTCAAATGCGAGCAAAACTGTAGGTGTGGTGTCCATTGGAAACAAACAATTTTGTTTTTTGCTCATAAGTCCGTTAATATTGACCGCAGACCCCTAAAAGTTGGCATTTTTTAAAAGTGCGATAGAGCTATTAAACTATACATATTTGGAAAGTACGTTGTTTCAGCTTTTCATTGATGTATAGATCTTTCAAATGCGAGCAAAACTGTAGGTGTGGTGTCCATTGGAAACAAACAATTTTGTTTTTTGCTCATAAGTCCGTTAATATTGACCGCAGACCCCTAAAAGTTGGCATTTTTTAAAAGTGCGATAGAGCTATTAAACTATACATATTTGGAAAGTACGTTGTTTCAGCTTTTCATTGATGTATAGATATTTCAAATGCGAGCAAAACTGTAGGTGTGGTGTCCATTGGAAACAAACAATTTTGTTTTTTGCTCATAAGTCCGTTAATATTGACCGCAGACCCCTAAAAGTTGGCATTTTTTAAAAGTGCGATAGAGCTATTAAACTATACATATTTGGAAAGTACGTTGTTTCAGCTTTTCATTGATGTATAGATCTTTCAAATGCGAGCAAAACTGTAGGTGTGGTGTCCATTGGAAACAAACAATTTTGTTTTTTGCTCATAAGTCCGTTAATATTGACCGCAGACCCCTAAAAGTTGGCATTTTTTAAAAGTGCGATAGAGCTATTAAACTATACATATTTGGAAAGTACGTTGTTTCAGCTTTTCATTGATGTATAGATCTTTCAAATGCGAGCAAAACTGTAGGTGTGGTGTCCATTGGAAACAAACAATTTTGTTTTTTGCTCATAAGTCCGTTAATATTGACCGCAGACCCCTAAAAGTTGGCATTTTTTAAAAGTGCGATAGAGCTATTAAACTATACATATTTGGAAAGTACGTTGTTTCAGCTTTTCATTGATGTATAGATATTTCAAATGCGAGCAAAACTGTAGGTGTGGTGTCCATTGGAAACAAACAATTTTGTTTTTTGCTCATAAGTCCGTTAATATTGACCGCAGACCCCTAAAAGTTGGCATTTTTTAAAAGTGCGATAGAGCTATTAAACTATACATATTTGGAAAGTACGTTGTTTCAGCTTTTCATTGATGTATAGATCTTTCAAATGCGAGCAAAACTGTAGGTGTGGTGTCCATTGGAAACAAACAATTTTGTTTTTTGCTCATAAGTCCGTTAATATTGACCGCAGACCCCTAAAAGTTGGCATTTTTTAAAAGTGCGATAGAGCTACTAAACTATACATATTTGGAAAGTACGTTGTTTCAGCTTTTCATTGATGTATAGATATTTCAAATGCGAGCAAAACTGTAGGTGTGGTGTCCATTGGAAACAAACAATTTTGTTTTTTGCTCATAAGTCCGTTAATATTGACCGCAGACCCCTAAAAGTTGGCATTTTTTAAAAGTGCGATAGAGCTATTAAACTATACATATTTGGAAAGTACGTTGTTTCAGCTTTTCATTAATGTATAGATATTTCAAATGCGAGCAAAACTGTAGGTGTGGTGTCCATTGGAAACAAACAATTTTGTTTTTTGCTCATAAGTCCGTTAATATTGACCGCAGACCCCTAAAAGTTGGCATTTTTTAAAAGTGCGATAGAGCTATTAAACTATACATATTTGGAAAGTACGTTGTTTCAGCTTTTCATTGATGTATAGATCTTTCAAATGCGAGCAAAACTGTAGGTGTGGTGTCCATTGGAAACAAACAATTTTGTTTTTTGCTCATAAGTCCGTTAATATTGACCGCAGACCCCTAAAAGTTGGCATTTTTTAAAAGTGCGATAGAGCTATTAAACTATACATATTTGGAAAGTACGTTGTTTCAGCTTTTCATTGATGTATAGATCTTTCAAATGCGAGCAAAACTGTAGGTGTGGTGTCCATTGGAAACAAACAATTTTGTTTTTTGCTCATAAGTCCGTTAATATTGACCGCAGACCCCTAAAAGTTGGCATTTTTTAAAAGTGCGATACAGCTATTAAACTATACATATTTGGAAAGTACGTTGTTTCAGCTTTTCATTGATGTATAGATATTTCAAATGCGAGCAAAACTGTAGGTGTGGTGTCCATTGGAAACAAACAATTTTGTTTTTTGCTCATAAGTCCGTTAATATTGACCGCAGACCCCTAAAAGTTGGCATTTTTTAAAAGTGCGATAGAGCTATTAAACTATACATATTTGGAAAGTACGTTGTTTCAGCTTTTCATTGATGTATAGATCTTTCAAATGCGAGCAAAACTGTAGGTGTGGTGTCCATTGGAAACAAACAATTTTGTTTTTTGCTCATAAGTCCGTTAATATTGACCGCAGACCCCTAAAAGTTGGCATTTTTTAAAAGTGCGATAGAGCTATTAAACTATACATATTTGGAAAGTACGTTGTTTCAGCTTTTCATTGATGTATAGATATTTCAAATGCGAGCAAAACTGTAGGTGTGGTGTCCATTGGAAACAAACAATTTTGTTTTTTGCTCATAAGGCCGTTAATATTGACCGCAGACCCCTAAAAGTTGGCATTTTTTAAAAGTGCGATAGAGCTATTAAACTATACATATTTGGAAAGTACGTTGTTTCAGCTTTTCATTGATGTATAGATATTTCAAATGCGAGCAAAACTGTAGGTGTGGTGTCCATTGGAAACAAACAATTTTGTTTTTTGCTCATAAGTCCGTTAATATTGACCGCAGACCCCTAAAAGTTGGCATTTTTTAAAAGTGCGATAGAGCTATTAAACTATACATATTTGGAAAGTACGTTGTTTCAGCTTTTCATTGATGTATAGATATTTCAAATGCGAGCAAAACTGTAGGTGTGGTGTCCATTGGAAACAAACAATTTTGTTTTTTGCTCATAAGTCCGTTAATATTGACCGCAGACCCCTAAAAGTTGGCATTTTTTAAAAGTGCGATAGAGCTATTAAACTATACATATTTGGAAAGTACGTTGTTTCAGCTTTTCATTGATGTATAGATATTTCAAATGCGAGCAAAACTGTAGGTGTGGTGTCCATTGGAAACAAACAATTTTGTTTTTTGCTCATAAGTCCGTTAATATTGACCGCAGACCCCTAAATGTTGGCATTTTTTAAAAGTGCGATACAGCTATTAAACTATACATATTTGGAAAGTACGTTGTTTCAGCTTTTCATTGATGTATAGATCTTTCAAATGCGAGCAAAACTGTAGGTGTGGTGTCCATTGGAAACAAACAATTTTGTTTTTTGCTCATAAGTCCGTTAATATTGACCGCAGACCCCTAAATGTTGGCATTTTTTAAAAGTGCGATACAGCTATTAAACTATACATATTTGGAAAGTACGTTGTTTCAGCTTTTCATTGATGTATAGATCTTTCAAATGCGAGCAAAACTGTAGGTGTGGTGTCCATTGGAAACAAACAATTTTGTTTTTTGCTCATAAGTCCGTTAATATTGACCGCAGACCCCTAAATGTTGGCATTTTTTAAAAGTGCGATACAGCTATTAAACTATACATATTTGGAAAGTACGTTGTTTCAGCTTTTCATTGATGTATAGATCTTTCAAATGCGAGCAAAACTGTAGGTGTGGTGTCCATTGGAAACAAACAATTTTGTTTTTTGCTCATAAGTCCGTTAATATTGACCGCAGACCCCTAAAAGTTGGCATTTTTTAAAAGTGCGATAGAGCTATTAAACTATACATATTTGGAAAGTACGTTGTTTCAGCTTTTCATTGATGTATAGATATTTCAAATGCGAGCAAAACTGTAGGTGTGGTGTCCATTGGAAACAAACAATTTTGTTTTTTGCTCATAAGTCCGTTAATATTGACCGCAGACCCCTAAATGTTGGCATTTTTTAAAAGTGCGATAGAGCTATTAAACTATACATATTTGGAAAGTACGTTGTTTCAGCTTTTCATTGATGTATAGATATTTCAAATGCGAGCAAAACTGTAGGTGTGGTGTCCATTGGAAACAAACAATTTTGTTTTTTGCTCATAAGTCCGTTAATATTGACCGCAGACCCCTAAATGTTGGCATTTTTTAAAAGTGCGATACAGCTATTAAACTATACATATTTGGAAAGTACGTTGTTTCAGCTTTTCATTGATGTATAGATCTTTCAAATGCGAGCAAAACTGTAGGTGTGGTGTCCATTGGAAACAAACAATTTTGTTTTTTGCTCATAAGTCCGTTAATATTGACCGCAGACCCCTAAAAGTTGGCATTTTTTAAAAGTGCGATACAGCTATTAAACTATACATATTTGGAAAGTACGTTGTTTCAGCTTTTCATTGATGTATAGATATTTCAAATGCGAGCAAAACTGTAGGTGTGGTGTCCATTGGAAACAAACAATTTTGTTTTTTGCTCATAAGTCCGTTAATATTGACCGCAGACCCCTAAAAGTTGGCATTTTTTAAAAGTGCGATAGAGCTATTAAACTATACATATTTGGAAAGTACGTTGTTTCAGCTTTTCATTGATGTATAGATCTTTCAAATGCGAGCAAAACTGTAGGTGTGGTGTCCATTGGAAACAAACAATTTTGTTTTTTGCTCATAAGTCCGTTAATATTGACCGCAGACCCCTAAAAGTTGGCATTTTTTAAAAGTGCGATAGAGCTATTAAACTATACATATTTGGAAAGTACGTTGTTTCAGCTTTTCATTGATGTATAGATCTTTCAAATGCGAGCAAAACTGTAGGTGTGGTGTCCATTGGAAACAAACAATTTTGTTTTTTGCTCATAAGTCCGTTAATATTGACCGCAGACCCCTAAAAGTTGGCATTTTTTAAAAGTGCGATACAGCTATTAAACTATACATATTTGGAAAGTACGTTGTTTCAGCTTTTCATTGATGTATAGATATTTCAAATGCGAGCAAAACTGTAGGTGTGGTGTCCATTGGAAACAAACAATTTTGTTTTTTGCTCATAAGTCCGTTAATATTGACCGCAGACCCCTAAAAGTTGGCATTTTTTAAAAGTGCGATAGAGCTATTAAACTATACATATTTGGAAAGTACGTTGTTTCAGCTTTTCATTGATGTATAGATCTTTCAAATGCGAGCAAAACTGTAGGTGTGGTGTCCATTGGAAACAAACAATTTTGTTTTTTGCTCATAAGTCCGTTAATATTGACCGCAGACCCCTAAAAGTTGGCATTTTTTAAAAGTGCGATACAGCTATTAAACTATACATATTTGGAAAGTACGTTGTTTCAGCTTTTCATTGATGTATAGATATTTCAAATGCGAGCAAAACTGTAGGTGTGGTGTCCATTGGAAACAA
The DNA here is from genome assembly GCA_949987695.1 of Merzomyia westermanni. Lineage (NCBI taxonomy): Eukaryota > Metazoa > Arthropoda > Insecta > Diptera > Tephritidae > Merzomyia > Merzomyia westermanni. The sequence goes on from OX465288.1 coordinate 191,528,185, forward strand.
ACAATTTTGTTTTTTGCTCATAAGTCCGTTAATATTGACCGCAGACCCCTAAAAGTTGGCATTTTTTAAAAGTGCGATAGAGCTATTAAACTATACATATTTGGAAAGTACGTTGTTTCAGCTTTTCATTGATGTATAGATCTTTCAAATGCGAGCAAAACTGTAGGTGTGGTGTCCATTGGAAACAAACAATTTTGTTTTTTGCTCATAAGTCCGTTAATATTGACCGCAGACCCCTAAAAGTTGGCATTTTTTAAAAGTGCGATAGAGCTATTAAACTATACATATTTGGAAAGTACGTTGTTTCAGCTTTTCATTGATGTATAGATCTTTCAAATGCGAGCAAAACTGTAGGTGTGGTGTCCATTGGAAACAAACAATTTTGTTTTTTGCTCATAAGTCCGTTAATATTGACCGCAGACCCCTAAAAGTTGGCATTTTTTAAAAGTGCGATAGAGCTATTAAACTATACATATTTGGAAAGTACGTTGTTTCAGCTTTTCATTGATGTATAGATCTTTCAAATGCGAGCAAAACTGTAGGTGTGGTGTCCATTGGAAACAAACAATTTTGTTTTTTGCTCATAAGTCCGTTAATATTGACCGCAGACCCCTAAAAGTTGGCATTTTTTAAAAGTGCGATACAGCTATTAAACTATACATATTTGGAAAGTACGTTGTTTCAGCTTTTCATTGATGTATAGATATTTCAAATGCGAGCAAAACTGTAGGTGTGGTGTCCATTGGAAACAAACAATTTTGTTTTTTGCTCATAAGTCCGTTAATATTGACCGCAGACCCCTAAAAGTTGGCATTTTTTAAAAGTGCGATAGAGCTATTAAACTATACATATTTGGAAAGTACGTTGTTTCAGCTTTTCATTGATGTATAGATATTTCAAATGCGAGCAAAACTGTAGGTGTGGTGTCCATTGGAAACAAACAATTTTGTTTTTTGCTCATAAGTCCGTTAATATTGACCGCAGACCCCTAAAAGTTGGCATTTTTTAAAAGTGCGATACAGCTATTAAACTATACATATTTGGAAAGTACGTTGTTTCAGCTTTTCATTGATGTATAGATCTTTCAAATGCGAGCAAAACTGTAGGTGTGGTGTCCATTGGAAACAAACAATTTTGTTTTTTGCTCATAAGTCCGTTAATATTGACCGCAGACCCCTAAAAGTTGGCATTTTTTAAAAGTGCGATACAGCTATTAAACTATACATATTTGGAAAGTACGTTGTTTCAGCTTTTCATTGATGTATAGATATTTCAAATGCGAGCAAAACTGTAGGTGTGGTGTCCATTGGAAACAAACAATTTTGTTTTTTGCTCATAAGTCCGTTAATATTGACCGCAGACCCCTAAAAGTTGGCATTTTTTAAAAGTGCGATAGAGCTATTAAACTATACATATTTGGAAAGTACGTTGTTTCAGCTTTTCATTGATGTATAGATATTTCAAATGCGAGCAAAACTGTAGGTGTGGTGTCCATTGGAAACAAACAATTTTGTTTTTTGCTCATAAGTCCGTTAATATTGACCGCAGACCCCTAAAAGTTGGCATTTTTTAAAAGTGCGATACAGCTATTAAACTATACATATTTGGAAAGTACGTTGTTTCAGCTTTTCATTGATGTATAGATCTTTCAAATGCGAGCAAAACTGTAGGTGTGGTGTCCATTGGAAACAAACAATTTTGTTTTTTGCTCATAAGTCCGTTAATATTGACCGCAGACCCCTAAAAGTTGGCATTTTTTAAAAGTGCGATAGAGCTATTAAACTATACATATTTGGAAAGTACGTTGTTTCAGCTTTTCATTGATGTATAGATATTTCAAATGCGAGCAAAACTGTAGGTGTGGTGTCCATTGGAAACAAACAATTTTGTTTTTTGCTCATAAGTCCGTTAATATTGACCGCAGACCCCTAAAAGTTGGCATTTTTTAAAAGTGCGATACAGCTATTAAACTATACATATTTGGAAAGTACGTTGTTTCAGCTTTTCATTGATGTATAGATCTTTCAAATGCGAGAAAAACTGTAGGTGTGGTGTCCATTGGAAACAAACAATTTTGTTTTTTGCTCATAAGTCCGTTAATATTGACCGCAGACCCCTAAAAGTTGGCATTTTTTAAAAGTGCGATACAGCTATTAAACTATACATATTTGGAAAGTACGTTGTTTCAGCTTTTCATTGATGTATAGATCTTTCAAATGCGAGCAAAACTGTAGGTGTGGTGTCAATTGGAAACAAACATTTTTGTTTTTTGCTCATAAGTCCGTTAATATTGACCGCAGACCCCTAAAAGTTGGCATTTTTTAAAAGTGCGATACAGCTATTAAACTATACATATTTGGAAAGTACGTTGTTTCAGCTTTTCATTGATGTATAGATATTTCAAATGCGAGCAAAACTGTAGGTGTGGTGTCCATTGGAAACAAACAATTTTGTTTTTTGCTCATAAGTCCGTTAATATTGACCGCAGACCCCTAAAAGTTGGCATTTTTTAAAAGTGCGATACAGCTATTAAACTATACATATTTGGAAAGTACGTTGTTTCAGCTTTTCATTGATGTATAGATCTTTCAAATGCGAGCAAAACTGTAGGTGTGGTGTCCATTGGAAACAAACAATTTTGTTTTTTGCTCATAAGTCCGTTAATATTGACCGCAGACCCCTAAAAGTTGGCATTTTTTAAAAGTGCGATAGAGCTATTAAACTATACATATTTGGAAAGTACGTTGTTTCAGCTTTTCATTGATGTATAGATATTTCAAATGCGAGCAAAACTGTAGGTGTGGTGTCCATTGGAAACAAACAATTTTGTTTTTTGCTCATAAGTCCGTTAATATTGACCGCAGACCCCTAAAAGTTGGCATTTTTTAAAAGTGCGATAGAGCTATTAAACTATACATATTTGGAAAGTACGTTGTTTCAGCTTTTCATTGATGTATAGATATTTCAAATGCGAGCAAAACTGTAGGTGTGGTGTCCATTGGAAACAAACAATTTTGTTTTTTGCTCATAAGTCCGTTAATATTGACCGCAGACCCCTAAAAGTTGGCATTTTTTAAAAGTGCGATACAGCTATTAAACTATACATATTTGGAAAGTACGTTGTTTCAGCTTTTCATTGATGTATAGATCTTTCAAATGCGAGCAAAACTGTAGGTGTGGTGTCCATTGGAAACAAACAATTTTGTTTTTTGCTCATAAGTCCGTTAATATTGACCGCAGACCCCTAAAAGTTGGCATTTTTTAAAAGTGCGATACAGCTATTAAACTATACATATTTGGAAAGTACGTTGTTTCAGCTTTTCATTGATGTATAGATATTTCAAATGCGAGCAAAACTGTAGGTGTGGTGTCCATTGGAAACAAACAATTTTGTTTTTTGCTCATAAGTCCGTTAATATTGACCGCAGACCCCTAAAAGTTGGCATTTTTTAAAAGTGCGATACAGCTATTAAACTATACATATTTGGAAAGTACGTTGTTTCAGCTTTTCATTGATGTATAGATCTTTCAAATGCGAGCAAAACTGTAGGTGTGGTGTCCATTGGAAACAAACAATTTTGTTTTTTGCTCATAAGTCCGTTAATATTGACCGCAGACCCCTAAAAGTTGGCATTTTTTAAAAGTGCGATAGAGCTATTAAACTATACATATTTGGAAAGTACGTTGTTTCAGCTTTTCATTGATGTATAGATATTTCAAATGCGAGCAAAACTGTAGGTGTGGTGTCCATTGGAAACAAACAATTTTGTTTTTTGCTCATAAGTCCGTTAATATTGACCGCAGACCCCTAAAAGTTGGCATTTTTTAAAAGTGCGATACAGCTATTAAACTATACATATTTGGAAAGTACGTTGTTTCAGCTTTTCATTGATGTATAGATCTTTCAAATGCGAGCAAAACTGTAGGTGTGGTGTCCATTGGAAACAAACAATTTTGTTTTTTGCTCATAAGTCCGTTAATATTGACCGCAGACCCCTAAAAGTTGGCATTTTTTAAAAGTGCGATAGAGCTATTAAACTATACATATTTGGAAAGTACGTTGTTTCAGCTTTTCATTGATGTATAGATATTTCAAATGCGAGCAAAACTGTAGGTGTGGTGTCCATTGGAAACAAACAATTTTGTTTTTTGCTCATAAGTCCGTTAATATTGACCGCAGACCCCTAAAAGTTGGCATTTTTTAAAAGTGCGATACAGCTATTAAACTATACATATTTGGAAAGTACGTTGTTTCAGCTTTTCATTGATGTATAGATATTTCAAATGCGAGCAAAACTGTATGTGTGGTGTCCATTGGAAACAAACAATTTTGTTTTTTGCTCATAAGTCCGTTAATATTGACCGCAGACCCCTAAAAGTTGGCATTTTTTAAAAGTGCGATACAGCTATTAAACTATACATATTTGGAAAGTACGTTGTTTCAGCTATTCATTGATGTATAGATCTTTCAAATGCGAGCAAACCTGTAGGTGTGGTGTCCATTGGAAACAAACAATTTTGTTTTTTGCTCATAAGTCCGTTAATATTGACCGCAGACCCCTAAAAGTTGGCATTTTTTAAAAGTGCGATACAGCTATTAAACTATACATATTTGGAAAGTACGTTGTTTCAGCTTTTCATTGATGTATAGATCTTTCAAATGCGAGCAAAACTGTAGGTGTGGTGTCCATTGGAAACAAACAATTTTGTTTTTTGCTCATAAGTCCGTTAATATTGACCGCAGACCCCTAAAAGTTGGCATTTTTTAAAAGTGCGATAGAGCTATTAAACTATACATATTTGGAAAGTACGTTGTTTCAGCTTTTCATTGATGTATAGATATTTCAAATGCGAGCAAAACTGTAGGTGTGGTGTCCATTGGAAACAAACAATTTTGTTTTTTGCTCATAAGTCCGTTAATATTGACCGCAGACCCCTAAAAGTTGGCATTTTTTAAAAGTGCGATAGAGCTATTAAACTATACATATTTGGAAAGTACGTTGTTTCAGCTTTTCATTGATGTATAGATATTTCAAATGCCAGCAAAACTGTAGGTGTGGTGTCCATTGGAAACAAACAATTTTGTTTTTTGCTCATAAGTCCGTTAATATTGACCGCAGACCCCTAAAAGTTGGCATTTTTTAAAAGTGCGATAGAGCTATTAAACTATACATATTTGGAAAGTACGTTGTTTCAGCTTTTCATTGATGTATAGATATTTCAAATGCGAGCAAAACTGTAGGTGTGGTGTCCATTGGAAACAAACAATTTTGTTTTTTGCTCATAAGTCCGTTAATATTGACCGCAGACCCCTAAAAGTTGGCATTTTTTAAAAGTGCGATACAGCTATTAAACTATACATATTTGGAAAGTACGTTGTTTCAGCTTTTCATTGATGTATAGATCTTTCAAATGCGAGCAAAACTGTAGGTGTGGTGTCCATTGGAAACAAACAATTTTGTTTTTTGCTCATAAGTCCGTTAATATTGACCGCAGACCCCTAAAAGTTGGCATTTTTTAAAAGTGCGATACAGCTATTAAACTATACATATTTGGAAAGTACGTTGTTTCAGCTTTTCATTGATGTATAGATATTTCAAATGCGAGCAAAACTGTAGGTGTGGTGTCCATTGGAAACAAACAATTTTGTTTTTTGCTCATAAGTCCGTTAATATTGACCGCAGACCCCTAAAAGTTGGCATTTTTTAAAAGTGCGATAGAGCTATTAAACTATACATATTTGGAAAGTACGTTGTTTCAGCTTTTCATTGATGTATAGATATTTCAAATGCGAGCAAAACTGTAGGTGTGGTGTCCATTGGAAACAAACAATTTTGTTTTTTGCTCATAAGTCCGTTAATATTGACCGCAGACGCCTAAAAGTTGGCATTTTTTAAAAGTGCGATACAGCTATTAAACTATACATATTTGGAAAGTACGTTGTTTCAGCTTTTCATTGATGTATAGATCTTTCAAATGCGAGCAAAACTGTAGGTGTGGTGTCCATTGGAAACAAACAATTTTGTTTTTTGCTCATAAGTCCGTTAATATTGACCGCAGACCCCTAAAAGTTGGCATTTTTTAAAAGTGCGATAGAGCTATTAAACTATACATATTTGGAAAGTACGTTGTTTCAGCTTTTCATTGATGTATAGATATTTCAAATGCGAGCAAAACTGTAGGTGTGGTGTCCATTGGAAACAAACAATTTTGTTTTTTGCTCATAAGTCCGTTAATATTGACCGCAGACCCCTAAAAGTTGGCATTTTTTAAAAGTGCGATACAGCTATTAAACTATACATATTTGGAAAGTACGTTGTTTCAGCTTTTCATTGATGTATAGATCTTTCAAATGCGAGCAAAACTGTAGGTGTGGTGTCCATTGGAAACAAACAATTTTGTTTTTTGCTCATAAGTCCGTTAATATTGACCGCAGACCCCTAAAAGTTGGCATTTTTTAAAAGTGCGATACAGCTATTAAACTATACATATTTGGAAAGTACGTTGTTTCAGCTTTTCATTGATGTATAGATATTTCAAATGCGAGCAAAACTGTAGGTGTGGTGTCCATTGGAAACAAACAATTTTGTTTTTTGCTCATAAGTCCGTTAATATTGACCGCAGACCCCTAAAAGTTGGCATTTTTTAAAAGTGCGATAGAGCTATTAAACTATACATATTTGGAAAGTACGTTGTTTCAGCTTTTCATTGATGTATAGATATTTCAAATGCGAGCAAAACTGTAGGTGTGGTGTCCATTGGAAACAAACAATTTTGTTTTTTGCTCATAAGTCCGTTAATATTGACCGCAGACCCCTAAAAGTTGGCATTTTTTAAAAGTGCGATAGAGCTATTAAACTATACATATTTGGAAAGTACGTTGTTTCAGCTTTTCATTGATGTATAGATCTTTCAAATGCGAGCAAAACTGTAGGTGTGGTGTCCATTGGAAACAAACAATTTTGTTTTTTGCTCATAAGTCCGTTAATATTGACCGCAGACCCCTAAAAGTTGGCATTTTTTAAAAGTGCGATAGAGCTATAAAACTATACATATTTGGAAAGTACGTTGTTTCAGCTTTTCATTGATGTATAGATCTTTCAAATGCGAGCAAAACTGTAGGTGTGGTGTCCATTGGAAACAAACAATTTTGTTTTTTGCTCATAAGTCCGTTAATATTGACCGCAGACCCCTAAAAGTTGGCATTTTTTAAAAGTGCGATAGAGCTATTAAACTATACATATTTGGAAAGTTCGTTGTTTCAGCTTTTCATTGATGTATAGATATTTCAAATGCGAGCAAAACTGTAGGTGTGGTGTCCATTGGAAACAAACAATTTTGTTTTTTGCTCATAAGTCCGTTAATATTGACCGCAGACCCCTAAAAGTTGGCATTTTTTAAAAGTGCGATAGAGCTATTAAACTATACATATTTGGAAAGTACGTTGTTTCAGCTTTTCATTGATGTATAGATCTTTCAAATGCGAGCAAAACTGTAGGTGTGGTGTCCATTGGAAACAAACAATTTTGTTTTTTGCTCATAAGTCCGTTAATATTGACCGCAGACCCCTAAAAGTTGGCATTTTTTAAAAGTGCGATAGAGCTATTAAACTATACATATTTGGAAAGTACGTTGTTTCAGCTTTTCATTGATGTATAGATCTTTCAAATGCGAGCAAAACTGTAGGTGTGGTGTCCATTGGAAACAAACAATTTTGTTTTTTGCTCATAAGTCCGTTAATATTGACCGCAGACCCCTAAAAGTTGGCATTTTTTAAAAGTGCGATAGAGCTATTATACTATACATATTTGGAAAGTACGTTGTTTCAGCTTTTCATTGATGTATAGATATTTCAAATGCGAGCAAAACTGTAGGTGTGGTGTCCATTGGAAACAAACAATTTTGTTTTTTGCTCATAAGTCCGTTAATATTGACCGCAGACCCCTAAAAGTTGGCATTTTTTAAAAGTGCGATACAGCTATTAAACTATACATATTTGGAAAGTACGTTGTTTCAGCTTTTCATTGATGTATAGATCTTTCAAATGCGAGCAAAACTGTAGGTGTGGTGTCCATTGGAAACAAACAATTTTGTTTTTTGCTCATAAGTCCGTTAATATTGACCGCAGACCCCTAAAAGTTGGCATTTTTTAAAAGTGCGATAGAGCTATTAAACTATACATATTTGGAAAGTACGTTGTTTCAGCTTTTCATTGATGTATAGATCTTTCAAATGCGAGCAAAACTGTAGGTGTGGTGTCCATTGGAAACAAACAATTTTGTTTTTTGCTCATAAGTCCGTTAATATTGACCGCAGACCCCTAAAAGTTGGCATTTTTTAAAAGTGCGATAGAGCTATTAAACTATACATATTTGGAAAGTACGTTGTTTCAGCTTTTCATTGATGTATAGATCTTTCAAATGCGAGCAAAACTGTAGGTGTGGTGTCCATTGGAAACAAACAATTTTGTTTTTTGCTCATAAGTCCGTTAATATTGACCGCAGACCCCTAAAAGTTGGCATTTTTTAAAAGTGCGATACAGCTATTAAACTATACATATTTGGAAAGTACGTTGTTTCAGCTTTTCATTGATGTATAGATCTTTCAAATGCGAGCAAAACTGTAGGTGTGGTGTCCATTGGAAACAAACAATTTTGTTTTTTGCTCATAAGTCCGTTAATATTGACCGCAGACCCCTAAAAGTTGGCATTTTTTAAAAGTGCGATAGAGCTATTAAACTATACATATTTGGAAAGTACGTTGTTTCAGCTTTTCATTGATGTATAGATCTTTCAAATGCGAGCAAAACTGTAGGTGTGGTGTCCATTGGAAACAAACAATTTTGTTTTTTGCTCATAAGTCCGTTAATATTGACCGCAGACCCCTAAAAGTTGGCATTTTTTAAAAGTGCGATAGAGCTATTAAACTATACATATTTGGAAAGTACGTTGTTTCAGCTTTTCATTGATGTATAGATATTTCAAATGCGAGCAAAACTGTAGGTGTGGTGTCCATTGGAAACAAACAATTTTGTTCTTTGCTCATAAGTCCGTTAATATTGACCGCAGACCCCTAAAAGTTGGCATTTTTTAAAAGTGCGATAGAGCTATTAAACTATACATATTTGGAAAGTACGTTGTTTCAGCTTTTCATTGATGTATAGATATTTCAAATGCGAGCAAAACTGTAGGTGTGGTGTCCATTGGAAACAAACAATTTTGTTTTTTGCTCATAAGTCCGTTAATATTGACCGCAGACCCCTAAAAGTTGGCATTTTTTAAAAGTGCGATACAGCTATTAAACTATACATATTTGGAAAGTACGTTGTTTCAGCTTTTCATTGATGTATAGATCTTTCAAATGCGAGCAAAACTGTAGGTGTGGTGTCCATTGGAAACAAACAATTTTGTTTTTTGCTCATAAGTCCGTTAATATTGACCGCAGACCCCTAAAAGTTGGCATTTTTTAAAAGTGCGATAGAGCTATTAAACTATACATATTTGGAAAGTACGTTGTTTCAGCTTTTCATTGATGTATAGATCTTTCAAATGCGAGCAAAACTGTAGGTGTGGTGTCCATTGGAAACAAACAATTTTGTTTTTTGCTCATAAGTCCGTTAATATTGACCGCAGACCCCTATAAGTTGGCATTTTTTAAAAGTGCGATACAGCTATTAAACTATACATATTTGGAAAGTACGTTGTTTCAGCTTTTCATTGATGTATAGCTATTTCAAATGCGAGCAAAACTGTAGGTGTGGTGTCCATTGGAAACAAACAATTTTGTTTTTTGCTCATAAGTCCGTTAATATTGACCGCAGACCCCTAAAAGTTGGCATTTTTTAAAAGTGCGATAGAGCTATTAAACTATACATATTTGGAAAGTACGTTGTTTCAGCTTTTCATTGATGTATAGATATTTCAAATGCGAGCAAAACTGTAGGTGTGGTGTCCATTGGAAACAAACAATTTTGTTTTTTGCTCATAAGTCCGTTAATATTGACCGCAGACCCCTAAAAGTTGGCATTTTTTAAAAGTGCGATACAGCTATTAAACTATACATATTTGGAAAGTACGTTGTTTCAGCTTTTCATTGATGTATAGATCTTTCAAATGCGAGCAAAACTGTAGGTGTGGTGTCCATTGGAAACAAACAATTTTGTTTTTTGCTCATAAGTCCGTTAATATTGACCGCAGACCCCTAAAAGTTGGCATTTTTTAAAAGTGCGATAGAGCTATTAAACTATACATATTTGGAAAGTACGTTGTTTCAGCTTTTCATTGATGTATAGATATTTCAAATGCGAGCAAAACTGTAGGTGTGGTGTCCATTGGAAACAAACAATTTTGTTTTTTGCTCATAAGTCCGTTAATATTGACCGCAGACCCCTAAAAGTTGGCATTTTTTAAAAGTGCGATAGAGCTATTAAACTATACATATTTGGAAAGTACGTTGTTTCAGCTTTTCATTGATGTATAGATATTTCAAATGCGAGCAAAACTGTAGGTGTGGTGTCCATTGGAAACAAACAATTTTGTTTTTTGCTCATAAGTCCGTTAATATTGACCGCAGACCCCTAAAAGTTGGCATTTTTTAAAAGTGCGATAGAGCTATTAAACTATACATATTTGGAAAGTACGTTGTTTCAGCTTTTCATTGATGTATAGATATTTCAAATGCGAGCAAAACTGTAGGTGTGGTGTCCATTGGAAACAAACAATTTTGTTTTTTGCTCATAAGTCCGTTAATATTGACCGCAGACCCCTAAAAGTTGGCATTTTTTAAAAGTGCGATAGAGCTATTAAACTATACATATTTGGAAAGTACGTTGTTTCAGCTTTTCATTGATGTATAGATATTTCAAATGCGAGCAAAACTGTAGGTGTGGTGTCCATTGGAAACAAACAATTTTGTTTTTTGCTCATAAGTCCGTTAATATTGACCGCAGACCCCTAAAAGTTGGCATTTTTTAAAAGTGCGATACAGCTATTAAACTATACATATTTGGAAAGTACGTTGTTTCAGCTTTTCATTGATGTATAGATATTTCAAATGCGAGCAAAACTGTAGGTGTGGTGTCCATTGGAAACAAACAATTTTGTTTTTTGCTCATAAGTCCGTTAATATTGACCGCAGACCCCTAAAAGTTGGCATTTTTTAAAAGTGCGATAGAGCTATTAAACTATACATATTTGGAAAGTACGTTGTTTCAGCTTTTCATTGATGTATAGATATTTCAAATGCGAGCAAAACTGTAGGTGCGGTGTCCATTGGAAACAAACAATTTTGTTTTTTGCTCATAAGTCCGTTAATATTGACCGCAGACCCCTAAAAGTTGGCATTTTTTAAAAGTGCGATACAGCTATTAAACTATACATATTTGGAAAGTACGTTGTTTCAGCTTTTCATTGATGTATAGATCTTTCAAATGCGAGCAAAACTGTAGGTGTGGTGTCCATTGGAAACAAACAATTTTGTTTTTTGCTCATAAGTCCGTTAATATTGACCGCAGACCCCTAAAAGTTGGCATTTTTTAAAAGTGCGATAGAGCTATTAAACTATACATATTTGGAAAGTACGTTGTTTCAGCTTTTCATTGATGTATAGATATTTCAAATGCGAGCAAAAGTGTAGGTGTGGTGTCCATTGGAAACAAACAATTTTGTTTTTTGCTCATAAGTCCGTTAATATTGACCGCAGACCCCTAAAAGTTGGCATTTTTTAAAAGTGCGATACAGCTATTAAACTATACATATTTGGAAAGTACGTTGTTTCAGCTTTTCATTGATGTATAGATCTTTCAAATGCGAGCAAAACTGTAGGTGTGGTGTCCATTGGAAACAAACAATTTTGTTTTTTGCTCATAAGTCCGTTAATATTGACCGCAGACCCCTAAAAGTTGGCATTTTTTAAAAGTGCGATAGAGCTATTAAACTATACATATTTGGAAAGTACGTTGTTTCAGCTTTTCATTGATGTATAGATATTTCAAATGCGAGCAAAACTGTAGGTGTGGTGTCCATTGGAAACAAACAATTTTGTTTTTTGCTCATAAGTCCGTTAATATTGACCGCAGACCCCTAAAAGTTGGCATTTTTTAAAAGTGCGATAGAGCTATTAAACTATACATATTTGGAAAGTACGTTGTTTCAGCTTTTCATTGATGTATAGATCTTTCAAATGCGAGCAAAACTGTAGGTGTGGTGTCCATTGGAAACAAACAATTTTGTTTTTTGCTCATAAGTCCGTTAATATTGACCGCAGACCCCTAAAAGTTGGCATTTTTTAAAAGTGCGATACAGCTATTAAACTATACATATTTGGAAAGTACGTTGTTTCAGCTTTTCATTGATGTATAGATCTTTCAAATGCGAGCAAAACTGTAGGTGTGGTGTCCATTGGAAACAAACAATTTTGTTTTTTGCTCATAAGTCCGTTAATATTGACCGCAGACCCCTAAAAGTTGGCATTTTTTAAAAGTGCGATAGAGCTATTAAACTATACATATTTGGAAAGTACGTTGTTTCAGCTTTTCATTGATGTATAGATATTTCAAATGCGAGCAAAACTGTAGGTGTGGTGTCCATTGGAAACAAACAATTTTGTTTTTTGCTCATAAGTCCGTTAATATTGACCGCAGACCCCTAAAAGTTGGCATTTTTTAAAAGTGCGATAGAGCTATTAAACTATACATATTTGGAAAGTACGTTGTTTCAGCTTTTCATTGATGTATAGATCTTTCAAATGCGAGCAAAACTGTAGGTGTGGTGTCCATTGGAAACAAACAATTTTGTTTTTTGCTCATAAGTCCGTTAATATTGACCGCAGACCCCTAAAAGTTGGCATTTTTTAAAAGTGCGATACAGCTATTAAACTATACATATTTGGAAAGTACGTTGTTTCAGCTTTTCATTGATGTATAGATATTTCAAATGCGAGCAAAACTGTAGGTGTGGTGTCCATTGGAAACAAACAATTTTGTTTTTTGCTCATAAGTCCGTTAATATTGACCGCAGACCCCTAAAAGTTGGCATTTTTTAAAAGTGCGATAGAGCTATTAAACTATACATATTTGGAAAGTACGTTGTTTCAGCTTTTCATTGATGTATAGATATTTCAAATGCGAGCAAAACTGTAGGTGTGGTGTCCATTGGAAACAAACAATTTTGTTTTTTGCTCATAAGTCCGTTAATATTGACCGCAGACCCCTAAAAGTTGGCATTTTTTAAAAGTGCGATACAGCTATTAAACTATACATATTTGGAAAGTACGTTGTTTCAGCTTTTCATTGATGTATAGATCTTTCAAATGCGAGCAAAACTGTAGGTGTGGTGTCCATTGGAAACAAACAATTTTGTTTTTTGCTCATAAGTCCGTTAATATTGACCGCAGACCCCTAAAAGTTGGCATTTTTTAAAAGTGCGATACAGTTATTAAACTATACATATTTGGAAAGTACGTTGTTTCAGCTTTTCATTGATGTATAGATATTTCAAATGCGAGCAAAACTGTAGGTGTGGTGTCCATTGGAAACAAACAATTTTGTTTTTTGCTCATAAGTCCGTTAATATTGACCGCAGACCCCTAAAAGTTGGCATTTTTTAAAAGTGCGATAGAGCTATTAAACTATACATATTTGGAAAGTACGTTGTTTCAGCTTTTCATTGATGTATAGATATTTCAAATGCGAGCAAACCTGTAGGTGTGGTGTCCATTGGAAACAAACAATTTTGTTTTTTGCTCATAAGTCCGTTAATATTGACCGCAGACCCCTAAAAGTTGGCATTTTTTAAAAGTGCGATACAGCTATTAAACTATACATATTTGGAAAGTACGTTGTTTCAGCTTTTCATTGATGTATAGATCTTTCAAATGCGAGCAAAACTGTAGGTGTGGTGTCCATTGGAAACAAACAATTTTGTTTTTTGCTCATAAGTCCGTTAATATTGACCGCAGACCCCTAAAAGTTGGCATTTTTTAAAAGTGCGATAGAGCTATTAAACTATACATATTTGGAAAGTACGTTGTTTCAGCTTTTCATTGATGTATAGATATTTCAAATGCGAGCAAAAGTGTAGGTGTGGTGTCCATTGGAAACAAACAATTTTGTTTTTTGCTCATAAGTCCGTTAATATTGACCGCAGACCCCTAAAAGTTGGCATTTTTTAAAAGTGCGATACAGCTATTAAACTATACATATTTGGAAAGTACGTTGTTTCAGCTTTTCATTGATGTATAGATCTTTCAAATGCGAGCAAAACTGTAGGTGTGGTGTCCATTGGAAACAAACAATTTTGTTTTTTGCTCATAAGTCCGTTAATATTGACCGCAGACCCCTAAAAGTTGGCATTTTTTAAAAGTGCGATAGAGCTATTAAACTATACATATTTGGAAAGTACGTTGTTTCAGCTTTTCATTGATGTATAGATATTTCAAATGCGAGCAAAACTGTAGGTGTGGTGTCCATTGGAAACAAACAATTTTGTTTTTTGCTCATAAGTCCGTTAATATTGACCGCAGACCCCTAAAAGTTGGCATTTTTTAAAAGTGCGATAGAGCTATTAAACTATACATATTTGGAAAGTACGTTGTTTCAGCTTTTCATTGATGTATAGATATTTCAAATGCGAGCAAAACTGTAGGTGTGGTGTCCATTGGAAACAAACAATTTTGTTTTTTGCTCATAAGTCCGTTAATATTGACCGCAGACCCCTAAAAGTTGGCATTTTTTAAAAGTGCGATACAGCTATTAAACTATACATATTTGGAAAGTACGTTGTTTCAGCTTTTCATTGATGTATAGATCTTTCAAATGCGAGCAAAACTGTAGGTGTGGTGTCCATTGGAAACAAACAATTTTGTTTTTTGCTCATAAGTCCGTTAATATTGACCGCAGACCCCTAAAAGTTGGCATTTTTTAAAAGTGCGATACAGTTATTAAACTATACATATTTGGAAAGTACGTTGTTTCAGCTTTTCATTGATGTATAGATATTTCAAATGCGAGCAAAACTGTAGGTGTGGTGTCCATTGGAAACAAACAATTTTGTTTTTTGCTCATAAGTCCGTTAATATTGACCGCAGACCCCTAAAAGTTGGCATTTTTTAAAAGTGCGATAGAGCTATTAAACTATACATATTTGGAAAGTACGTTGTTTCAGCTTTTCATTGATGTATAGATATTTCAAATGCGAGCAAACCTGTAGGTGTGGTGTCCATTGGAAACAAACAATTTTGTTTTTTGCTCATAAGTCCGTTAATATTGACCGCAGACCCCTAAAAGTTGGCATTTTTTAAAAGTGCGATACAGCTATTAAACTATACATATTTGGAAAGTACGTTGTTTCAGCTTTTCATTGATGTATAGATCTTTCAAATGCGAGCAAAACTGTAGGTGTGGTGTCCATTGGAAACAAACAATTTTGTTTTTTGCTCATAAGTCCGTTAATATTGACCGCAGACCCCTAAAAGTTGGCATTTTTTAAAAGTGCGATAGAGCTATTAAACTATACATATTTGGAAAGTACGTTGTTTCAGCTTTTCATTGATGTATAGATATTTCAAATGCGAGCAAAACTGTAGGTGTGGTGTCCATTGGAAACAAACAATTTTGTTTTTTGCTCATAAGTCCGTTAATATTGACCGCAGACCCCTAAAAGTTGGCATTTTTTAAAAGTGCGATACAGCTATTAAACTATACATATTTGGAAAGTACGTTGTTTCAGCTTTTCATTGATGTATAGATCTTTCAAATGCGAGCAAAACTGTAGGTGTGGTGTCCATTGGAAACAAACAATTTTGTTTTTTGCTCATAAGTCCGTTAATATTGACCGCAGACCCCTAAAAGTTGGCATTTTTTAAAAGTGCGATAGAGCTATTAAACTATACATATTTGGAAAGTACGTTGTTTCAGCTTTTCATTGATGTATAGATATTTCAAATGCGAGCAAAACTGTAGGTGTGGTGTCCATTGGAAACAAACAATTTTGTTTTTTGCTCATAAGTCCGTTAATATTGACCGCAGACCCCTAAAAGTTGGCATTTTTTAAAAGTGCGATAGAGCTATTAAACTATACATATTTGGAAAGTACGTTGTTTCAGCTTTTCATTGATGTATAGATATTTCAAATGCGAGCAAAACTGTAGGTGTGGTGTCCATTGGAAACAAACAATTTTGTTTTTTGCTCATAAGTCCGTTAATATTGACCGCAGACCCCTAAAAGTTGGCATTTTTTAAAAGTGCGATACAGCTATTAAACTATACATATTTGGAAAGTACGTTGTTTCAGCTTTTCATTGATGTATAGATCTTTCAAATGCGAGCAAAACTGTAGGTGTGGTGTCCATTGGAAACAAACAATTTTGTTTTTTGCTCATAAGTCCGTTAATATTGACCGCAGACCCCTAAAAGTTGGCATTTTTTAAAAGTGCGATACAGCTATTAAACTATACATATTTGGAAAGTACGTTGTTTCAGCTTTTCATTGATGTATAGATCTTTCAAATGCGAGCAAAACTGTAGGTGTGGTGTCCATTGGAAACAAACAATTTTGTTTTTTGCTCATAAGTCCGTTAATATTGACCGCAGACCCCTAAAAGTTGGCATTTTTTAAAAGTGCGATACAGCTATTAAACTATACATATTTGGAAAGTACGTTGTTTCAGCTTTTCATTGATGTATAGATCTTTCAAATGCGAGCAAAACTGTAGGTGTGGTGTCCATTGGAAACAAACAATTTTGTTTTTTGCTCATAAGTCCGTTAATATTGACCGCAGACCCCTAAAAGTTGGCATTTTTTAAAAGTGCGATACAGCTATTAAACTATACATATTTGGAAAGTACGTTGTTTCAGCTTTTCATTGATGTATAGATCTTTCAAATGCGAGCAAAACTGTAGGTGTGGTGTCCATTGGAAACAAACAATTTTGTTTTTTGCTCATAAGTCCGTTAATATTGACCGCAGACCCCTAAAAGTTGGCATTTTTTAAAAGTGCGATACAGCTATTAAACTATACATATTTGGAAAGTACGTTGTTTCAGCTTTTCATTGATGTATAGATCTTTCAAATGCGAGCAAAACTATAGGTGTGGTGTCCATTGGAAACAAACAATTTTGTTTTTTGCTCATAAGTCCGTTAATATTGACCGCAGACCCCTAAAAGTTGGCATTTTTTAAAAGTGCGATACAGCTATTAAACTATACATATTTGGAAAGTACGTTGTTTCAGCTTTTCATTGATGTATAGATCTTTCAAATGCGAGCAAAACTGTAGGTGTGGTGTCCATTGGAAACAAACAATTTTGTTTTTTGCTCATAAGTCCGTTAATATTGACCGCAGACCCCTAAAAGTTGGCATTTTTTAAAAGTGCGATAGAGCTATTAAACTATACATATTTGGAAAGTACGTTGTTTCAGCTTTTCATTGATGTATAGATATTTCAAATGCGAGCAAAACTGTAGGTGTGGTGTCCATTGGAAACAAACAATTTTGTTTGTTGCTCATAAGTCCGTTAATATTGACCGCAGACCCCTAAAAGTTGGCATTTTTTAAAAGTGCGATACAGCTATTAAACTATACATATTTGGAAAGTACGTTGTTTCAGCTTTTCATTGATGTATAGATCTTTCAAATGCGAGCAAAACTGTAGGTGTGGTGTCCATTGGAAACAAACAATTTTGTTTTTTGCTCATAAGTCCGTTAATATTGACCGCAGACCCCTAAAAGTTGGCATTTTTTAAAAGTGCGATAGAGCTATTAAACTATACATATTTGGAAAGTACGTTGTTTCAGCTTTTCATTGATGTATAGATATTTCAAATGCGAGCAAAACTGTAGGTGTGGTGTCCATTGGAAACAAACAATTTTGTTTTTTGCTCATAAGTCCGTTAATATTGACCGCAGACCCCTAAAAGTTGGCATTTTTTAAAAGTGCGATACAGCTATTAAACTATACATATTTGGAAAGTACGTTGTTTCAGCTTTTCATTGATGTATAGATCTTTCAAATGCGAGCAAAACTGTAGGTGTGGTGTCCATTGGAAACAAACAATTTTGTTTTTTGCTCATAAGTCCGTTAATATTGACCGCAGACCCCTAAAAGTTGGCATTTTTTAAAAGTGCGATACAGCTATTAAACTATACATATTTGGAAAGTACGTTGTTTCAGCTTTTCATTGATGTATAGATCTTTCAAATGCGAGCAAAACTGTAGGTGTGGTGTCCATTGGAAACAAACAATTTTGTTTTTTGCTCATAAGTCCGTTAATATTGACCGCAGACCCCTAAAAGTTGGCATTTTTTAAAAGTGCGATAGAGCTATTAAACTATACATATTTGGAAAGTACGTTGTTTCAGCTTTTCATTGATGTATAGATATTTCAAATGCGAGCAAAACTGTAGGTGTGGTGTCCACTGGAAACAAACAATTTTGTTTTTTGCTCACAAGTCCGTTAATATTGACCGCAGACCCCTAAAAGTTGGCATTTTTTAAAAGTGCGATACAGCTATTAAACTATACATATTTGGAAAGTACGTTGTTTCAGCTTTTCATTGATGTATAGATCTTTCAAATGCGAGCAAAACTGTAGGTGTGGTGTCCATTGGAAACAAACAATTTTGTTTTTTGCTCATAAGTCCGTTAATAGTGACCGCAGACCCCTAAAAGTTGGCATTTTTTAAAAGTGCGATAGAGCTATTAAAATATACATATTTGGAAAGTACGTTGTTTCAGCTTTTCATTGATGTATAGATATTTCAAATGCGAGCAAAACTGTAGGTGTGGTGTCCATTGGAAACAAACAATTTTGTTTTTTGCTCATAAGTCCGTTAATATTGACCGCAGACCCCTAAAAGTTGGCATTTTTTAAAAGTGCGATACAGCTATTAAACTATACATATTTGGAAAGTACGTTGTTTCAGCTTTTCATTGATGTATAGATCTTTCAAATGCGAGCAAAACTGTAGGTGTGGTGTCCATTGGAAACAAACAATTTTGTTTTTTGCTCATAAGTCCGTTAATATTGACCGCAGACCCCTAAAAGTTGGCATTTTTTAAAAGTGCGATACAGCTATTAAACTATACATATTTGGAAAGTACGTTGTTTCAGCTTTTCATTGATGTATAGATATTTCAAATGCGAGCAAAACTGTAGGTGTGGTGTCCATTGGAAACAAACAATTTTGTTTTTTGCTCATAAGTCCGTTAATATTGACCGCAGACCCCTAAAAGTTGGCATTTTTTAAAAGTGCGATACAGCTATTAAACTATACATATTTGGAAAGTACGTTGTTTCAGCTTTTCATTGATGTATAGATCTTTCAAATGCGAGCAAAACTGTAGGTGTGGTGTCCATTGGAAACAAACAATTTTGTTTTTTGCTCATAAGTCCGTTAATATTGACCGCAGACCCCTAAAAGTTGGCATTTTTTAAAAGTGCGATACAGCTATTAAACTATACATATTTGGAAAGTACGTTGTTTCAGCTTTTCATTGATGTATAGATCTTTCAAATGCGAGCAAAACTGTAGGTGTGGTGTCCATTGGAAACAAACAATTTTGTTTTTTGCTCATAAGTCCGTTAATATTGACCGCAGACCCCTAAAAGTTGGCATTTTTTAAAAGTGCGATACAGCTATTAAACTATACATATTTGGAAAGTACGTTGTTTCAGCTTTTCATTGATGTATAGATATTTCAAATGCGAGCAAAACTGTAGGTGTGGTGTCCACTGGAAACAAACAATTTTGTTTTTTGCTCATAAGTCCGTTAATATTGACCGCAGACCCCTAAAAGTTGGCATTTTTTAAAAGTGCGATAGAGCTATTAAACTATACATATTTGGAAAGTACGTTGTTTCAGCTTTTCATTGATGTATAGATATTTCAAATGCGAGCAAAACTGTAGGTGTGGTGTCCATTGGAAACAAACAATTTTGTTTTTTGCTCATAAGTCCGTTAATATTGACCGCAGACCTCTAAAAGTTGGCATTTTTTAAAAGTGCGATAGAGCTATTAAACTATACATATTTGGAAAGTACGTTGTTTCAGCTTTTCATTGATGTATAGATCTTTCAAATGCGAGCAAAACTGTAGGTGTGGTGTCCATTGGAAACAAACAATTTTGTTTTTTGCTCATAAGTCCGTTAATATTGACCGCAGACCCCTAAAAGTTGGCATTTTTTAAAAGTGCGATAGAGCTATTAAACTATACATATTTGGAAAGTACGTTGTTTCAGCTTTTCATTGATGTATAGATATTTCAAATGCGAGCAAAACTATAGGTGTGGTGTCCATTGGAAACAAACAATTTTGTTTTTTGCTCATAAGTCCGTTAATATTGACCGCAGACCCCTAAAAGTTGGCATTTTTTAAAAGTGCGATACAGCTATTAAACTATACATATTTGGAAAGTACGTTGTTTCAGCTTTTCATTGATGTATAGATCTTTCAAATGCGAGCAAAACTGTAGGTGTGGTGTCCATTGGAAACAAACAATTTTGTTTTTTGCTCATAAGTCCGTTAATATTGACCGCAGACCCCTAAAAGTTGGCATTTTTTAAAAGTGCGATAGAGCTATTAAACTATACATATTTGGAAAGTACGTTGTTTCAGCTTTTCATTGATGTATAGATATTTCAAATGCGAGCAAAACTGTAGGTGTGGTGTCCATTGGAAACAAACAATTTTGTTTTTTGCTCATAAGTCCGTTAATATTGACCGCAGACCCCTAAAAGTTGGCATTTTTTAAAAGTGCGATACAGCTATTAAACTATACATATTTGGAAAGTACGTTGTTTCAGCTTTTCATTGATGTATAGATCTTTCAAATGCGAGCAAAACTGTAGGTGTGGTGTCCATTGGAAACAAACAATTTTGTTTTTTGCTCATAAGTCCGTTAATATTGACCGCAGACCCCTAAAAGTTGGCATTTTTTAAAAGTGCGATACAGCTATTAAACTATACATATTTGGAAAGTACGTTGTTTCAGCTTTTCATTGATGTATAGATATTTCAAATGCGAGCAAAACTGTAGGTGTGGTGTCCATTGGAAACAAACAATTTTGTTTTTTGCTCATAAGTCCGTTAATATTGACCGCAGACCCCTAAAAGTTGGCATTTTTTAAAAGTGCGATAGAGCTATTAAACTATACATATTTGGAAAGTACGTTGTTTCAGCTTTTCATTGATGTATAGATATTTCAAATGCGAGCAAAACTGTAGGTGTGGTGTCCATTGGAAACAAACAATTTTGTTTTTTGCTCATAAGTCCGTTAATATTGACCGCAGACCCCTAAAAGTTGGCATTTTTTAAAAGTGCGATACAGCTATTAAACTATACATATTTGGAAAGTACGTTGTTTCAGCTTTTCATTGATGTATAGATCTTTCAAATGCGAGCAAAACTGTAGGTGTGGTGTCCATTGGAAACAAACAATTTTGTTTTTTGCTCATAAGTCCGTTAATATTGACCGCAGACCCCTAAAAGTTGGCATTTTTTAAAAGTGCGATAGAGCTATTAAACTATACATATTTGGAAAGTACGTTGTTTCAGCTTTTCATTGATGTATAGATATTTCAAATGCGAGCAAAACTGTAGGTGTGGTGTCCATTGGAAACAAACAATTTTGTTTTTTGCTCATAAGTCCGTTAATATTGACCGCAGACCCCTAAAAGTTGGCATTTTTTAAAAGTGCGATAGAGCTATTAAACTATACATATTTGGAAAGTACGTTGTTTCAGCTTTTCATTGATGTATAGATATTTCAAATGCGAGCAAAACTGTAGGTGTGGTGTCCATTGGAAACAAACAATTTTGTTTTTTGCTCATAAGTCCGTTAATATTGACCGCAGACCCCTAAAAGTTGGCATTTTTTAAAAGTGCGATACAGCTATTAAACTATACATATTTGGAAAGTACGTTGTTTCAGCTTTTCATTGATGTATAGATCTTTCAAATGCGAGCAAAACTGTAGGTGTGGTGTCCATTGGAAACAAACAATTTTGTTTTTTGCTCATAAGTCCGTTAATATTGACCGCAGACCCCTAAAAGTTGGCATTTTTTAAAAGTGCGATACAGCTATTAAACTATACATATTTGGAAAGTACGTTGTTTCAGCTTTTCATTGATGTATAGATATTTCAAATGCGAGCAAAACTGTAGGTGTGGTGTCCATTGGAAACAAACAATTTTGTTTTTTGCTCATAAGTCCGTTAATATTGACCGCAGACCCCTAAAAGTTGGCATTTTTTAAAAGTGCGATAGAGCTATTAAACTATACATATTTGGAAAGTACGTTGTTTCAGCTTTTCATTGATGTATAGATATTTCAAATGCGAGCAAAACTGTAGGTGTGGTGTCCATTGGAAACAAACAATTTTGTTTTTTGCTCATAAGTCCGTTAATATTGACCGCAGACCCCTAAAAGTTGGCATTTTTTAAAAGTGCGATAGAGCTATTAAACTATACATATTTGGAAAGTACGTTGTTTCAGCTTTTCATTGATGTATAGATATTTCAAATGCGAGCAAAACTGTAGGTGTGGTGTCCATTGGAAACAAACAATTTTGTTTTTTGCTCATAAGTCCGTTAATATTGACCGCAGACCCCTAAAAGTTGGCATTTTTTAAAAGTGCGATAGAGCTATTAAACTATACATATTTGGAAAGTACGTTGTTTCAGCTTTTCATTGATGTATAGATATTTCAAATGCGAGCAAAACTGTAGGTGTGGTGTCCATTGGAAACAAACAATTTTGTTTTTTGCTCATAAGTCCGTTAATATTGACCGCAGACCCCTAAAAGTTGGCATTTTTTAAAAGTGCGATACAGCTATTAAACTATACATATTTGGAAAGTACGTTGTTTCAGCTTTTCATTGATGTATAGATCTTTCAAATGCGAGCAAAACTGTAGGTGTGGTGTCCATTGGAAACAAACAATTTTGTTTTTTGCTCATAAGTCCGTTAATATTGACCGCAGACCCCTAAAAGTTGGCATTTTTTAAAAGTGCGATAGAGCTATTAAACTATACATATTTGGAAAGTACGTTGTTTCAGCTTTTCATTGATGTATAGATATTTCAAATGCGAGCAAAACTGTAGGTGTGGTGTCCATTGGAAACAAACAATTTTGTTTTTTGCTCATAAGTCCGTTAATATTGACCGCAGACCCCTAAAAGTTGGCATTTTTTAAAAGTGCGATACAGCTATTAAACTATACATATTTGGAAAGTACGTTGTTTCAGCTTTTCATTGATGTATAGATCTTTCAAATGCGAGCAAAACTGTAGGTGTGGTGTCCATTGGAAACAAACAATTTTGTTTTTTGCTCATAAGTCCGTTAATATTGACCGCAGACCCCTAAAAGTTGGCATTTTTTAAAAGTGCGATAGAGCTATTAAACTATACATATTTGGAAAGTACGTTGTTTCAGCTTTTCATTGATGTATAGATATTTCAAATGCGAGCAAAACTGTAGGTGTGGTGTCCATTGGAAACAAACAATTTTGTTTTTTGCTCATAAGTCCGTTAATATTGACCGCAGACCCCTAAAAGTTGGCATTTTTTAAAAGTGCGATACAGCTATTAAACTATACATATTTGGAAAGTACGTTGTTTCAGCTTTTCATTGATGTATAGATCTTTCAAATGCGAGCAAAACTGTAGGTGTGGTGTCCATTGGAAACAAACAATTTTGTTTTTTGCTCATAAGTCCGTTAATATTGACCGCAGACCCCTAAAAGTTGGCATTTTTTAAAAGTGCGATAGAGCTATTAAACTATACATATTTGGAAAGTACGTTGTTTCAGCTTTTCATTGATGTATAGATATTTCAAATGCGAGCAAAACTGTAGGTGTGGTGTCCATTGGAAACAAACAATTTTGTTTTTTGCTCATAAGTCCGTTAATATTGACCGCAGACCCCTAAAAGTTGGCATTTTTTAAAAGTGCGATACAGCTATTAAACTATACATATTTGGAAAGTACGTTGTTTCAGCTTTTCATTGATGTATAGATCTTTCAAATGCGAGCAAAACTGTAGGTGTGGTGTCCATTGGAAACAAACAATTTTGTTTTTTGCTCATAAGTCCGTTAATATTGACCGCAGACCCCTAAAAGTTGGCATTTTTTAAAAGTGCGATAGAGCTATTAAACTATACATATTTGGAAAGTACGTTGTTTCAGCTTTTCATTGATGTATAGATATTTCAAATGCGAGCAAAACTGTAGGTGTGGTGTCCATTGGAAACAAACAATTTTGTTTTTTGCTCATAAGTCCGTTAATATTGACCGCAGACCCCTAAAAGTTGGCATTTTTTAAAAGTGCGATACAGCTATTAAACTATACATATTTGGAAAGTACGTTGTTTCAGCTTTTCATTGATGTATAGATCTTTCAAATGCGAGCAAAACTGTAGGTGTGGTGTCCATTGGAAACAAACAATTTTGTTTTTTGCTCATAAGTCCGTTAATATTGACCGCAGACCCCTAAAAGTTGGCATTTTTTAAAAGTGCGATAGAGCTATTAAACTATACATATTTGGAAAGTACGTTGTTTCAGCTTTTCATTGATGTATAGATATTTCAAATGCGAGCAAAACTGTAGGTGTGGTGTCCATTGGAAACAAACAATTTTGTTTTTTGCTCATAAGTCCGTTAATATTGACCGCAGAACCCTAAAAGTTGGCATTTTTTAAAAGTGCGATAGAGCTATTAAACTATACATATTTGGAAAGTACGTTGTTTCAGCTTTTCATTGATGTATAGATCTTTCAAATGCGAGCAAAACTGTAGGTGTGGTGTCCATTGGAAACAAACAATTTTGTTTTTTGCTCATAAGTCCGTTAATATTGACCGCAGACCCCTAAAAGTTGGCATTTTTTAAAAGTGCGATACAGCTATTAAACTATACATATTTGGAAAGTACGTTGTTTCAGCTTTTCATTGATGTATAGATATTTCAAATGCGAGCAAAACTGTAGGTGTGGTGTCCATTGGAAACAAACAATTTTGTTTTTTGCTCATAAGTCCGTTAATATTGACCGCAGACCCCTAAAAGTTGGCATTTTTTAAAAGTGCGATAGAGCTATTAAACTATACATATTTGGAAAGTACGTTGTTTCAGCTTTTCATTGATGTATAGATATTTCAAATGCGAGCAAAACTGTAGGTGTGGTGTCCATTGGAAACAAACAATTTTGTTTTTTGCTCATAAGTCCGTTAATATTGACCGCAGACCCCTAAAAGTTGGCATTTTTTAAAAGTGCGATACAGCTATTAAACTATACATATTTGGAAAGTACGTTGTTTCAGCTTTTCATTGATGTATAGATCTTTCAAATGCGAGCAAAACTGTAGGTGTGGTGTCCATTGGAAACAAACAATTTTGTTTTTTGCTCATAAGTCCGTTAATATTGACCGCAGACCCCTAAAAGTTGGCATTTTTTAAAAGTGCGATAGAGCTATTAAACTATACATATTTGGAAAGTACGTTGTTTCAGCTTTTCATTGATGTATAGATATTTCAAATGCGAGCAAAACTGTAGGTGTGGTGTCCATTGGAAACAAACAATTTTGTTTTTTGCTCATAAGTCCGTTAATATTGACCGCAGACCCCTAAAAGTTGGCATTTTTTAAAAGTGCGATAGAGCTATTAAACTATACATATTTGGAAAGTACGTTGTTTCAGCTTTTCATTGATGTATAGATCTTTCAAATGCGAGCAAAACTGTAGGTGTGGTGTCCATTGGAAACAAACAATTTTGTTTTTTGCTCATAAGTCCGTTAATATTGACCGCAGACCCCTAAAAGTTGGCATTTTTTAAAAGTGCGATAGAGCTATTAAACTATACATATTTGGAAAGTACGTTGTTTCAGCTTTTCATTGATGTATAGATATTTCAAATGCGAGCAAAACTGTAGGTGTGGTGTCCATTGGAAACAAACAATTTTGTTTTTTGCTCATAAGTCCGTTAATATTGACCGCAGACCCCTAAAAGTTGGCATTTTTTAAAAGTGCGATAGAGCTATTAAACTATACATATTTGGAAAGTACGTTGTTTCAGCTTTTCATTGATGTATAGATATTTCAAATGCGAGCAAAACTGTAGGTGTGGTGTCCATTGGAAACAAACAATTTTGTTTTTTGCTCATAAGTCCGTTAATATTGACCGCAGACCCCTAAAAGTTGGCATTTTTTAAAAGTGCGATACAGCTATTAAACTATACATATTTGGAAAGTACGTTGTTTCAGCTTTTCATTGATGTATAGATCTTTCAAATGCGAGCAAAACTGTAGGTGTGGTGTCCATTGGAAACAAACAATTTTGTTTTTTGCTCATAAGTCCGTTAATATTGACCGCAGACCCCTAAAAGTTGGCATTTTTTAAAAGTGCGATACAGCTATTAAACTATACATATTTGGAAAGTACGTTGTTTCAGCTTTTCATTGATGTATAGATCTTTCAAATGCGAGCAAAACTGTAGGTGTGGTGTCCATTGGAAACAAACAATTTTGTTTTTTGCTCATAAGTCCGTTAATATTGACCGCAGACCCCTAAAAGTTGGCATTTTTTAAAAGTGCGATAGAGCTATTAAACTATACATATTTGGAAAGTACGTTGTTTCAGCTTTTCATTGATGTATAGATATTTCAAATGCGAGCAAAACTGTAGGTGTGGTGTCCATTGGAAACAAACAATTTTGTTTTTTGCTCATAAGTCCGTTAATATTGACCGCAGACCCCTAAAAGTTGGCATTTTTTAAAAGTGCGATACGGCTATTAAACTATACATATTTGGAAAGTACGTTGTTTCAGCTTTTCATTGATGTATAGATCTTTCAAATGCGAGCAAAACTGTAGGTGTGGTGTCCATTGGAAACAAACAATTTTGTTTTTTGCTCATAAGTCCGTTAATATTGACCGCAGACCCCTAAAAGTTGGCATTTTTTAAAAGTGCGATAGAGCTATTAAACTATACATATTTGGAAAGTACGTTGTTTCAGCTTTTCATTGATGTATAGATATTTCAAATGCGAGCAAAACTGTAGGTGTGGTGTCCATTGGAAACAAACAATTTTGTTTTTTGCTCATAAGTCCGTTAATATTGACCGCAGACCCCTAAAAGTTGGCATTTTTTAAAAGTGCGATACAGCTATTAAACTATACATATTTGGAAAGTACGTTGTTTCAGCTTTTCATTGATGTATAGATCTTTCAAATGCGAGCAAAACTGTAGGTGTGGTGTCCATTGGAAACAAACAATTTTGTTTTTTGCTCATAAGTCCGTTAATATTGACCGCAGACCCCTAAAAGTTGGCATTTTTTAAAAGTGCGATAGAGCTATTAAACTATACATATTTGGAAAGTACGTTGTTTCAGCTTTTCATTGATGTATAGATATTTCAAATGCGAGCAAAACTGTAGGTGTGGTGTCCATTGGAAACAAACAATTTTGTTTTTTGCTCATAAGTCCGTTATTATTGACCGCAGACCCCTAAAAGTTGGCATTTTTTAAAAGTGCGATAGAGCTATTAAACTATACATATTTGGAAAGTACGTTGTTTCAGCTTTTCATTGATGTATAGATATTTCAAATGCGAGCAAAACTGTAGGTGTGGTGTCCATTGGAAACAAACAATTTTGTTTTTTGCTCATAAGTCCGTTAATATTGACCGCAGACCCCTAAAAGTTGGCATTTTTTAAAAGTGCGATACAGCTATTAAACTATACATATTTGGAAAGTACGTTGTTTCAGCTTTTCATTGATGTATAGATATTTCAAATGCGAGCAAAACTGTAGGTGTGGTGTCCATTGGAAACAAACAATTTTGTTTTTTGCTCATAAGTCCGTTAATATTGACCGCAGACCCCTAAAAGTTGGCATTTTTTAAAAGTGCGATAGAGCTATTAAACTATACATATTTGGAAAGTACGTTGTTTCAGCTTTTCATTGATGTATAGATATTTCAAATGCGAGCAAAACTGTAGGTGTGGTGTCCATTGGAAACAAACAATTTTGTTTTTTGCTCATAAGTCCGTTAATATTGACCGCAGACCCCTAAAAGTTGGCATTTTTTAAAAGTGCGATAGAGCTATTAAACTATACATATTTGGAAAGTACGTTGTTTCAGCTTTTCATTGATGTATAGATATTTCAAATGCGAGCAAAACTGTAGGTGTGGTGTCCATTGGAAACAAACAATTTTGTTTTTTGCTCATAAGTCCGTTAATATTGACCGCAGACCCCTAAAAGTTGGCATTTTTTAAAAGTGCGATAGAGCTATTAAACTATACATATTTGGAAAGTACGTTGTTTCAGCTTTTCATTGATGTATAGATATTTCAAATGCGAGCAAAACTGTAGGTGTGGTGTCCATTGGAAACAAACAATTTTGTTTTTTGCTCATAAGTCCGTTAATATTGACCGCAGACCCCTAAAAGTTGGCATTTTTTAAAAGTGCGATACAGCTATTAAACTATACATATTTGGAAAGTACGTTGTTTCAGCTTTTCATTGATGTATAGATATTTCAAATGCGAGCAAAACTGTAGGTGTGGTGTCCATTGGAAACAAACAATTTTGTTTTTTGCTCATAAGTCCGTTAATATTGACCGCAGACCCCTAAAAGTTGGCATTTTTTAAAAGTGCGATAGAGCTATTAAACTATACATATTTGGAAAGTACGTTGTTTCAGCTTTTCATTGATGTATAGATATTTCAAATGCGAGCAAAACTGTAGGTGTGGTGTCCATTGGAAACAAACAATTTTGTTTTTTGCTCATAAGTCCGTTAATATTGACCGCAGACCCCTAAAAGTTGGCATTTTTTAAAAGTGCGATACAGCTATTAAACTATACATATTTGGAAAGTACGTTGTTTCAGCTTTTCATTGATGTATAGATATTTCAAATGCGAGCAAAACTGTAGGTGTGGTGTCCATTGGAAACAAACAATTTTGTATTTTGCTCATAAGTCCGTTAATATTGACCGCAGACCCCTAAAAGTTGGCATTTTTTAAAAGTGCGATAGAGCTATTAAACTATACATATTTGGAAAGTACGTTGTTTCAGCTTTTCATTGATGTATAGATATTTCAAATGCGAGCAAAACTGTAGGTGTGGTGTCCATTGGAAACAAACAATTTTGTTTTTTGCTCATAAGTCCGTTAATATTGACCGCAGACCCCTAAAAGTTGGCATTTTTTAAAAGTGCGATAGAGCTATTAAACTATACATATTTGGAAAGTACGTTGTTTCAGCTTTTCATTGATGTATAGATATTTCAAATGCGAGCAAAACTGTAGGTGTGGTGTCCATTGGAAACAAACAATTTTGTTTTTTGCTCATAAGTCCGTTAATATTGACCGCAGACCCCTAAAAGTTGGCATTTTTTAAAAGTGCGATACAGCTATTAAACTATACATATTTGGAAAGTACGTTGTTTCAGCTTTTCATTGATGTATAGATCTTTCAAATGCGAGCAAAACTGTAGGTGTGGTGTCCATTGGAAACAAACAATTTTGTTTTTTGCTCATAAGTCCGTTAATATTGACCGCAGACCCCTAAAAGTTGGCATTTTTTAAAAGTGCGATACAGCTATTAAACTATACATATTTGGAAAGTACGTTGTTTCAGCTTTTCATTGATGTATAGATATTTCAAATGCGAGCAGAACTGTAGGTGTGGTGTCCATTGGAAACAAACAATTTTGTTTTTTGCTCATAAGTCCGTTAATATTGACCGCAGACCCCTAAAAGTTGGCATTTTTTAAAAGTGCGATAGAGCTATTAAACTATACATATTTGGAAAGTACGTTGTTTCAGCTTTTCATTGATGTATAGATATTTCAAATGCGAGCAAAACTGTAGGTGTGGTGTCCATTGGAAACAAACAATTTTGTTTTTTGCTCATAAGTCCGTTAATATTGACCGCAGACCCCTAAAAGTTGGCATTTTTTAAAAGTGCGATAGAGCTATTAAACTATACATATTTGGAAAGTACGTTGTTTCAGCTTTTCATTGATGTATAGATATTTCAAATGCGAGCAAAACTGTAGGCGTGGTGTCCATTGGAAACAAACAATTTTGTTTTTTGCTCATAAGTCCGTTAATATTGACCGCAGACCCCTAAAAGTTGGCATTTTTTAAAAGTGCGATAGAGCTATTAAACTATACATATTTGGAAAGTACGTTGTTTCAGCTTTTCATTGATGTATAGATATTTCAAATGCGAGCAAAACTGTAGGTGTGGTGTCCATTGGAAACAAACAATTTTGTTTTTTGCTCATAAGTCCGTTAATATTGACCGCAGACCCCTAAAAGTTGGCATTTTTTAAAAGTGCGATACAGCTATTAAACTATACATATTTGGAAAGTACGTTGTTTCAGCTTTTCATTGATGTATAGATCTTTCAAATGCGAGCAAAACTGTAGGTGTGGTGTCCATTGGAAACAAACAATTTAGTTTTTTGCTCATAAGTCCGTTAATATTGACCGCAGACCCCTAAAAGTTGGCATTTTTTAAAAGTGCGATAGAGCTATTAAACTATACATATTTGGAAAGTACGTTGTTTCAGCTTTTCATTGATGTATAGATATTTCAAATGCGAGCAAAACTGTGGGTGTGGTGTCCATTGGAAACAAACAATTTTGTTTTTTGCTCATAAGTCCGTTAATATTGACCGCAGACCCCTAAAAGTTGGCATTTTTTAAAAGTGCGATACAGCTATTAAACTATACATATTTGGAAAGTACGTTGTTTCAGCTTTTCATTGATGTATAGATATTTCAAATGCGAGCAAAACTGTAGGTGTGGTGTCCATTGGAAACAAACAATTTAGTTTTTTGCTCATAAGTCCGTTAATATTGACCGCAGACCCCTAAAAGTTGGCATTTTTTAAAAGTGCGATACAGCTATTAAACTATACATATTTGGAAAGTACGTTGTTTCAGCTTTTCATTGATGTATAGATCTTTCAAATGCGAGCAAAACTGTAGGTGTGGTGTCCATTGGAAACAAACAATTTTGTTTTTTGCTCATAAGTCCGTTAATATTGACCGCAGACCCCTAAAAGTTGGCATTTTTTAAAAGTGCGATAGAGCTATTAAACTATACATATTTGGAAAGTACGTTGTTTCAGCTTTTCATTGATGTATAGATATTTCAAATGCGAGCAAAACTGTAGGTGTGGTGTCCATTGGAAACAAACAATTTTGTTTTTTGCTCATAAGTCCGTTAATATTGACCGCAGACCCCTAAAAGTTGGCATTTTTTAAAAGTGCGATACAGCTATTAAACTATACATATTTGGAAAGTACGTTGTTTCAGCTTTTCATTGATGTATAGATCTTTCAAATGCGAGCAAAACTGTAGGTGTGGTGTCCATTGGAAACAAACAATTTTGTTTTTTGCTCATAAGTCCGTTAATATTGACCGCAGACCCCTAAAAGTTGGCATTTTTTAAAAGTGCGATAGAGCTATTAAACTATACATATTTGGAAAGTACGTTGTTTCAGCTTTTCATTGATGTATAGATATTTCAAATGCGAGCAAAACTGTAGGTGTGGTGTCCATTGGAAACAAACAATTTTGTTTTTTGCTCATAAGTCCGTTAATATTGACCGCAGACCCCTAAAAGTTGGCATTTTTTAAAAGTGCGATAGAGCTATTAAACTATACATATTTGGAAAGTACGTTGTTTCAGCTTTTCATTGATGTATAGATCTTTCAAATGCGAGCAAAACTGTAGGTGTGGTGTCCATTGGAAACAAACAATTTTGTTTTTTGCTCATAAGTCCGTTAATATTGACCGCAGACCCCTAAAAGTTGGCATTTTTTAAAAGTGCGATAGAGCTATTAAACTATACATATTTGGAAAGTACGTTGTTTCAGCTTTTCATTGATGTATAGATATTTCAAATGCGAGCAAAACTGTAGGTGTGGTGTCCATTGGAAACAAACAATTTTGTTTTTTGCTCATAAGTCCGTTAATATTGACCGCAGACCCCTAAAAGTTGGCATTTTTTAAAAGTGCGATACAGCTATTAAACTATACATATTTGGAAAGTACGTTGTTTCAGCTTTTCATTGATGTATAGATCTTTCAAATGCGAGCAAAACTGTAGGTGTGGTGTCCATTGGAAACAAACAATTTTGTTTTTTGCTCATAAGTCCGTTAATATTGACCGCAGACCCCTAAAAGTTGGCATTTTTTAAAAGTGCGATAGAGCTATTAAACTATACATATTTGGAAAGTACGTTGTTTCAGCTTTTCATTGATGTATAGATATTTCAAATGCGAGCAAAACTGTAGGTGTGGTGTCCATTGGAAACAAACAATTTTGTTTTTTGCTCATAAGTCCGTTAATATTGACCGCAGACCCCTAAAAGTTGGCATTTTTTAAAAGTGCGATAGAGCTATTAAACTATACATATTTGGAAAGTACGTTGTTTCAGCTTTTCATTGATGTATAGATCTTTCAAATGCGAGCAAAACTGTAGGTGTGGTGTCCATTGGAAACAAACAATTTTGTTTTTTGCTCATAAGTCCGTTAATATTGACCGCAGACCCCTAAAAGTTGGCATTTTTTAAAAGTGCGATAGAGCTATTAAACTATACATATTTGGAAAGTACGTTGTTTCAGCTTTTCATTGATGTATAGATCTTTCAAATGCGAGCAAAACTGTAGGTGTGGTGTCCATTGGAAACAAACAATTTTGTTTTTTGCTCATAAGTCCGTTAATATTGACCGCAGACCCCTAAAAGTTGGCATTTTTTAAAAGTGCGATAGAGCTATTAAACTATACATATTTGGAAAGTACGTTGTTTCAGCTTTTCATTGATGTATAGATCTTTCAAATGCGAGCAAAACTGTAGGTGTGGTGTCCATTGGAAACAAACAATTTTGTTTTTTGCTCATAAGTCCGTTAATATTGACCGCAGACCCCTAAAAGTTGGCATTTTTTAAAAGTGCGATAGAGCTATTAAACTATACATATTTGGAAAGTACGTTGTTTCAGCTTTTCATTGATGTATAGATATTTCAAATGCGAGCAAAACTGTAGGTGTGGTGTCCATTGGAAACAAACAATTTTGTTTTTTGCTCATAAGTCCGTTAATATTGACCGCAGACCCCTAAAAGTTGGCATTTTTTAAAAGTGCGATAGAGCTATTAAACTATACATATTTGGAAAGTACGTTGTTTCAGCTTTTCATTGATGTATAGATCTTTCAAATGCGAGCAAAACTGTAGGTGTGGTGTCCATTGGAAACAAACAATTTTGTTTTTTGCTCATAAGTCCGTTAATATTGACCGCAGACCCCTAAAAGTTGGCATTTTTTAAAAGTGCGATAGAGCTATTAAACTATACATATTTGGAAAGTACGTTGTTTCAGCTTTTCATTGATGTATAGATATTTCAAATGCGAGCAAAACTGTAGGTGTGGTGTCCATTGGAAACAAACAATTTTGTTTTTTGCTCATAAGTCCGTTAATATTGACCGCAGACCCCTAAAAGTTGGCATTTTTTAAAAGTGCGATAGAGCTATTAAACTATACATATTTGGAAAGTACGTTGTTTCAGCTTTTCATTGATGTATAGATCTTTCAAATGCGAGCAAAACTGTAGGTGTGGTGTCCATTGGAAACAAACAATTTTGTTTTTTGCTCATAAGTCCGTTAATATTGACCGCAGACCCCTAAAAGTTGGCATTTTTTAAAAGTGCGATACAGCTATTAAACTATACATATTTGGAAAGTACGTTGTTTCAGCTTTTCATTGATGTATAGATCTTTCAAATGCGAGCAAAACTGTAGGTGTGGTGTCCATTGGAAACAAACAATTTTGTTTTTTGCTCATAAGTCCGTTAATATTGACCGCAGACCCCTAAAAGTTGGCATTTTTTAAAAGTGCGATAGAGCTATTAAACTATACATATTTGGAAAGTACGTTGTTTCAGCTTTTCATTGATGTATAGATATTTCAAATGCGAGCAAAACTGTAGGTGTGGTGTCCATTGGAAACAAACAATTTTGTTTTTTGCTCATAAGTCCGTTAATATTGACCGCAGACCCCTAAAAGTTGGCATTTTTTAAAAGTGCGATAGAGCTATTAAACTATACATATTTGGAAAGTACGTTGTTTCAGCTTTTCATTGATGTATAGATATTTCAAATGCGAGCAAAACTGTAGGTGTGGTGTCCATTGGAAACAAACAATTTTGTTTTTTGCTCATAAGTCCGTTAATATTGACCGCAGACCCCTAAAAGTTGGCATTTTTTAAAAGTGCGATACAGCTATTAAACTATACATATTTGGAAAGTACGTTGTTTCAGCTTTTCATTGATGTATAGATCTTTCAAATGCGAGCAAAACTGTAGGTGTGGTGTCCATTGGAAACAAACAATTTTGTTTTTTGCTCATAAGTCCGTTAATATTGACCGCAGACCCCTAAAAGTTGGCATTTTTTAAAAGTGCGATACAGCTATTAAACTATACATATTTGGAAAGTACGTTGTTTCAGCTTTTCATTGATGTATAGATATTTCAAATGCGAGCAAAACTGTAGGTGTGGTGTCCATTGGAAACAAACAATTTTGTTTTTTGCTCATAAGTCCGTTAATATTGACCGCAGACCCCTAAAAGTTGGCATTTTTTAAAAGTGCGATAGAGCTATTAAACTATACATATTTGGAAAGTACGTTGTTTCAGCTTTTCATTGATGTATAGATCTTTCAAATGCGAGCAAAACTGTAGGTGTGGTGTCCATTGGAAACAAACAATTTTGTTTTTTGCTCATAAGTCCGTTAATATTGACCGCAGACGCCTAAAAGTTGGCATTTTTTAAAAGTGCGATACAGCTATTAAACTATACATATTTGGAAAGTACGTTGTTTCAGCTTTTCATTGATGTATAGATATTTCAAATGCGAGCAAAACTGTAGGTGTGGTGTCCATTGGAAACAAACAATTTTGTTTTTTGCTCATAAGTCCGTTAATATTGACCGCAGACCCCTAAAAGTTGGCATTTTTTAAAAGTGCGATAGAGCTATTAAACTATACATATTTGGAAAGTACGTTGTTTCAGCTTTTCATTGATGTATAGATATTTCAAATGCGAGCAAAACTGTAGGTGTGGTGT
The DNA here is from genome assembly GCA_949987695.1 of Merzomyia westermanni. Taxonomy (NCBI): domain Eukaryota; kingdom Metazoa; phylum Arthropoda; class Insecta; order Diptera; family Tephritidae; genus Merzomyia; species Merzomyia westermanni. The sequence goes on from OX465288.1 coordinate 191,563,328, forward strand.
CCATTGGAAACAAACAATTTTGTTTTTTGCTCATAAGTCCGTTAATATTGACCGCAGACCCCTAAAAGTTGGCATTTTTTAAAAGTGCGATAGAGCTATTAAACTATACATATTTGGAAAGTACGTTGTTTCAGCTTTTCATTGATGTATAGATATTTCAAATGCGAGCAAAACTGTAGGTGTGGTGTCCATTGGAAACAAACAATTTTGTTTTTTGCTCATAAGTCCGTTAATATTGACCGCAGACCCCTAAAAGTTGGCATTTTTTAAAAGTGCGATACAGCTATTAAACTATACATATTTGGAAAGTACGTTGTTTCAGCTTTTCATTGATGTATAGATCTTTCAAATGCGAGCAAAACTGTAGGTGTGGTGTCCATTGGAAACAAACAATTTTGTTTTTTGCTCATAAGTCCGTTAATATTGACCGCAGACCCCTAAAAGTTGGCATTTTTTAAAAGTGCGATACAGCTATTAAACTATACATATTTGGAAAGTACGTTGTTTCAGCTTTTCATTGATGTATAGATATTTCAAATGCGAGCAAAACTGTAGGTGTGGTGTCCATTGGAAACAAACAATTTTGTTTTTTGCTCATAAGTCCGTTAATATTGACCGCAGACCCCTAAAAGTTGGCATTTTTTAAAAGTGCGATAGAGCTATTAAACTATACATATTTGGAAAGTACGTTGTTTCAGCTTTTCATTGATGTATAGATCTTTCAAATGCGAGCAAAACTGTAGGTGTGGTGTCCATTGGAAACAAACAATTTTGTTTTTTGCTCATAAGTCCGTTAATATTGACCGCAGACCCCTAAAAGTTGGCATTTTTTAAAAGTGCGATAGAGCTATTAAACTATACATATTTGGAAAGTACGTTGTTTCAGCTTTTCATTGATGTATAGATCTTTCAAATGCGAGCAAAACTGTAGGTGTGGTGTCCATTGGAAACAAACAATTTTGTTTTTTGCTCATAAGTCCGTTAATATTGACCGCAGACGCCTAAAAGTTGGCATTTTTTAAAAGTGCGATACAGCTATTAAACTATACATATTTGGAAAGTACGTTGTTTCAGCTTTTCATTGATGTATAGATATTTCAAATGCGAGCAAAACTGTAGGTGTGGTGTCCATTGGAAACAAACAATTTTGTTTTTTGCTCATAAGTCCGTTAATATTGACCGCAGACCCCTAAAAGTTGGCATTTTTTAAAAGTGCGATAGAGCTATTAAACTATACATATTTGGAAAGTACGTTGTTTCAGCTTTTCATTGATGTATAGATCTTTCAAATGCGAGCAAAACTGTAGGTGTGGTGTCCATTGGAAACAAACAATTTTGTTTTTTGCTCATAAGTCCGTTAATATTGACCGCAGACCCCTAAAAGTTGGCATTTTTTAAAAGTGCGATAGAGCTATTAAACTATACATATTTGGAAAGTACGTTGTTTCAGCTTTTCATTGATGTATAGATATTTCAAATGCGAGCAAAACTGTAGGTGTGGTGTCCATTGGAAACAAACAATTTTGTTTTTTGCTCATAAGTCCGTTAATATTGACCGCAGACGCCTAAAAGTTGGCATTTTTTAAAAGTGCGATACAGCTATTAAACTATACATATTTGGAAAGTACGTTGTTTCAGCTTTTCATTGATGTATAGATCTTTCAAATGCGAGCAAAACTGTAGGTGTGGTGTCCATTGGAAACAAACAATTTTGTTTTTTGCTCATAAGTCCGTTAATATTGACCGCAGACCCCTAAAAGTTGGCATTTTTTAAAAGTGCGATAGAGCTATTAAACTATACATATTTGGAAAGTACGTTGTTTCAGCTTTTCATTGATGTATAGATATTTCAAATGCGAGCAAAACTGTAGGTGTGGTGTCCATTGGAAACAAACAATTTTGTTTTTTGCTCATAAGTCCGTTAATATTGACCGCAGACCCCTAAAAGTTGGCATTTTTTAAAAGTGCGATAGAGCTATTAAACTATACATATTTGGAAAGTACGTTGTTTCAGCTTTTCATTGATGTATAGATATTTCAAATGCGAGCAAAACTGTAGGTGTGGTGTCCATTGGAAACAAACAATTTTGTTTTTTGCTCATAAGTCCGTTAATATTGACCGCAGACCCCTAAAAGTTGGCATTTTTTAAAAGTGCGATAGAGCTATTAAACTATACATATTTGGAAAGTACGTTGTTTCAGCTTTTCATTGATGTATAGATATTTCAAATGCGAGCAAAACTGTAGGTGTGGTGTCCATTGGAAACAAACAATTTTGTTTTTTGCTCATAAGTCCGTTAATATTGACCGCAGACGCCTAAAAGTTGGCATTTTTTAAAAGTGCGATAGAGCTATTAAACTATACATATTTGGAAAGTACGTTGTTTCAGCTTTTCATTGATGTATAGATATTTCAAATGCGAGCAAAACTGTAGGTGTGGTGTCCATTGGAAACAAACAATTTTGTTTTTTGCTCATAAGTCCGTTAATATTGACCGCAGACCCCTAAAAGTTGGCATTTTTTAAAAGTGCGATACAGCTATTAAACTATACATATTTGGAAAGTACGTTGTTTCAGCTTTTCATTGATGTATAGATCTTTCAAATGCGAGCAAAACTGTAGGTGTGGTGTCCATTGGAAACAAACAATTTTGTTTTTTGCTCATAAGTCCGTTAATATTGACCGCAGACCCCTAAAAGTTGGCATTTTTTAAAAGTGCGATAGAGCTATTAAACTATACATATTTGGAAAGTACGTTGTTTCAGCTTTTCATTGATGTATAGATATTTCAAATGCGAGCAAAACTGTAGGTGTGGTGTCCATTGGAAACAAACAATTTTGTTTTTTGCTCATAAGTCCGTTAATATTGACCGCAGACCCCTAAAAGTTGGCATTTTTTAAAAGTGCGATAGAGCTATTAAACTATACATATTTGGAAAGTACGTTGTTTCAGCTTTTCATTGATGTATAGATCTTTCAAATGCGAGCAAAACTGTAGGTGTGGTGTCCATTGGAAACAAACAATTTTGTTTTTTGCTCATAAGTCCGTTAATATTGACCGCAGACGCCTAAAAGTTGGCATTTTTTAAAAGTGCGATAGAGCTATTAAACTATACATATTTGGAAAGTACGTTGTTTCAGCTTTTCATTGATGTATAGATATTTCAAATGCGAGCAAAACTGTAGGTGTGGTGTCCATTGGAAACAAACAATTTTGTTTTTTGCTCATAAGTCCGTTAATATTGACCGCAGACCCCTAAAAGTTGGCATTTTTTAAAAGTGCGATACAGCTATTAAACTATACATATTTGGAAAGTACGTTGTTTCAGCTTTTCATTGATGTATAGATCTTTCAAATGCGAGCAAAACTGTAGGTGTGGTGTCCATTGGAAACAAACAATTTTGTTTTTTGCTCATAAGTCCGTTAATATTGACCGCAGACCCCTAAAAGTTGGCATTTTTTAAAAGTGCGATAGAGCTATTAAACTATACATATTTGGAAAGTACGTTGTTTCAGCTTTTCATTGATGTATAGATATTTCAAATGCGAGCAAAACTGTAGGTGTGGTGTCCATTGGAAACAAACAATTTTGTTTTTTGCTCATAAGTCCGTTAATATTGACCGCAGACCCCTAAAAGTTGGCATTTTTTAAAAGTGCGATAGAGCTATTAAACTATACATATTTGGAAAGTACGTTGTTTCAGCTTTTCATTGATGTATAGATATTTCAAATGCGAGCAAAACTGTAGGTGTGGTGTCCATTGGAAACAAACAATTTTGTTTTTTGCTCATAAGTCCGTTAATATTGACCGCAGACCCCTAAAAGTTGGCATTTTTTAAAAGTGCGATAGAGCTATTAAACTATACATATTTGGAAAGTACGTTGTTTCAGCTTTTCATTGATGTATAGATATTTCAAATGCGAGCAAAACTGTAGGTGTGGTGTCCATTGGAAACAAACAATTTTGTTTTTTGCTCATAAGTCCGTTAATATTGACCGCAGACCCCTAAAAGTTGGCATTTTTTAAAAGTGCGATAGAGCTATTAAACTATACATATTTGGAAAGTACGTTGTTTCAGCTTTTCATTGATGTATAGATCTTTCAAATGCGAGCAAAACTGTAGGTGTGGTGTCCATTGGAAACAAACAATTTTGTTTTTTGCTCATAAGTCCGTTAATATTGACCGCAGACGCCTAAAAGTTGGCATTTTTTAAAAGTGCGATAGAGCTATTAAACTATACATATTTGGAAAGTACGTTGTTTCAGCTTTTCATTGATGTATAGATATTTCAAATGCGAGCAAAACTGTAGGTGTGGTGTCCATTGGAAACAAACAATTTTGTTTTTTGCTCATAAGTCCGTTAATATTGACCGCAGACCCCTAAAAGTTGGCATTTTTTAAAAGTGCGATACAGCTATTAAACTATACATATTTGGAAAGTACGTTGTTTCAGCTTTTCATTGATGTATAGATCTTTCAAATGCGAGCAAAACTGTAGGTGTGGTGTCCATTGGAAACAAACAATTTTGTTTTTTGCTCATAAGTCCGTTAATATTGACCGCAGACCCCTAAAAGTTGGCATTTTTTAAAAGTGCGATAGAGCTATTAAACTATACATATTTGGAAAGTACGTTGTTTCAGCTTTTCATTGATGTATAGATATTTCAAATGCGAGCAAAACTGTAGGTGTGGTGTCCATTGGAAACAAACAATTTTGTTTTTTGCTCATAAGTCCGTTAATATTGACCGCAGACCCCTAAAAGTTGGCATTTTTTAAAAGTGCGATAGAGCTATTAAACTATACATATTTGGAAAGTACGTTGTTTCAGCTTTTCATTGATGTATAGATATTTCAAATGCGAGCAAAACTGTAGGTGTGGTGTCCATTGGAAACAAACAATTTTGTTTTTTGCTCATAAGTCCGTTAATATTGACCGCAGACCCCTAAAAGTTGGCATTTTTTAAAAGTGCGATAGAGCTATTAAACTATACATATTTGGAAAGTACGTTGTTTCAGCTTTTCATTGATGTATAGATATTTCAAATGCGAGCAAAACTGTAGGTGTGGTGTCCATTGGAAACAAACAATTTTGTTTTTTGCTCATAAGTCCGTTAATATTGACCGCAGACGCCTAAAAGTTGGCATTTTTTAAAAGTGCGATAGAGCTATTAAACTATACATATTTGGAAAGTACGTTGTTTCAGCTTTTCATTGATGTATAGATATTTCAAATGCGAGCAAAACTGTAGGTGTGGTGTCCATTGGAAACAAACAATTTTGTTTTTTGCTCATAAGTCCGTTAATATTGACCGCAGACCCCTAAAAGTTGGCATTTTTTAAAAGTGCGATACAGCTATTAAACTATACATATTTGGAAAGTACGTTGTTTCAGCTTTTCATTGATGTATAGATCTTTCAAATGCGAGCAAAACTGTAGGTGTGGTGTCCATTGGAAACAAACAATTTTGTTTTTTGCTCATAAGTCCGTTAATATTGACCGCAGACCCCTAAAAGTTGGCATTTTTTAAAAGTGCGATAGAGCTATTAAACTATACATATTTGGAAAGTACGTTGTTTCAGCTTTTCATTGAAGTATAGATATTTCAAATGCGAGCAAAACTGTAGGTGTGGTGTCCATTGGAAACAAACAATTTTGTTTTTTGCTCATAAGTCCGTTAATATTGACCGCAGACCCCTAAAAGTTGGCATTTTTTAAAAGTGCGATAGAGCTATTAAACTATACATATTTGGAAAGTACGTTGTTTCAGCTTTTCATTGATGTATAGATCTTTCAAATGCGAGCAAAACTGTAGGTGTGGTGTCCATTGGAAACAAACAATTTTGTTTTTTGCTCATAAGTCCGTTAATATTGACCGCAGACCCCTAAAAGTTGGCATTTTTTAAAAGTGCGATACAGCTATTAAACTATACATATTTGGAAAGTACGTTGTTTCAGCTTTTCATTGATGTATAGATCTTTCAAATGCGAGCAAAACTGTAGGTGTGGTGTCCATTGGAAACAAACAATTTTGTTTTTTGCTCATAAGTCCGTTAATATTGACCGCAGACCCCTAAAAGTTGGCATTTTTTAAAAGTGCGATACAGCTATTAAACTATACATATTTGGAAAGTACGTTGTTTCAGCTTTTCATTGATGTATAGATCTTTCAAATGCGAGCAAAACTGTAGGTGTGGTGTCCATTGGAAACAAACAATTTTGTTTTTTGCTCATAAGTCCGTTAATATTGACCGCAGACCCCTAAAAGTTGGCATTTTTTAAAAGTGCGATACAGCTATTAAACTATACATATTTGGAAAGTACGTTGTTTCAGCTTTTCATTGATGTATAGATCTTTCAAATGCGAGCAAAACTGTAGGTGTGGTGTCCATTGGAAACAAACAATTTTGTTTTTTGCTCATAAGTCCGTTAATATTGACCGCAGACCCCTAAAAGTTGGCATTTTTTAAAAGTGCGATAGAGCTATTAAACTATACATATTTGGAAAGTACGTTGTTTCAGCTTTTCATTGATGTATAGATATTTCAAATGCGAGCAAAACTGTAGGTGTGGTGTCCATTGGAAACAAACAATTTTGTTTTTTGCTCATAAGTCCGTTAATATTGACCGCAGACCCCTAAAAGTTGGCATTTTTTAAAAGTGCGATACAGCTATTAAACTATACATATTTGGAAAGTACGTTGTTTCAGCTTTTCATTGATGTATAGATCTTTCAAATGCGAGCAAAACTGTAGGTGTGGTGTCCATTGGAAACAAACAATTTTGTTTTTTGCTCATAAGTCCGTTAATATTGACCGCAGACCCCTAAAAGTTGGCATTTTTTAAAAGTGCGATAGAGCTATTAAACTATACATATTTGGAAAGTACGTTGTTTCAGCTTTTCATTGATGTATAGATATTTCAAATGCGAGCAAAACTGTAGGTGTGGTGTCCATTGGAAACAAACAATTTTGTTTTTTGCTCATAAGTCCGTTAATATTGACCGCAGACCCCTAAAAGTTGGCATTTTTTAAAAGTGCGATAGAGCTATTAAACTATACATATTTGGAAAGTACGTTGTTTCAGCTTTTCATTGATGTATAGATATTTCAAATGCGAGCAAAACTGTAGGTGTGGTGTCCATTGGAAACAAACAATTTTGTTTTTTGCTCATAAGTCCGTTAATATTGACCGCAGACCCCTAAAAGTTGGCATTTTTTAAAAGTGCGATACAGCTATTAAACTATACATATTTGGAAAGTACGTTGTTTCAGCTTTTCATTGATGTATAGATCTTTCAAATGCGAGCAAAACTGTAGGTGTGGTGTCCATTGGAAACAAACAATTTTGTTTTTTGCTCATAAGTCCGTTAATATTGACCGCAGACCCCTAAAAGTTGGCATTTTTTAAAAGTGCGATAGAGCTATTAAACTATACATATTTGGAAAGTACGTTGTTTCAGCTTTTCATTGATGTATAGATATTTCAAATGCGAGCAAAACTGTAGGTGTGGTGTCCATTGGAAACAAACAATTTTGTTTTTTGCTCATAAGTCCGTTAATATTGACCGCAGACCCCTAAAAGTTGGCATTTTTTAAAAGTGCGATACAGCTATTAAACTATACATATTTGGAAAGTACGTTGTTTCAGCTTTTCATTGATGTATAGATCTTTCAAATGCGAGCAAAACTGTAGGTGTGGTGTCCATTGGAAACAAACAATTTTGTTTTTTGCTCATAAGTCCGTTAATATTGACCGCAGACCCCTAAAAGTTGGCATTTTTTAAAAGTGCGATAGAGCTATTAAACTATACATATTTGGAAAGTACGTTGTTTCAGCTTTTCATTGATGTATAGATATTTCAAATGCGAGCAAAACTGTAGGTGTGGTGTCCATTGGAAACAAACAATTTTGTTTTTTGCTCATAAGTCCGTTAATATTGACCGCAGACCCCTAAAAGTTGGCATTTTTTAAAAGTGCGATAGAGCTATTAAACTATACATATTTGGAAAGTACGTTGTTTCAGCTTTTCATTGATGTATAGATCTTTCAAATGCGAGCAAAACTGTAGGTGTGGTGTCCATTGGAAACAAACAATTTTGTTTTTTGCTCATAAGTCCGTTAATATTGACCGCAGACCCCTAAAAGTTGGCATTTTTTAAAAGTGCGATAGAGCTATTAAACTATACATATTTGGAAAGTACGTTGTTTCAGCTTTTCATTGATGTATAGATCTTTCAAATGCGAGCAAAACTGTAGGTGTGGTGTCCATTGGAAACAAACAATTTTGTTTTTTGCTCATAAGTCCGTTAATATTGACCGCAGACCCCTAAAAGTTGGCATTTTTTAAAAGTGCGATAGAGCTATTAAACTATACATATTTGGAAAGTACGTTGTTTCAGCTTTTCATTGATGTATAGATATTTCAAATGCGAGCAAAACTGTAGGTGTGGTGTCCATTGGAAACAAACAATTTTGTTTTTTGCTCATAAGTCCGTTAATATTGACCGCAGACCCCTAAAAGTTGGCATTTTTTAAAAGTGCGATACAGCTATTAAACTATACATATTTGGAAAGTACGTTGTTTCAGCTTTTCATTGATGTATAGATCTTTCAAATGCGAGCAAAACTGTAGGTGTGGTGTCCATTGGAAACAAACAATTTTGTTTTTTGCTCATAAGTCCGTTAATATTGACCGCAGACCCCTAAAAGTTGGCATTTTTTAAAAGTGCGATACAGCTATTAAACTATACATATTTGGAAAGTACGTGGTTTCAGCTTTTCATTGATGTATAGATATTTCAAATGCGAGCAAAACTGTAGGTGTGGTGTCCATTGGAAACAAACAATTTTGTTTTTTGCTCATAAGTCCGTTAATATTGACCGCAGACCCCTAAAAGTTGGCATTTTTTAAAAGTGCGATAGAGCTATTAAACTATACATATTTGGAAAGTACGTTGTTTCAGCTTTTCATTGATGTATAGATATTTCAAATGCGAGCAAAACTGTAGGTGTGGTGTCCATTGGAAACAAACAATTTTGTTTTTTGCTCATAAGTCCGTTAATATTGACCGCAGACCCCTAAAAGTTGGCATTTTTTAAAAGTGCGATACAGCTATTAAACTATACATATTTGGAAAGTACGTTGTTTCAGCTTTTCATTGATGTATAGATCTTTCAAATGCGAGCAAAACTGTAGGTGTGGTGTCCATTGGAAACAAACAATTTTGTTTTTTGCTCATAAGTCCGTTAATATTGACCGCAGACCCCTAAAAGTTGGCATTTTTTAAAAGTGCGATAGAGCTATTAAACTATACATATTTGGAAAGTACGTTGTTTCAGCTTTTCATTGATGTATAGATATTTCAAATGCGAGCAAAACTGTAGGTGTGGTGTCCATTGGAAACAAACAATTTTGTTTTTTGCTCATAAGTCCGTTAATATTGACCGCAGACCCCTAAAAGTTGGCATTTTTTAAAAGTGCGATAGAGCTATTAAACTATACATATTTGGAAAGTACGTTGTTTCAGCTTTTCATTGATGTATAGATATTTCAAATGCGAGCAAAACTGTAGGTGTGGTGTCCATTGGAAACAAACAATTTTGTTTTTTGCTCATAAGTCCGTTAATATTGACCGCAGACCCCTAAAAGTTGGCATTTTTTAAAAGTGCGATACAGCTATTAAACTATACATATTTGGAAAGTACGTTGTTTCAGCTTTTCATTGATGTATAGATCTTTCAAATGCGAGCAAAACTGTAGGTGTGGTGTCCATTGGAAACAAACAATTTTGTTTTTTGCTCATAAGTCCGTTAATATTGACCGCAGACCCCTAAAAGTTGGCATTTTTTAAAAGTGCGATACAGCTATTAAACTATACATATTTGGAAAGTACGTTGTTTCAGCTTTTCATTGATGTATAGATATTTCAAATGCGAGCAAAACTGTAGGTGTGGTGTCCATTGGAAACAAACAATTTTGTTTTTTGCTCATAAGTCCGTTAATATTGACCGCAGACCCCTAAAAGTTGGCATTTTTTAAAAGTGCGATACAGCTATTAAACTATACATATTTGGAAAGTACGTTGTTTCAGCTTTTCATTGATGTATAGATCTTTCAAATGCGAGCAAAACTGTAGGTGTGGTGTCCATTGGAAACAAACAATTTTGTTTTTTGCTCATAAGTCCGTTAATATTGACCGCAGACCCCTAAAAGTTGGCATTTTTTAAAAGTGCGATACAGCTATTAAACTATACATATTTGGAAAGTACGTTGTTTCAGCTTTTCATTGATGTATAGATCTTTCAAATGCGAGCAAAACTGTAGGTGTGGTGTCCATTGGAAACAAACAATTTTGTTTTTTGCTCATAAGTCCGTTAATATTGACCGCAGACCCCTAAAAGTTGGCATTTTTTAAAAGTGCGATACAGCTATTAAACTATACATATTTGGAAAGTACGTTGTTTCAGCTTTTTATTGATGTATAGATCTTTCAAATGCGAGCAAAACTGTAGGTGTGGTGTCCATTGGAAACAAACAATTTTGTTTTTTGCTCATAAGTCCGTTAATATTGACCGCAGACCCCTAAAAGTTGGCATTTTTTAAAAGTGCGATAGAGCTATTAAACTATACATATTTGGAAAGTACGTTGTTTCAGCTTTTCATTGATGTATAGATATTTCAAATGCGAGCAAAACTGTAGGTGTGGTGTCCATTAAAAACAAACAATTTTGTTTTTTGCTCATAAGTCCGTTAATATTGACCGCAGACCCCTAAAAGTTGGCATTTTTTAAAAGTGCGATAGAGCTATTAAACTATACATATTTGGAAAGTACGTTGTTTCAGCTTTTCATTGATGTATAGATATTTCAAATGCGAGCAAAACTGTAGGTGTGGTGTCCATTGGAAACAAACAATTTTGTTTTTTGCTCATAAGTCCGTTAATATTGACCGCAGACCCGTAAAAGTGTTGGCATTTTTTAAAAGTGCGATACAGCTATTAAACTATACATATTTGGAAAGTACGTTGTTTCAGCTTTTCATTGATGTATAGATCTTTCAAATGCGAGCAAAACTGTAGGTGTGGTGTCCATTGGAAACAAACAATTTTGTTTTTTGCTCATAAGTCCGTTAATATTGACCGCAGACCCCTAAAAGTTGGCATTTTTTAAAAGTGCGATACAGCTATTAAACTATACATATTTGGAAAGTACGTTGTTTCAGCTTTTCATTGATGTATAGATATTTCAAATGCGAGCAAAACTGTAGGTGTGGTGTCCATTGGAAACAAACAATTTTGTTTTTTGCTCATAAGTCCGTTAATATTGACCGCAGACCCCTAAAAGTTGGCATTTTTTAAAAGTGCGATAGAGCTATTAAACTATACATATTTGGAAAGTACGTTGTTTCAGCTTTTCATTGATGTATAGATATTTCAAATGCGAGCAAAACTGTAGGTGTGGTGTCCATTGGAAACAAACAATTTTGTTTTTTGCTCATAAGTCCGTTAATATTGACCGCAGACCCCTAAAAGTTGGCATTTTTTAAAAGTGCGATACAGCTATTAAACTATACATATTTGGAAAGTACTTTGTTTCAGCTTTTCATTGATGTATAGATCTTTCAAATGCGAGCAAAACTGTAGGTGTGGTGTCCATTGGAAACAAACAATTTTGTTTTTTGCTCATAAGTCCGTTAATATTGACCGCAGACCCCTAAAAGTTGGCATTTTTTAAAAGTGCGATAGAGCTATTAAACTATACATATTTGGAAAGTACGTTGTTTCAGCTTTTCATTGATGTATAGATATTTCAAATGCGAGCAAAACTGTAGGTGTGGTGTCCATTGGAAACAAACAATTTTGTTTTTTGCTCATAAGTCCGTTAATATTGACCGCAGACCCCTAAAAGTTGGCATTTTTTAAAAGTGCGATACAGCTATTAAACTATACATATTTGGAAAGTACGTTGTTTCAGCTTTTCATTGATGTATAGATCTTTCAAATGCGAGCAAAACTGTAGGTGTGGTGTCCATTGGAAACAAACAATTCTGTTTTTTGCTCATAAGTCCGTTAATATTGACCGCAGACCCCTAAAAGTTGGCATTTTTTAAAAGTGCGATAGAGCTATTAAACTATACATATTTGGAAAGTACGTTGTTTCAGCTTTTCATTGATGTATAGATATTTCAAATGCGAGCAAAACTGTAGGTGTGGTGTCCATTGGAAACAAACAATTTTGTTTTTTGCTCATAAGTCCGTTAATATTGACCGCAGACCCCTAAAAGTTGGCATTTTTTAAAAGTGCGATAGAGCTATTAAACTATACATATTTGGAAAGTACGTTGTTTCAGCTTTTCATTGATGTATAGATATTTCAAATGCGAGCAAAACTGTAGGTGTGGTGTCCATTGGAAACAAACAATTTTGTTTTTTGCTCATAAGTCCGTTAATATTGACCGCAGACCCCTAAAAGTTGGCATTTTTTAAAAGTGCGATACAGCTATTAAACTATACATATTTGGAAAGTACGTTGTTTCAGCTTTTCATTGATGTATAGATCTTTCAAATGCGACCAAAACTGTAGGTGTGGTGTCCATTGGAAACAAACAATTTTGTTTTTTGCTCATAAGTCCGTTAATATTGACCGCAGACCCCTAAAAGTTGGCATTTTTTAAAAGTGCGATACAGCTATTAAACTATACATATTTGGAAAGTACGTTGTTTCAGCTTTTCATTGATGTATAGATATTTCAAATGCGAGCAAAACTGTAGGTGTGGTGTCCATTGGAAACAAACAATTTTGTTTTTTGCTCATAAGTCCGTTAATATTGACCGCAGACCCCTAAAAGTTGGCATTTTTTAAAAGTGCGATAGAGCTATTAAACTATACATATTTGGAAAGTACGTTGTTTCAGCTTTTCATTGATGTATAGATATTTCAAATGCGAGCAAAACTGTAGGTGTGGTGTCCATTGGAAACAAACAATTTTGTTTTTTGCTCATAAGTCCGTTAATATTGACCGCAGACCCCTAAAAGTTGGCATTTTTTAAAAGTGCGATACAGCTATTAAACTATACATATTTGGAAAGTACGTTGTTTCAGCTTTTCATTGATGTATAGATCTTTCAAATGCGAGCAAAACTGTAGGTGTGGTGTCCATTGGAAACAAACAATTTTGTTTTTTGCTCATAAGTCCGTTAATATTGACCGCAGACCCCTAAAAGTTGGCATTTTTTAATAGTGCGATACAGCTATTAAACTATACATATTTGGAAAGTACGTTGTTTCAGCTTTTCATTGATGTATAGATCTTTCAAATGCGAGCAAAACTGTAGGTGTGGTGTCCATTGGAAACAAACAATTTTGTTTTTTGCTCATAAGTCCGTTAATATTGACCGCAGACCCCTAAAAGTTGGCATTTTTTAAAAGTGCGATAGAGCTATTAAACTATACATATTTGGAAAGTACGTTGTTTCAGCTTTTCATTGATGTATAGATATTTCAAATGCGAGCAAAACTGTAGGTGTGGTGTCCATTGGAAACAAACAATTTTGTTTTTTGCTCATAAGTCCGTTAATATTGACCGCAGACCCCTAAAAGTTGGCATTTTTTAAAAGTGCGATAGAGCTATTAAACTATACATATTTGGAGAGTACGTTGTTTCAGCTTTTCATTGATGTATAGATATTTCAAATGCGAGCAAAACTGTAGGTGTGGTGTCCATTGGAAACAAACAATTTTGTTTTTTGCTCATAAGTCCGTTAATATTGACCGCAGACCCCTAAAAGTTGGCATTTTTTAAAAGTGCGATACAGCTATTAAACTATACATATTTGGAAAGTACGTTGTTTCAGCTTTTCATTGATGTATAGATCTTTCAAATGCGAGCAAAAGTGTAGGTGTGGTGTCCATTGGAAACAAACAATTTTGTTTTTTGCTCATAAGTCCGTTAATATTGACCGCAGACCCCTAAAAGTTGGCATTTTTTAAAAGTGCGATACAGCTATTAAACTATACATATTTGGAAAGTACGTTGTTTCAGCTTTTCATTGATGTATAGATATTTCAAATGCGAGCAAAACTGTAGGTGTGGTGTGCATTGGAAACAAACAATTTTGTTTTTTGCTCATAAGTCCGTTAATATTGACCGCAGACCCCTAAAAGTTGGCATTTTTTAAAAGTGCGATAGAGCTATTAAACTATACATATTTGGAAAGTACGTTGTTTCAGCTTTTCATTGATGTATAGATATTTCAAATGCGAGCAAAACTGTAGGTGTGGTGTCCATTGGAAACAAACAATTTTGTTTTTTGCTCATAAGTCCGTTAATATTGACCGCAGACCCCTAAAAGTTGGCATTTTTTAAAAGTGCGATACAGCTATTAAACTATACATATTTGGAAAGTACGTTGTTTCAGCTTTTCATTGATGTATAGATCTTTCAAATGCGAGCAAAACTGTAGGTGTGGTGTCCATTGGAAACAAACAATTTTGTTTTTTGCTCATAAGTCCGTTAACATTGACCGCAGACCCCTAAAAGTTGGCATTTTTTAAAAGTGCGATAGAGCTATTAAACTATACATATTTGGAAAGTACGTTGTTTCAGCTTTTCATTGATGTATAGATATTTCAAATGCGAGCAAAACTGTAGGTGTGGTGTCCATTGGAAACAAACAATTTTGTTTTTTGCTCATAAGTCCGTTAATATTGACCGCAGACCCCTAAAAGTTGGCATTTTTTAAAAGTGCGATACAGCTATTAAACTATACATATTTGGAAAGTACGTTGTTTCAGCTTTTCATTGATGTATAGATATTTCAAATGCGAGCAAAACTGTAGGTGTGGTGTCCATTGGAAACAAACAATTTTGTTTTTTGCTCATAAGTCCGTTAATATTGACCGCAGACCCCTAAAAGTTGGCATTTTTTAAAAGTGCGATAGAGCTATTAAACTATACATATTTGGAAAGTACGTTGTTTCAGCTTTTCATTGATGTATAGATATTTCAAATGCGAGCAAAACTGTAGGTGTGGTGTCCATTGGAAACAAACAATTTTGTTTTTTGCTCATAAGTCCGTTAATATTGACCGCAGACCCCTAAAAGTTGGCATTTTTTAAAAGTGCGATAGAGCTATTAAACTATACATATTTGGAAAGTACGTTGTTTCAGCTTTTCATTGATGTATAGATATTTCAAATGCGAGCAAAACTGTAGGTGTGGTGTCCATTGGAAACAAACAATTTTGTTTTTTGCTCATAAGTCCGTTAATATTGACCGCAGACCCCTAAAAGTTGGCATTTTTTAAAAGTGCGATACAGCTATTAAACTATACATATTTGGAAAGTACGTTGTTTCAGCTTTTCATTGATGTATAGATATTTCAAATGCGAGCAAAACTGTAGGTGTGGTGTCCATTGGAAACAAACAATTTTGTTTTTTGCTCATAAGTCCGTTAATATTGACCGCAGACCCCTAAAAGTTGGCATTTTTTAAAAGTGCGATAGAGCTATTAAACTATACATATTTGGAAAGTACGTTGTTTCAGCTTTTCATTGATGTATAGATCTTTCAAATGCGAGCAAAACTGTAGGCGTGGTGTCCATTGGAAACAAACAATTTTGTTTTTTGCTCATAAGTCCGTTAATATTGACCGCAGACCCCTAAAAGTTGGCATTTTTTAATAGTGCGATACAGCTATTAAACTATACATATTTGGAAAGTACGTTGTTTCAGCTTTTCATTGATGTATAGATATTTCAAATGCGAGCAAAACTGTAGGTGTGGTGTCCATTGGAAACAAACAATTTTGTTTTTTGCTCATAAGTCCGTTAATATTGACCGCAGACCCCTAAAAGTTGGCATTTTTTAAAAGTGCGATAGAGCTATTAAACTATACATATTTGGAGAGTACGTTGTTTCAGCTTTTCATTGATGTATAGATATTTCAAATGCGAGCAAAACTGTAGGTGTGGTGTCCATTGGAAACAAACAATTTTGTTTTTTGCTCATAAGTCCGTTAATATTGACCGCAGACCCCTAAAAGTTGGCATTTTTTAAAAGTGCGATACAGCTATTAAACTATACATATTTGGAAAGTACGTTGTTTCAGCTTTTCATTGATGTATAGATCTTTCAAATGCGAGCAAAAGTGTAGGTGTGGTGTCCATTGGAAACAAACAATTTTGTTTTTTGCTCATAAGTCCGTTAATATTGACCGCAGACCCCTAAAAGTTGGCATTTTTTAAAAGTGCGATACAGCTATTAAACTATACATATTTGGAAAGTACGTTGTTTCAGCTTTTCATTGATGTATAGATATTTCAAATGCGAGCAAAACTGTAGGTGTGGTGTGCATTGGAAACAAACAATTTTGTTTTTTGCTCATAAGTCCGTTAATATTGACCGCAGACCCCTAAAAGTTGGCATTTTTTAAAAGTGCGATAGAGCTATTAAACTATACATATTTGGAAAGTACGTTGTTTCAGCTTTTCATTGATGTATAGATATTTCAAATGCGAGCAAAACTGTAGGTGTGGTGTCCATTGGAAACAAACAATTTTGTTTTTTGCTCATAAGTCCGTTAATATTGACCGCAGACCCCTAAAAGTTGGCATTTTTTAAAAGTGCGATACAGCTATTAAACTATACATATTTGGAAAGTACGTTGTTTCAGCTTTTCATTGATGTATAGATCTTTCAAATGCGAGCAAAACTGTAGGTGTGGTGTCCATTGGAAACAAACAATTTTGTTTTTTGCTCATAAGTCCGTTAATATTGACCGCAGACCCCTAAAAGTTGGCATTTTTTAAAAGTGCGATAGAGCTATTAAACTATACATATTTGGAAAGTACGTTGTTTCAGCTTTTCATTGATGTATAGATATTTCAAATGCGAGCAAAACTGTAGGTGTGGTGTCCATTGGAAACAAACAATTTTGTTTTTTGCTCATAAGTCCGTTAATATTGACCGCAGACCCCTAAAAGTTGGCATTTTTTAAAAGTGCGATACAGCTATTAAACTATACATATTTGGAAAGTACGTTGTTTCAGCTTTTCATTGATGTATAGATATTTCAAATGCGAGCAAAACTGTAGGTGTGGTGTCCATTGGAAACAAACAATTTTGTTTTTTGCTCATAAGTCCGTTAATATTGACCGCAGACCCCTAAAAGTTGGCATTTTTTAAAAGTGCGATAGAGCTATTAAACTATACATATTTGGAAAGTACGTTGTTTCAGCTTTTCATTGATGTATAGATATTTCAAATGCGAGCAAAACTGTAGGTGTGGTGTCCATTGGAAACAAACAATTTTGTTTTTTGCTCATAAGTCCGTTAATAT
The DNA here is from genome assembly GCA_949987695.1 of Merzomyia westermanni. Classification (NCBI taxonomy): domain Eukaryota; kingdom Metazoa; phylum Arthropoda; class Insecta; order Diptera; family Tephritidae; genus Merzomyia; species Merzomyia westermanni. The sequence goes on from OX465288.1 coordinate 191,580,674, forward strand.
TGACCGCAGACCCCTAAAAGTTGGCATTTTTTAAAAGTGCGATAGAGCTATTAAACTATACATATTTGGAAAGTACGTTGTTTCAGCTTTTCATTGATGTATAGATATTTCAAATGCGAGCAAAACTGTAGGTGTGGTGTCCATTGGAAACAAACAATTTTGTTTTTTGCTCATAAGTCCGTTAATATTGACCGCAGACCCCTAAAAGTTGGCATTTTTTAAAAGTGCGATAGAGCTATTAAACTATACATATTTGGAAAGTACGTTGTTTCAGCTTTTCATTGATGTATAGATCTTTCAAATGCGAGCAAAACTGTAGGTGTGGTGTCCATTGGAAACAAACAATTTTGTTTTTTGCTCATAAGTCCGTTAATATTGACCGCAGACCCCTAAAAGTTGGCATTTTTTAAAAGTGCGATAGAGCTATTAAACTATACATATTTGGAAAGTACGTTGTTTCAGCTTTTCATTGATGTATAGATATTTCAAATGCGAGCAAAACTGTAGGTGTGGTGTCCATTGGAAACAAACAATTTTGTTTTTTGCTCATAAGTCCGTTAATATTGACCGCAGACCCCTAAAAGTTGGCATTTTTTAAAAGTGCGATAGAGCTATTAAACTATACATATTTGGAAAGTACGTTGTTTCAGCTTTTCATTGATGTATAGATATTTCAAATGCGAGCAAAACTGTAGGTGTGGTGTCCATTGGAAACAAACAATTTTGTTTTTTGCTCATAAGTCCGTTAATATTGACCGCAGACCCCTAAAAGTTGGCATTTTTTAAAAGTGCGATACAGCTATTAAACTATACATATTTGGAAAGTACGTTGTTTCAGCTTTTCATTGATGTATAGATCTTTCAAATGCGAGCAAAACTGTAGGTGTGGTGTCCATTGGAAACAAACAATTTTGTTTTTTGCTCATAAGTCCGTTAATATTGACCGCAGACCCCTAAAAGTTGGCATTTTTTAAAAGTGCGATACAGCTATTAAACTATACATATTTGGAAAGTACGTTGTTTCAGCTTTTCATTGATGTATAGATATTTCAAATGCGAGCAAAACTGTAGGTGTGGTGTCCATTGGAAACAAACAATTTTGTTTTTTGCTCATAAGTCCGTTAATATTGACCGCAGACCCCTAAAAGTTGGCATTTTTTAAAAGTGCGATAGAGCTATTAAACTATACATATTTGGAAAGTACGTTGTTTCAGCTTTTCATTGATGTATAGATATTTCAAATGCGAGCAAAACTGTAGGTGTGGTGTCCATTGGAAACAAACAATTTTGTTTTTTGCTCATAAGTCCGTTAATATTGACCGCAGACCCCTAAAAGTTGGCATTTTTTAAAAGTGCGATAGAGCTATTAAACTATACATATTTGGAAAGTACGTTGTTTCAGCTTTTCATTGATGTATAGATCTTTCAAATGCGAGCAAAACTGTAGGTGTGGTGTCCATTGGAAACAAACAATTTTGTTTTTTGCTCATAAGTCCGTTAATATTGACCGCAGACCCCTAAAAGTTGGCATTTTTTAAAAGTGCGATAGAGCTATTAAACTATACATATTTGGAAAGTACGTTGTTTCAGCTTTTCATTGATGTATAGATATTTCAAATGCGAGCAAAACTGTAGGTGTGGTGTCCATTGGAAACAAACAATTTTGTTTTTTGCTCATAAGTCCGTTAATATTGACCGCAGACCCCTAAAAGTTGGCATTTTTTAAAAGTGCGATAGAGCTATTAAACTATACATATTTGGAAAGTACGTTGTTTCAGCTTTTCATTGATGTATAGATATTTCAAATGCGAGCAAAACTGTAGGTGTGGTGTCCATTGGAAACAAACAATTTTGTTTTTTGCTCATAAGTCCGTTAATATTGACCGCAGACCCCTAAAAGTTGGCATTTTTTAAAAGTGCGATAGAGCTATTAAACTATACATATTTGGAAAGTACGTTGTTTCAGCTTTTCATTGATGTATAGATCTTTCAAATGCGAGCAAAACTGTAGGTGTGGTGTCCATTGGAAACAAACAATTTTGTTTTTTGCTCATAAGTCCGTTAATATTGACCGCAGACCCCTAAAAGTTGGCATTTTTTAAAAGTGCGATAGAGCTATTAAACTATACATATTTGGAAAGTACGTTGTTTCAGCTTTTCATTGATGTATAGATCTTTCAAATGCGAGCAAAACTGTAGGTGTGGTGTCCATTGGAAACAAACAATTTTGTTTTTTGCTCATAAGTCCGTTAATATTGACCGCAGACCCCTAAAAGTTGGCATTTTTTAAAAGTGCGATAGAGCTATTAAACTATACATATTTGGAAAGTACGTTGTTTCAGCTTTTCATTAATGTATAGATCTTTCAAATGCGAGCAAAACTGTAGGTGTGGTGTCCATTGGAAACAAACAATTTTGTTTTTTGCTCATAAGTCCGTTAATATTGACCGCAGACCCCTAAAAGTTGGCATTTTTTAAAAGTGCGATAGAGCTATTAAACTATACATATTTGGAAAGTACGTTGTTTCAGCTTTTCATTGATGTATAGATCTTTCAAATGCGAGCAAAACTGTAGGTGTGGTGTCCATTGGAAACAAACAATTTTGTTTTTTGCTCATAAGTCCGTTAATATTGACCGCAGACCCCTAAAAGTTGGCATTTTTTAAAAGTGCGATAGAGCTATTAAACTATACATATTTGGAAAGTACGTTGTTTCAGCTTTTCATTGATGTATAGATCTTTCAAATGCGAGCAAAACTGTAGGTGTGGTGTCCATTGGAAACAAACAATTTTGTTTTTTGCTCATAAGTCCGTTAATATTGACCGCAACCCCTAAAAGTTGGCATTTTTTAAAAGTGCGATAGAGCTATTAAACTATACATATTTGGAAAGTACGTTGTTTCAGCTTTTCATTGATGTATAGATCTTTCAAATGCGAGCAAAACTGTAGGTGTGGTGTCCATTGGAAACAAACAATTTTGTTTTTTGCTCATAAGTGCGTTAATATTGACCGCAGACCCCTAAAAGTTGGCATTTTTTAAAAGTGCGATAGAGCTATTAAACTATACATATTTGGAAAGTACGTTGTTTCAGCTTTTCATTGATGTATAGATCTTTCAAATGCGAGCAAAACTGTAGGTGTGGTGTCCATTGGAAACAAACAATTTTGTTTTTTGCTCATAAGTCCGTTAATATTGACCGCAGACCCCTAAAAGTTGGCATTTTTTAAAAGTGCGATAGAGCTATTAAACTATACATATTTGGAAAGTACGTTGTTTCAGCTTTTCATTGATGTATAGATCTTTCAAATGCGAGCAAAACTGTAGGTGTGGTGTTCATTGGAAACAAACAATTTTGTTTTTTGCTCATAAGTCCGTTAATATTGACCGCAGACCCCTAAAAGTTGGCATTTTTTAAAAGTGCGATAGAGCTATTAAACTATACATATTTGGAAAGTACGTTGTTTCAGCTTTTCATTGATGTATAGATCTTTCAAATGCGAGCAAAACTGTAGGTGTGGTGTCCATTGGAAACAAACAATTTTGTTTTTTGCTCATAAGTCCGTTAATATTGACCGCAGACCCCTAAAAGTTGGCATTTTTTAAAAGTGCGATACAGCTATTAAACTATACATATTTGGAAAGTACGTTGTTTCAGATTTTCATTGATGTATAGATCTTTCAAATGCGAGCAAAACTGTAGGTGTGGTGTCCATTGGAAACAAACAATTTTGTTTTTTGCTCATAAGTCCGTTAATATTGCCCGCAGACCCCTAAAAGTTGGCATTTTTTAAAAGTGCGATACAGCTATTAAACTATACATATTTGGAAAGTACGTTGTTTCAGCTTTTCATTGATGTATAGATCTTTCAAATGCGAGCAAAACTGTGGGTGTGGTGGCCATTGGAAGCAAACAAAACTGTTTTTTTGCTCATAAGTCCGTTAATATTGCCCGCAGACCCCTAAAAGTTGGCATTTTTTAAAAGTGCGATACAGCTATTAAACTATACATATTTGGAAAGTACGTTGTTTCAGCTTTTCATTGATGTATAGATCTTTCAAATGCGAGCAAAACTGTAGGTGTGGTGTCCATTGGAAACAAACAAAACAGTTTTTTGCTCATAAGTCCGTTAATATTGCCCGCAGACCCCTAAAAGTTGGGATTTTTTAAAAGTGCGATACAGCTATTAAACTATACATATTTGGAAAGTACGTTGTTTCAGCTTTTCATTGATGTATAGATCTTTCAAATGCGAGCAAAACTGTGGGTGTGGTGGCCATTGGAAGCAAACAAAACTGTTTTTTGCTCATAAGTCCGTTAATATTGCCCGCAGACCCCTAAAAGTTGGCATTTTTTAAAAGTGCGATACAGCTATTAAACTATACATATTTGGAAAGTACGTTGTTTCAGCTTTTCATTGATGTATAGATCTTTCAAATGCGAGCAAAACTGTGGGTGTGGTGGCCATTGGAAGCAAACAAAACTGTTTTTTGCTCATAAGTCCGTTAATATTGACCGCAGACCCCTAAAAGTTGGCATTTTTTAAAAGTGCGATACAGCTATTAAACTATACATATTTGGAAAGTACGTTGTTTCAGCTTTTCATTGATGTATAGATCTTTCAAATGCGAGCAAAACTGTAGGTGTGGTGTCCATTGGAAACAAACAATTTTGTTTTTTGCTCATAAGTCCGTTAATATTGACCGCAGACCCCTAAAAGTTGGCATTTTTTAAAAGTGCGATAGAGCTATTAAACTATACATATTTGGAAAGTACGTTGTTTCAGCTTTTCATTGATGTATAGATCTTTCAAATGCGAGCAAAACTGTGGGTGTGGTGGCCATTGGAAGCAAACAAAACTGTTTTTTGCTCATAAGTCCGTTAATATTGCCCGCAGACCCCTAAAAGTTGGCATTTTTTAAAAGTGCGATAGAGCTATTAAACTATACATATTTGGAAAGTACGTTGTTTCAGCTTTTCATTGATGTATAGATCTTTCAAATGCGAGCAAAACTGTGGGTGTGGTGGCCATTGGAAGCAAACAATTTTGTTTTTTGCTCATAAGTCCGTTAATATTGCCCGCAGACCCCTAAAAGTTGGCATTTTTTAAAAGTGCGATAGAGCTATTAAACTATACATATTTGGAAAGTACGTTGTTTCAGCTTTTCATTGATGTATAGATCTTTCAAATGCGAGCAAAACTGTGGGTGTGGTGGCCATTGGAAGCAAACAAAACTGTTTTTTGCTCATAAGTCCGTTAATATTGCCCGCAGACCCCTAAAAGTTGGCATTTTTTAAAAGTGCGATAGAGCTATTAAACTATACATATTTGGAAAGTACGTTGTTTCAGCTTTTCATTGATGTATAGATCTCTCAAATGCGAGCAAAACTGTGGGTGTGGTGGCCATTGGAAGCAAACAAAACTGTTTTTTGCTCATAAGTCCGTTAATATTGCCCGCAGACCCCTAAAAGTTGGCATTTTTTAAAAGTGCGATACAGCTATTAAACTATACATATTTGGAAAGTACGTTGTTTCAGCTTTTCATTGATGTATAGATCTTTCAAATGCGAGCAAAACTGTGGGTGTGGTGGCCATTGGAAGCAAACAAAACTGTTTTTTGCTCATAAGTCCGTTAATATTGCCCGCAGACCCCTAAAAGTTGGCATTTTTTAAAAATGCGATAGAGCTATTAAACTATACATATTTGGAAAGTACGTTGTTTCAGCTTTTCATTGATGTATAGATCTTTCAAATGCGAGCAAAACTGTGGGTGTGGTGGCCATTGGAAGCAAACAAAACTGTTTTTTGCTCATAAGTCCGTTAATATTGCCCGCAGACCCCTAAAAGTTGGCATTTTTTAAAAGTGCGATAGAGCTATTAAACTATACATATTTGGAAAGTACGTTGTTTCAGCTTTTCATTGATGTATAGATCTTTCAAATGCGAGCAAAACTGTGGGTGTGGTGGCCATTGGAAGCAAAAAAAACTGTTTTTTGCTCATAAGTCCGTTAATATTGCCCGCAGACCCCTAAAAGTTGGCATTTTTTAAAAGTGCGATAGAGCTATTAAACTATACATATTTGGAAAGTACGTTGTTTCAGCTTTTCATTGATGTATAGATATTTCAAATGCGAGCAAAACTGTAGGTGTGGTGTCCATTGGAAACAAACAATTTTGTTTTTTGCTCATAAGTCCGTTAATATTGACCGCAGACCCCTAAAAGTTGGCATTTTTTAAGAGTGCGATACAGCTATTAAACTATACATATTTGGAAAGTACGTTGTTTCACCTTTTCATTGATGTATAGATATTTCAAATGCGAGCAAAACTGTAGGTGTGGTGTCCATTGGAAACAAACAATTTTGTTTTTTGCTCATAAGTCCGTTAATATTGACCGCAGACCCCTAAAAGTTGGCATTTTTTAAAAGTGCGATACAGCTATTAAACTATACATATTTATTTGGAAAGTACGTTGTTTCAGCTTTTCATTGATGTATAGATATTTCAAATGCGAGCAAAACTGTGGGTGTGGTGGCCATTGGAAGCAAACAAAACTGTTTTTTGCTCATAAGTCCGTTAATATTGCCCGCAGACCCCTAAAAGTTGGCATTTTTTAAAAGTGCGATACAGCTATTAAACTGTACATATTTGGAAAGTACGTTGTTTCAGCTTTTCATTGATGTATAGATATTTCAAATGCGAGCAAAACTGTGGGTGTGGTGGCCATTGGAAGCAAACAAAACTGTTTTTTGCTCATAAGTCCGTTAATATTGCCCGCAGACCCCTAAAAGTTGGCATTTTTTAAAAGTGCGATACAGCTATTAAACTATACATATTTGGAAAGTACGTTGTTTCAGCTTTTCATTGATGTATAGATATTTCAAATGCGAGCAAAACTGTGGGTGTGGTGGCCATTGGAAGCAAACAAAACTGTTTTTTGCTCATAAGTCCGTTAATATTGCCCGCAGACCCCTAAAAGTTGGCATTTTTTAAAAGTGCGATACAGCTATTAAACTATACATATTTGGAAAGTACGTTGTTTCAGCTCTTCATTGATGTATAGATATTTCAAATGCGAGCAAAACTGTGGGTGTGGTGGCCATTGGAAGCAAACAAAACTGTTTTTTGCTCATAAGTCCGTTAATATTGCCCGCAGACCCCTAAAAGTTGGCATTTTTTAAAAGTGCGATACAGCTATTAAACTATACATATTTGGAAAGTACGTTGTTTCAGCTTTTCATTGATGTATAGATCTTTCAAATGCGAGCAAAACTGTGGGTGTGGTGGCCATTGGAAGCAAACAAAACTGTTTTTTGCTCATAAGTCCGTTAATATTGGCCGCAGACCCCTAAAAGTTGGCATTTTTTAAAAGTGCGATACAGCTATTAAACTATACATATTTGGAAAGTACGTTGTTTCAGCTTTTCATTGATGTATAGATATTTCAAATGCGAGCAAAACTGTGGGTGTGGTGGCCATTGGAAGCAAACAAAACTGTTTTTTGCTCATAAGTCCGTTAATATTGCCCGCAGACCCCTAAAAGTTGGCATTTTTTAAAAGTGCGATACAGCTATTAAACTATACATATTTGGAAAGTACGTTGTTTCAGCTCTTCATTGATGTATAGATATTTCAAATGCGAGCAAAACTGTGGGTGTGGTGGCCATTGGAAGCAAACAAAACTGTTTTTTGCTCATAAGTCCGTTAATATTGACCGCAGACCCCTAAAAGTTGGCATTTTTTAAAAGTGCGATACAGCTATTAAACTATACATATTTGGAAAGTACGTTGTTTCAGCTTTTCATTGATGTATAGATCTTTCAAATGCGAGCAAAACTGTGGGTGTGGTGGCCATTGGAAGCAAACAAAACTGTTTTTTGCTCATAAGTCCGTTAATATTGCCCGCAGACCCCTAAAAGTTGGCATTTTTTAAAAGTGCGATACAGCTATTAAACTATACATATTTGGAAAGTACGTTGTTTCAGCTTTTCATTGATGTATAGATCTTTCAAATGCGAGCAAAACTGTAGGTGTGGTGTCCATTGGAAACAAGCAATTTTGTTTTTTGCTCATAAGTCCGTTAATATTGACCGCAGACCCCTAAAAGTTGGCATTTTTTAAAAGTGCGATACAGCTATTAAACTATACATATTTGGAAAGTACGTTGTTTCAGCTTTTCATTGATGTATAGATATTTCAAATGCGAGCAAAACTGTAGGTGTGGTGTCCATTGGAAACAAACAATTTTGTTTTTTGCTCATAAGTCCGTTAATATTGACCGCAGACCCCTAAAAGTTGGCATTTTTTAAAAGTGCGATAGAGCTATTAAACTATACATATTTGGAAAGTACGTTGTTTCAGCTTTTCATTGATGTATAGATATTTCAAATGCGAGCAAAACTGTAGGTGTGGTGTCCATTGGAAACAAACAATTTTGTTTTTTGCTCATAAGTCCGTTAATATTGACCGCAGACCCCTAAAAGTTGGCATTTTTTAAAAGTGCGATAGAGCTATTAAACTATACATATTTGGAAAGTACGTTGTTTCAGCTTTTCATTGATGTATAGATATTTCAAATGCGAGCAAAACTGTAGGTGTGGTGTCCATTGGAAACAAACAATTTTGTTTTTTGCTCATAAGTCCGTTAATATTGACCGCAGACCCCTAAAAGTTGGCATTTTTTAAAAGTGCGATACAGCTATTAAACTATACATATTTGGAAAGTACGTTGTTTCAGCTTTTCATTGATGTATAGATATTTCAAATGCGAGCAAAACTGTAGGTGTGGTGTCCATTGGAAACAAACAATTTTGTTTTTTGCTCATAAGTCCGTTAATATTGACCGCAGACCCCTAAAAGTTGGCATTTTTTAAAAGTGCGATACAGCTATTAAACTATACATATTTGGAAAGTACGTTGTTTCAGCTTTTCATTGATGTATAGATATTTCAAATGCGAGCAAAACTGTAGGTGTGGTGTCCATTGGAAACAAACAATTTTGTTTTTTGCTCATAAGTCCGTTAATATTGACCGCAGACCCCTAAAAGTTGGCATTTTTTAAAAGTGCGATACAGCTATTAAACTATACATATTTGGAAAGTACGTTGTTTCAGCTCTTCATTGATGTATAGATATTTCAAATGCGAGCAAAACTGTGGGTGTGGTGGCCATTGGAAGCAAACAAAACTGTTTTTTGCTCATAAGTCCGTTAATATTGCCCGCAGACCCCTAAAAGTTGGCATTTTTTAAAAGTGCGATAGAGCTATTAAACTATACATATTTGGAAAGTACGTTGTTTCAGCTTTTCATTGATGTATAGATATTTCAAATGCGAGCAAAACTGTAGGTGTGGTGTCCATTGGAAACAAACAATTTTGTTTTTTGCTCATAAGTCCGTTAATATTGACCGCAGACCCCTAAAAGTTGGCATTTTTTAAAAGTGCGATACAGCTATTAAACTATACATATTTGGAAAGTACGTTGTTTCAGCTTTTCATTGATGTATAGATATTTCAAATGCGAGCAAAACTGTAGGTGTGGTGTCCATTGGAAACAAACAATTTTGTTTTTTGCTCATAAGTCCGTTAATATTGACCGCAGACCCCTAAAAGTTGGCATTTTTTAAAAGTGCGATACAGCTATTAAACTATACATATTTGGAAAGTACGTTGTTTCAGCTCTTCATTGATGTATAGATATTTCAAATGCGAGCAAAACTGTGGGTGTGGTGGCCATTGGAAGCAAACAAAACTGTTTTTTGCTCATAAGTCCGTTAATATTGCCCGCAGACCCCTAAAAGTTGGCATTTTTTAAAAGTGCGATACAGCTATTAAACTATACATATTTGGAAAGTACGTTGTTTCAGCTTTTCATTGATGTATAGATCTTTCAAATGCGAGCAAAACTGTGGGTGTGGTGGCCATTGGAAGCAAACAAAACTGTTTTTTGCTCATAAGTCCGTTAATATTGCCCGCAGACCCCTAAAAGTTGGCATTTTTTAAAAGTGCGATACAGCTATTAAACTATACATATTTGGAAAGTACGTTGTTTCAGCTCTTCATTGATGTATAGATATTTAAAATGCGAGCAAAACTGTGGGTGTGGTGGCCATTGGAAGCAAACAAAACTGTTTTTTGCTCATAAGTCCGTTAATATTGCCCGCAGACCCCTAAAAGTTGGCATTTTTTAAAAGTGCGATACAGCTATTAAACTATACATATTTGGAAAGTACGTTGTTTCAGCTCTTCATTGATGTATAGATATTTCAAATGCGAGCAAAACTGTGGGTGTGGTGGCCATTGGAAGCAAACAAAACTGTTTTTTGCTCATAAGTCCGTTAATATTGCCCGCAGACCCCTAAAAGTTGGCATTTTTTAAAAGTGCGATACAGCTATTAAACTATACATATTTGGAAAGTACGTTGTTTCAGCTCTTCATTGATGTATAGATATTTCAAATGCGAGCAAAACTGTGGGTGTGGTGGCCATTGGAAGCAAACAAAACTGTTTTTTGCTCATAAGTCCGTTAATATTGCCCGCAGACCCCTAAAAGTTGGCATTTTTTAAAAGTGCGATACAGCTATTAAACTATACATATTTGGAAAGTACGTTGTTTCAGCTTTTCATTGATGTATAGATCTTTCAAATGCGATCAAAACTGTGGGTGTGGTGGCCATTGGAAGCAAACAAAACTGTTTTTTGCTCATAAGTCCGTTAATATTGCCCGCAGACCCCTAAAAGTTGGCATTTTTTAAAAGTGCGATACAGCTATTAAACTATACATATTTGGAAAGTACGTTGTTTCAGCTTTTCATTGATGTATAGATATTTCAAATGCGAGCAAAACTGTAGGTGTGGTGTCCATTGGAAACAAACAATTTTGTTTTTTGCTCATAAGTCCGTTAATATTGACCGCAGACCCCTAAAAGTTGGCATTTTTTAAAAGTGCGATAGAGCTATTAAACTATACATATTTGGAAAGTACGTTGTTTCAGCTTTTCATTGATGTATAGATATTTCAAATGCGAGCAAAACTGTAGGTGTGGTGTCCATTGGAAACAAACAATTTTGTTTTTTGCTCATAAGTCCGTTAATATTGACCGCAGACCCCTAAAAGTTGGCATTTTTTAAAAGTGCGATACAGCTATTAAACTATACATATTTGGAAAGTACGTTGTTTCAGCTTTTCATTGATGTATAGATATTTCAAATGCGAGCAAAACTGTAGGTGTGGTGTCCATTGGAAACAAACAATTTTGTTTTTTGCTCATAAGTCCGTTAATATTGACCGCAGACCCCTAAAAGTTGGCATTTTTTAAAAGTGCGATACAGCTATTAAACTATACATATTTGGAAAGTACGTTGTTTCAGCTTTTCATTGATGTATAGATATTTCAAATGCGAGCAAAACTGTAGGTGTGGTGTCCATTGGAAACAAACAATTTTGTTTTTTGCTCATAAGTCCGTTAATATTGACCGCAGACCCCTAAAAGTTGGCATTTTTTAAAAGTGCGATACAGCTATTAAACTATACATATTTGGAAAGTACGTTGTTTCAGCTCTTCATTGATGTATAGATATTTCAAATGCGAGCAAAACTGTGGGTGTGGTGGCCATTGGAAGCAAACAAAACTGTTTTTTGCTCATAAGTCCGTTAATATTGCCCGCAGACCCCTAAAAGTTGGCATTTTTTAAAAGTGCGATAGAGCTATTAAACTATACATATTTGGAAAGTACGTTGTTTCAGCTTTTCATTGATGTATAGATATTTCAAATGCGAGCAAAACTGTAGGTGTGGTGTCCATTGGAAACAAACAATTTTGTTTTTTGCTCATAAGTCCGTTAATATTGACCGCAGACCCCTAAAAGTTGGCATTTTTTAAAAGTGCGATACAGCTATTAAACTATACATATTTGGAAAGTACGTTGTTTCAGCTTTTCATTGATGTATAGATATTTCAAATGCGAGCAAAACTGTAGGTGTGGTGTCCATTGGAAACAAACAATTTTGTTGTTTGCTCATAAGTCCGTTAATATTGACCGCAGACCCCTAAAAGTTGGCATTTTTTAAAAGTGCGATACAGCTATTAAACTATACATATTTGGAAAGTACGTTGTTTCAGCTCTTCATTGATGTATAGATATTTCAAATGCGAGCAAAACTGTGGGTGTGGTGGCCATTGGAAGCAAACAAAACTGTTTTTTGCTCATAAGTCCGTTAATATTGCCCGCAGACCCCTAAAAGTTGGCATTTTTTAAAAGTGCGATACAGCTATTAAACTATACATATTTGGAAAGTACGTTGTTTCAGCTTTTCATTGATGTATAGATCTTTCAAATGCGAGCAAAACTGTGGGTGTGGTGGCCATTGGAAGCAAACAAAACTGTTTTTTGCTCATAAGTCCGTTAATATTGCCCGCAGACCCCTAAAAGTTGGCATTTTTTAAAAGTGCGATACAGCTATTAAACTATACATATTTGGAAAGTACGTTGTTTCAGCTCTTCATTGATGTATAGATATTTAAAATGCGAGCAAAACTGTGGGTGTGGTGGCCATTGGAAGCAAACAAAACTGTTTTTTGCTCATAAGTCCGTTAATATTGCCCGCAGACCCCTAAAAGTTGGCATTTTTTAAAAGTGCGATACAGCTATTAAACTATACATATTTGGAAAGTACGTTGTTTCAGCTCTTCATTGATGTATAGATATTTCAAATGCGAGCAAAACTGTGGGTGTGGTGGCCATTGGAAGCAAACAAAACTGTTTTTTGCTCATAAGTCCGTTAATATTGCCCGCAGACCCCTAAAAGTTGGCATTATTTAAAAGTGCGATACAGCTATTAAACTATACATATTTGGAAAGTACGTTGTTTCAGCTCTTCATTGATGTATAGATATTTCAAATGCGAGCAAAACTGTGGGTGTGGTGGCCATTGGAAGCAAACAAAACTGTTTTTTGCTCATAAGTCCGTTAATATTGCCCGCAGACCCCTAAAAGTTGGCATTTTTTAAAAGTGCGATACAGCTATTAAACTATACATATTTGGAAAGTACGTTGTTTCAGCTCTTCATTGATGTATAGATATTTCAAATGCGATCAAAACTGTGGGTGTGGTGGCCATTGGAAGCAAACAAAACTGTTTTTTGCTCATAAGTCCGTTAATATTGCCCGCAGACCCCTAAAAGTTGGCATTTTTTAAAAGTGCGATACAGCTATTAAACTATACATATTTGGAAAGTACGTTGTTTCAGCTTTTCATTGATGTATAGATCTTTCAAATGCGATCAAAACTGTGGGTGTGGTGGCCATTGGAAGCAAACAAAACTGTTTTTTGCTCATAAGTCCGTTAATATTGCCCGCAGACCCCTAAAAGTTGGTGTTTAAGTGACTTGCAGCCCTTAAAGTATTTTCCATGACTCTCGCTCATGAGAAAAAGAAAATGCATCCCTGCATCCATATCGAGTTTCGTTTTACTCTTATTTTTCGTTGGAATTGCGACTAACACCTGGAGCTGGCTTCCGGTGTCGCGGATATAAAATGCGCTGAGCGCCCTGAACACACTCTCTTTTGCATTCCTGTCATCATACCATCAGCAACGATACAGAACATCTTCCATACATCGGGGGATCCTACCACAACAATAACTACAATCAACCATCACATATAAGTATAACATTCGGCTCTCGCCACCCAGTTTCCATACATATATAGTTATATATCTTTTTCCCTAAATAATTTTCAATAAGTGAAATCTACTTGCGCTTTAGTAATATGACTATTTATGAATTGCATTAAATTTAAACAAACTGAATTTCCTTCTTTGTTAGAGTAAGAACGAAAATAAAGTAAACATATACATTTGAATTGCAATATTGAAAGACAGCGTCTCTTGAATATTAAACATGGTCCTCTCGAGCCAAATTTGATCCGCGAATTGGCAACGCATTAATTCCCTCTAATTTCGATCAGCAGAACAACACTGGCCATAGTTTGACAGCGATCACTCACCCAACATACCCAGCACTCGTTTTGGAAATCAACAGCGACAACATTTTCGGCAGCAAAAAAGAAGTTTATAAAATTAAAATAAATAAAATAACAAAAACGCGTAATTAAAAGTGGTAAAAAACGGAAAATATTTTGGAAAACTATTGGAATAGAAGTGCGTAAAAGTGCATAAGTGATTGAGGTGAAAAATCATCAAGGAAGGCATATTTTGTTTCGCTGCCCAACGTGGAAACTGTAAAAAACACCAAATGGCGATCATTTACAACCATTACAACGCCATCCCGGATAATTTGCCTTAAAATCGAGTAGGAACTTTTAGAAGTATGCCCAGGTGAGTCGTTAAAAGTGTTCCAGTTTTTATTCAAACGGCATAAATACCGTTGCCTGAAAACAGTTGTACGTATGTAGGTTGAAAGACCTACTCGTTGATACATGCCAAATCTCGCTGTCCGCACATGTGTAAGGTACATAAATACATATAGATATTGAGGTTGATTTGCGATTTGCGCTAAATATCCTCATTCCTAGTTTTCTTTTTTCAAAAATCCACTTTTCACTTATATGTCCCATTTGAAGAAGTACATTTCAATGTAACATTTTCCGGTCGCTCCAGCATCGAATATAGTCTCCAGTTCTTACAAATATTTGTACATATTATACAGATACCTCCCAGCAAACATTTGAACATATTGTTGATTATATACATATTATAATTTATTAACCAAAAGCAAAGCGGGAGAACTCTCCAAAATTAATTTCAAACTGCATTGCTGAACATTTAGATACATTTCATATAGCATAAACCTCTAAATCCCGCACATTTTCCCGGATCTCAATCACTGCCATATGCAATTAAAACAGAATTGTATCAAACTCTAATTCCAAAATTCCCAGTGCTGAAAACTAAGTTGGGCACTTCGGAAGCATTTATATTCGTTGGGTTACCAGCAAAAGGGCTGGAGTGGTGTCAGCGACAAACATACATATGTACATTCATATGCATTTGCAAACCGACCACTGGTATTATTATTGCTTCGGAAATATTAGCACATAAAAACATCTGTACATATTATATTTTCGTTGGATAGCTACACATTATTGTGATAACACATTTGGTACATATGCTAAAGAAAAGCAGTGGAAACAGTTAAGCGAATTTGAAGTTTTTAAAATACAGTCGCGTATATTACAAAAGAATCACTTACTTAATATCTCTCCCTATAGAGTATATAATTCCTCAAATAACACCAACGGTCTCCCATATCCCAATCATAATTAGTTAGCTATCTCCAAAACACTTATTAGACGGTACCAAGATAACTCAACCATGGCCACTGATACAACGACAATGCCCTCGTTCATCTTTGATTCTAATAATTTGATGAATTTCTGCTCCCAGTTTGGAAGGGAAGATCCTGCTGATCATACTGACACTTTGTTAGATGTGAAGGTTCAGGACCTAACGACCCGTTGGGAAGCTCTACAGGCCTCCTACCGAAGAGTGTGTCTCGCGGACGACAAACTAGTTCCAACAGATTTTAAAGAAGAAGCCACTAAAAAGTTTCAGCTCTGTACCGATAGCTTCTATATATGTAAGTCCCAAATCTTAGACCAAGTCAAAATTCTTCAAGGCAATACAGCCGAACCAAGTTCTACCTCCCGCCATTCTTACTCTACTTCCTTTATGCAAAACTCTGTCCCATGTATCAAGGTACCTCCGTGCGATACCGAAATATTTTACGGTAGCTATGAAGAGTGGCCATCGTTTCGTGATATGTTCACGGCAGTATATCTCAGCCATCCCAAACTAACCCCTGCCCAGAAATTATATCACCTACGAAACAAAACCCGAGGAAAAGCTGGTGCCATCGTGAAGCAGTACACCTTATGTGACGAAAACTTCCCGCTAGCTTGGGAAGCCCTTAGGACTCGATTTGAGAATAAGCGGATTCTGATAGATAAACAGCTGAAGACTCTATTTAATATAACCCCAGTCACGTCAGAAAATAGCGAAGGAATTCAGAAAGTACAAAATACAATCAATGACTGTCTCGTTATTCTCAAGTCTCAAGGAGTGTCCGTTTCTGATTGGGACCCCATTTTGATTCATTTATGCTCAGCTAAGCTTCCAGAAGAAACTCTCTCCCTCTGGGAGCAATCCCTAGAATCCCGAAAAGAGCTCCCTAACTGGTCCCAAATGAACCAGTTCTTAACCACTCGCTACGAGGTAGTTGAACGCCTACACGGCTACAAAACCACCAAAAACCGCAACTCCTTTGTAGCTAAACCATCTACCAAAGTCCAAGCATATCTTTCACAGGAGAATCTGACCTTTAAGTGCAAGTTATGCAACAACAGCCATCCATTGAAATCATGCCCCGAATTTCGTAAACTTAGTGTTGCTGAACGCACTAAGTTTGTAGAGCGAAATAAATATTGCAGCAACTGTTTCGCCTACAACCATGCTATCACCAACTGCTCAAGCTCGTACAGATGTCAGCACTGTAAGAAAAATCACCATACTATGCTACACGCCGACGCAACCACCAAGCCCGTATCAAAGGCTCCCGGTAGAACTTCCTCTGCCTCCTCCTCCAAAAACGCAACGGCCCTCCTGCATACCGAATCTACTCAGCAGTCTAGACATCCTATATTTGACTTAACTGAAGGCAATTGGGAAGACTCTCCGCCCGCTTCTAAAGGTACGGATCCAACAATTCTGGCAAACTTCTCCACAAATAATGAAAAGACTCTCCTACCAACTGCCCAAGTTCAGATACAACACATGGGCTCCATCTTCTCGCTACGAGCGCTCATAGACCAAGGGTCGCAAAAAACCTTCGTTTCCCAAAAAATTCAAAACAAACTGCAACTTCCTACCTTCAAAGAAAACTTCTCAGTAACAGGAATGGGTGGAACGATCCTAGAGAACGCAAGCCGCGTTTGTAGACTTACCTTGGTATCTAAACGCCACAACAAAAACATCAACACCAATGCAATCGTTTTGAAACAACTGACGAGTTCTCTCCCCTCGTTCCGAGCCCCTAAACCTAACCTCTCGGAACTCAAGGATCTCGATCTCGCGGATCCCTACTTTTATACCCCCGGCCCAATTGATCTTGTCATCGGCAGTGACCTGATACCCCAAATTCTACTCCCAGGGATGAAACAACAAGTTCTTGGCAGCTTGCTTGCCCAAAATACCATATTCGGCTGGTATCTGAGCGGACCTTTTGCCTCCACTCAATGTTCGACGTTTCATACCTATGCCACGGAAATCGGGAACGAGGACTTGAACTCCCAACTGAAACGTTTCTGGGAATTAGAAGAAGTACCGGAATGCCATCCACCATCAGAGGACGACCAAGTCTGTGAATCCTTTTATTTAAAAACTACCTACCGACAGGAAGATGGACGATACGTGGTGCGCTTGCCTTTTAAATCTTCGTTTCCCTCCAATATATCTCTGGGCCCATCTCGCTCACAAGCTATAAAATACGCCATTCGAATGGAGCATACGCTCGGTAAAACCCCGGATCTCAAAGATGAATATACTCACGTGTTAGAAGAATACCTTTCGATGGATCATATGAAACCAATCCCTTCCAGTGAAATCCACGAAAACGGCAAATATTTTTCGTATTACCTTCCCCACCACGCAGTTGTTAAGCCGAGTAGTACCTCTACTAAGGTTCGGGTGGTGTTCAATGCGTCTAAGTCCACTTTATCTGGCACATCGCTCAACGACACTCTGCATGTAGGCCCCACGTTGCAAACCGACCTTATGTTCGTCATCTTAAACTGGCGGCTTTACAAATACGTATTCAACGGGGATATACAAAAAATGTATCGCCAAATACTTCTCCATGAGGACGACCACCAATACCAGCGAATTATATTTCGTAGGAGCCATGAAGCAAAACTCACTGACTTTGCGCTTAAGACAGTAACCTTTGGCGTGAATTGTGCACCCTACCTAGCCATACGCACCTTACACCAGTTGGCACATGATTCGCAACACTCTTATCCCCTAGCTAAAAGAATTTTAACAAAGGAAACCTATGTAGACGACATATTATCAGGAGGACATGACATTCTCTCTTGTATTCAGGCCCAATCCCAAACAATTAATTGTTTAATATCCGCCGGTTTTCCTCTTAAAAAGATAACAGCAAACCATCCCGATATCCTTGCCAACATTCCCGATGAAGATGTGCTTGATTCGGACTTTCTTAAGTTTAACTGCGCTAGCTCAACCAAAACTCTGGGAATTCGGTGGAATGCCTTGACTGATTCATTTTCTTATACCATTGAACCAATTCGACCGTCCCCAAGTGCGACAAAAAGGCAAATTTTATCCTCAGTTTCAAAACTTTTTGACCCCGCAGGGTGGCTAGCGCCTATTCTTATTCAGGCAAAGATGCTTCTCCAGCAAATTTGGTTAGAGGGCACGGAATGGGATGAATGTGTGAAACCAATCTCACTTCAAAAATGGGTGCAATTTGTGTCGGACCTTCCCGCGATCGAAAATATTCGAATACCACGATGGACGGAATTTTCTCCCAATAATAAGATTCAAGTTCACGGATTTTGCGATGCTTCAGAGAAAGCATATTGCGCAGCCATTTACATTAGGTCTCAATCAAGCAGCAAAGTCTCGTCGCATTTACTGTTCTCGAAAACTAAAGTTGCACCGTTGCAAACAGTGAGCCTCCCACGCTTGGAATTGTGTGGAGCAGTCTTACTTGCCAAATGCATCAAAAATCTTATCAATCAACTTCCCTTAGGAGACATTGAAACCTTTTTATGGTCAGATTCATCAATTGTCCTGTCATGGCTCGAAAAGCCACCATGTACATGGAAAGTATACGTGGCAAATCGTACGTCGGAAATAATTCAAAACGTTGGAAACATCAAATGGCGCCACGTATCCACTAACCATAACCCTGCAGATCTCGGTACTAGAGGGTGTAGACCACAGGATTTAATACAGCAGCAACTTTGGTGGACTGGACCAAATTGGCTTCTCAAACCCTCCGACCAATGGCCTATTTCGTCCCGACAAAACGTTACTCCTCCCGAAGAACGAAAAGTACAGGCTCTACATATCTTGGAAAACGAACCAGATATCTTAAATCGCTTCTCATCATGGCCAAAAGCAGTTCGAGTGATAACCTATATGTTTCGTTTCATTCACCGAATCAAACCCATACAGTCCACTCAGCGAATTAATTACGATTCTACGGTAATCACTCAGGCAGAAGTCCACTGGGTAAAAACACGTCTTATTAAGCTTGCCCAAGAAAGGTACTACCCGAAGGAATATCTTAAGCTTTCAAACCAACAAACGATTTCCAAAAAGAGCCCACTTTTATGTTTAAACCCCTTTCTTGATCGCCATGGAGTCATTCGAGTAAACGGTCGTTTAGCAAATTCTTCCCTTACTTACAATGAAAAACATCCCATAATCCTCCCAGAGGGCTCACGATTATGCCTTTTATATTTACAGTTTGTACACAATTTACTGATGCATGCGGAACATCAGCTCATGATAAGGACAGTGAGACAAGAGTACTTTATACCCCGACTAAAATCAAAAGTCAAACTTTGTATACGGAACTGCAAAACATGTACCATTTTTAAGAAGACTACGCAGTCCCAAATCATGGCAGCGTTACCATCCGAACGGTCCAATTTCTCCTTACCATTTACGTTCACCGGTCTGGACTTTGCAGGCCCCTTCGATCTCAAGTCATCATCTCTCAGAAAATCGCCAATGTTGAAAGGATATGCTTGCGTATTTGTATGCTTCTCTACTAAAGCAATCCATTTAGAGCCTTGTTCTGACTTGTCAACTAAATCGTTTCAAGCAGCCTTTTCACGCTTTGTTGGAAGACGTGGCCTACCAAAGGGTGTCTATTCCGACAATGGGAAAAACTTTGTTGGCGCCCAGAGAGCATTCCAAAAAGATTTCCAGAGATTTCTTAAAGAGACGGCTGATGATCTTCATTCAAAGTACGCCCTACGTGGGTTTGGATGGCATTTCATACCACCTAATGCTCCTCATATGGGCGGCCTTTGGGAAGCAGCTGTTAAAAGTTTCAAACTGCATTTCAAACGCGTTTGTGGGAGTGCTAATTTTACCTTTGAAGAGATTGCAACACTACTTGCTCGCATCGAAGCAGTGCTAAATTCCCGTCCTCTATCCCCTATGTCAGACAATCCGAATGAACTACTTGCTTTGACCCCAGGTCATTTTCTGCGTGGGGCCCCCTTACTGGCTCCGCCAGAACCGCAGATAGACAAGCTGTCGCTTCATAACCGTTGGGAAAAGCTCAAAATTCTTCATCAGCAGTTTGCCCAGCGATGGAAAGATGAATACCTGAAGGAATTACATCAAAGATACAAATGGAAGCATCCGCAGGAAAATTTATCAGTGGGCGACTTCGTCGTTGTCAAAAATGATTTACTACCCCCACAGGAGTGGCGCTTGGGTCGAATTGAGAAGGTCTACCAGGGATCAGATAAACACGTCCGAGTGGCGGACATTAGGACTCAGCATGGTCTTTTCACGAGACCTATCGTCAAACTGTGTCCCCTTCCAATGTCTTCCGATCTGCCCGATCCCACTAAGCACTAATACCATCCCATATGTCAGCTATCAAATGTATCACTATTGTACTAAAGTCCTCTTTTATTTACAGACGCTCACCGCAACTGCCTTCCCCTATTCGGGCACCACAATCGCCTCCCCCTATTCGGGCACCACGACGGCATTCTCCTGTTCAGCCTCCGAGGAATCCAGATCTTCACCAATGCCAACTCTGTGAGCGATACCACGCACTACGTTTTTGCCCGAAATTTCAAAGAATGACACCAGCAGAGCGGGTTCGGTGTGTACAGCTACACAAGTATTGCCCCAACTGTTTGGCACGCAACCACGATAATGTGCGCCACTGCTCGTCACCAGGCACATGCAGAATCTGCCGTCAGCTACACCATACGCTGCTTCACCGCCCATCGGTCGCCGAAGATCAAATACCAAATCAAGTACAGCGCCAGGCACCTCAATCACCGCAAAGGGCACGGGTCCAGATCAACAACGTCATTCGAGAATTGATCAACTTGAGGGAAAGCCTTGCACCAGTGCAAAGAGGGCGCGATGTTTAAGTGACTTGCAGCCCTTAAAGTATTTTCCATGACTCTCGCTCATGAGAAAAAGAAAATGCATCCCTGCATCCATATCGAGTTTCGTTTTACTCTTATTTTTCGTTGGAATTGCGACTAACACCTGGAGCTGGCTTCCGGTGTCGCGGATATAAAATGCGCTGAGCGCCCTGAACACACTCTCTTTTGCATTCCTGTCATCATACCATCAGCAACGATACAGAACATCTTCCATACATCGGGGGATCCTACCACAACAATAACTACAATCAACCATCACATATAAGTATAACATTCGGCTCTCGCCACCCAGTTTCCATACATATATAGTTATATATCTTTTTCCCTAAATAATTTTCAATAAGTGAAATCTACTTGCGCTTTAGTAATATGACTATTTATGAATTGCATTAAATTTAAACAAACTGAATTTCCTTCTTTGTTAGAGTAAGAACGAAAATAAAGTAAACATATACATTTGAATTGCAATATTGAAAGACAGCGTCTCTTGAATATTAAACAGTTGGCATTTTTTAAAAGTGCGATACAGCTATTAAACTATACATATTTGGAAAGTACGTTGTTTCAGCTTTTCATTGATGTATAGATCTTTCAAATGCGAGCAAAACTGTGGGTGTGGTGGCCATTGGAAGCAAACAAAACTGTTTTTTGCTCATAAGTCCGTTAATATCGCCCGCAGACCCCTAAAAGTTGGCATTTTTTAAAAGTGCGATAGAGCTATTAAACTATACATATTTGTAAAGTACGTTGTTTCAGCTTTTCATTGATGTATAGATCTTTCAAATGCGAGCAAAACTGTAGGTGTGGTGTCCATTGGAAACAAACAATTTTGTTTTTTGCTCATAAGTCCGTTAATATTGCCCGCAGACCCCTAAAAGTTGGCATTTTTTAAAAGTGGGATACAGCTATTAAACTATACATATTTGGAAAGTACGTTGTTTCAGCTTTTCATTGATGTATAGATCTTTCAAATGCGAGCAAAACTGTGGGTGTGGTGGCCATTGGAAGCAAACAAAACTGTTTTTTGCTCATAAGTCCGTTAATATTGCCCGCAGACCCCTAAAAGTTGGCATTTTTTAAAAGTGCGATACAGCTATTAAACTATACATATTTGGAAAGTACGTTGTTTCAGCTTTTCATTGATGTACAGATCTTTCAAATGCGAGCAAAACTGTAGGTGTGGTGTCCATTGGAAACAAACAATTTTGTTTTTTGCTCATAAGTCCGTTAATATTGACCGCAGACCCCTAAAAGTTGGCATTTTTTAAAAGTGCGATACAGCTATTAAACTATACATATTTGGAAAGTACGTTGTTTCAGCTTTTCATTGATGTATAGATCTTTCAAATGCGAGCAAAACTGTAGGTGTGGTGTCCATTGGAAACAAACAATTTTGTTTTTTGCTCATAAGTCCGTTAATATTGACCGCAGACCCCTAAAAGTTGGCATTTTTTAAAAGTGGGATACAGCTATTAAACTATACATATTTGGAAAGTACGTTGTTTCAGCTTTTCATTGATGTATAGATCTTTCAAATGCGAGCAAAACTGTGGGTGTGGTGGCCATTGGAAGCAAACAAAACTGTTTTTTGCTCATAAGTCCGTTAATATTGCCCGCAGACCCCTAAAAGTTGGCATTTTTTAAAAGTGCGATACAGCTATTAAACTATACATATTTGGAAAGTACGTTGTTTCAGCTTTTCATTGATGTACAGATCTTTCAAATGCGAGCAAAACTGTAGGTGTGGTGTCCATTGGAAACAAACAATTTTGTTTTTTGCTCATAAGTCCGTTAATATTGACCGCAGACCCCTAAAAGTTGGCATTTTTTAAAAGTGCGATACAGCTATTAAACTATACATATTTGGAAAGTACGTTGTTTCAGCTTTTCATTGATGTATAGATCTTTCAAATGCGAGCAAAACTGTGGGTGTGGTGGCCATTGGAAGCAAACAAAACTGTTTTTTGCTCATAAGTCCGTTAATATTGCCCGCAGACCCCTAAAAGTTGGCATTTTTTAAAAGTGCGATAGAGCTATTAAACTATACATATTTGTAAAGTACGTTGTTTCAGCTTTTCATTGATGTATAGATCTTTCAAATGCGAGCAAAACTGTAGGTGTGGTGTCCATTGGAAACAAACAATTTTGTTTTTTGCTCATAAGTCCGTTAATATTGCCCGCAGACCCCTAAAAGTTGGCATTTTTTAAAAGTGCGAT
Source organism: Merzomyia westermanni (assembly GCA_949987695.1). Taxonomy (NCBI): domain Eukaryota; kingdom Metazoa; phylum Arthropoda; class Insecta; order Diptera; family Tephritidae; genus Merzomyia; species Merzomyia westermanni. The sequence goes on from OX465288.1 coordinate 191,604,086, forward strand.
ACAGCTATTAAACTATACATATTTGGAAAGTACGTTGTTTCAGCTTTTCATTGATGTATAGATCTTTCAAATGCGAGCAAAACTGTGGGTGTGGTGGCCATTGGAAGCAAACAAAACTGTTTTTTGCTCATAAGTCCGTTAATATTGACCGCAGACCCCTAAAAGTTGGCATTTTTTAAAAGTGCGATACAGCTATTAAACTATACATATTTGGAAAGTACGTTGTTTCAGCTTTTCATTGATGTACAGATCTTTCAAATGCGAGCAAAACTGTAGGTGTGGTGTCCATTGGAAACAAACAATTTTGTTTTTTGCTCATAAGTCCGTTAATATTGACCGCAGACCCCTAAAAGTTGGCATTTTTTAAAAGTGCGATACAGCTATTAAACTATACATATTTGGAAAGTACGTTGTTTCAGCTTTTCATTGATGTATAGATCTTTCAAATGCGAGCAAAACTGTGGGTGTGGTGGCCATTGGAAGCAAACAAAACTGTTTTTTGCTCATAAGTCCGTTAATATTGCCCGCAGACCCCTAAAAGTTGGCATTTTTTAAAAGTGCGATACAGCTATTAAACTATACATATTTGGAAAGTACGTTGTTTCAGCTTTTCATTGATGTATAGATCTTTCAAATGCGAGCAAAATTGTGGGTGTGGTGGCCATTGGAAGCAAACAAAACTGTTTTTTGCTCATAAGTCCGTTAATATTGCCCGCAGACCCCTAAAAGTTGGCATTTTTTAAAAGTGCGATACAGCTATTAAACTATACATATTTGGAAAGTACGTTGTTTCAGCTTTTCATTGATGTATAGATGTCTCAAATGCGAGCAAAACTGTAGGTGTGATGTCCATTGGAAACAAACAATTTTGTTTTTTGCTCATAAGTCCGTTAATATTGACCGCAGACCCCTAAAAGTTGGCATTTTTTAAAAGTGCGATACAGCTATTAAACTATACATATTTGGAAAGTACGTTGTTTCAGCTTTTCATTGATGTATAGATCTTTCAAATGCGAGCAAAACTGTAGGTGTGGTGTCCATTGGAAACAAACAATTTTGTTTTTTGCTCATAAGTCCGTTAATATTGCCCGCAGATCCCTAAAAGTTGGCATTTTTTAAAAGTGCGATAGAGCTATTAAACTATACATATTTGGAAAGTACGTTGTTTCAGCTTTTCATTGATGTATAGATCTTTCAAATGCGAGCAAAACTGTAGGTGTGGTGTCCATTGGAAGCAAACAAAACTGTTTTTTGCTCATAACTCCCTTAATATTGCCCGCAGGCCCCTAAAAGTTGGCATTTTTCAATAGTGCGATAGAGCTATTAAACTATACATATTTGGAAAGTACGTTATTTCAGCTTTTCATTGATGTATAGATCTTTCAAATGCGAGCAAAACTGTAGGTGTGGTGTCCATTGGAAACAAACAATTTTGTTTTTTGCTCATAAGTCCGTTAATATTGCCCGCAGATCCCTAAAAGTTGGCATTTTTTAAAAGTGCGATAGAGCTATTAAACTATACATATTTGGAAAGTACGTTGTTTCAGCTTTTCATTGATGTATAGATCTTTCAAATGCGAGATGTAGGTGTGGTGTCCATTGGAAACAAACAGTTTTGTTTTTTGCTGATAAGTCCGTTAATATTGCCCGCAGACCCCTAAAAGTTGGCATTTTTTAAAAGTGCGATACAGCTATTAAACTATACATATTTGGAAAGTACGTTATTTCAGCTTTTCATTGATGTATAGATCTTTCAAATGCGAGCAAAACTGTAGGTGTGGTGTCCATTGGAAACAAACAATTTTGTTTTTTGCTCATAAGTCCGTTAATATTGCCCGCAGATCCCTAAAAGTTGGCATTTTTTAAAAGTGCGATAGAGCTATTAAACTATACATATTTGGAAAGTACGTTATTTCAGCTTTTCATTGATGTATAGATCTTTCAAATGCGAGCAAAACTGTAGGTGTGGTGTCCATTGGAAACAAACAATTTTGTTTTTTGCTCATAAGTCCGTTAATATTGCCCGCAGATCCCTAAAAGTTGGCATTTTTTAAAAGTGCGATGGAGCTATTAAACTATACATATTTGGAAAGTACGTTGTTTCAGCTTTTCATTGATGTATAGATCTTTCAAATGCGAGATGTAGGTGTGGTGTCCATTGGAAACAAACAGTTTTGTTTTTTGCTCATAAGTCCGTTAATATTGCCCGCAGATCCCTAAAAGTTGGCATTTTTTAAAAGTGCGATAGAGCTATTAAACTATACATATTTGGAAAGTACGTTATTTCAGCTTTTCATTGATGTATAGATCTTTCAAATGCGAGCAAAACTGTAGGTGTGGTGTCCATTGGAAACAAACAATTTTGTTTTTTGCTCATAAGTCCGTTAATATTGCCCGCAGATCCCTAAAAGTTGGCATTTTTTAAAAGTGCGATAGAGCTATTAAACTATACATATTTGGAAAGTACGTTGTTTCAGCTTTTCATTGATGTATAGATCTTTCAAATGCGAGATGTAGGTGTGGTGTCCATTGGAAACAAACAGTTTTGTTTTTTGCTCATAAGTCCGTTAATATTGCCCGCAGACCCCTAAAAGTTGGCATTTTTTAAAAGTGCGATACAGCTATTAAACTATACATATTTGGAAAGTACGTTGTTTCAGCTTTTCATTGATGTATAGATCTTTCAAATGCGAGCAAAACTGTGGGTGTGGTGGCCATTGGAAGCAAACAATTTTGTTTTTTGCTCATAAGTCCGTTAATATTGCCCGCAGATCCCTAAAAGTTGGCATTTTTTAAAAGTGCGATACAGCTATTAAACTATACATATTTGGAAAGTACGTTATTTCAGCTTTTCATTGATGTATAGATCTTTCAAATGCGAGCAAAACTGTAGGTGTGGTGTCCATTGGAAACAAACAATTTTGTTTTTTGCTCATAAGTCCGTTAATATTGCCCGCAGATCCCTAAAAGTTGGCATTTTTTAAAAGTGCGATACAGCTATTAAACTATACATATTTGGAAAGTACGTTGTTTCAGCTTTTCATTGATGTATAGATCTTTCAAATGCGAGATGTAGGTGTGGTGTCCATTGGAAACAAACAGTTTTGTTTTTTGCTCATAAGTCCGTTAATATTGCCCGCAGACCCCTAAAAGTTGGCATTTTTTAAAAGTGCGATACAGCTATTAAACTATACATATTTGGAAAGTACGTTGTTTCAGCTTTTCATTGATGTATAGATCTTTCAAATGCGAGATGTAGGTGTGGTGTCCATTGGAAACAAACAGTTTTGTTTTTTGCTCATAAGTCCGTTAATATTGCCCGCAGACCCCTAAAAGTTGGCATTTTTTAAAAGTGCGATACAGCTATTAAACTATACATATTTGGAAAGTACGTTATTTCAGCTTTTCATTGATGTATAGATCTTTCAAATGCGAGCAAAACTGTAGGTGTGGTGTCCATTGGAAACAAACAATTTTGTTTTTTGCTCATAAGTCCGTTAATATTGCCCGCAGATCCCTAAAAGTTGGCATTTTTTAAAAGTGCGATACAGCTATTAAACTATACATATTTGGAAAGTACGTTGTTTCAGCTTTTCATTGATGTATAGATCTTTCAAATGCGAGATGTAGGTGTGGTGTCCATTGGAAACAAACAGTTTTGTTTTTTGCTCATAAGTCCGTTAATATTGCCCGCAGACCCCTAAAAGTTGGCATTTTTTAAAAGTGCGATACAGCTATTAAACTATACATATTTGGAAAGTACGTTGTTTCAGCTTTTCATTGATGTATAGATCTTTCAAATGCGAGATGTAGGTGTGGTGTCCATTGGAAACAAACAGTTTTGTTTTTTGCTCATAAGTCCGTTAATATTGCCCGCAGACCCCTAAAAGTTGGCATTTTTTAAAAGTGCGATACAGCTATTAAACTATACATATTTGGAAAGTACGTTGTTTCAGCTTTTCATTGATGTATAGATCTTTCAAATGCGAGATGTAGGTGTGGTGTCCATTGGAAACAAACAGTTTTGTTTTTTGCTCATAAGTCCGTTAATATTGCCCGCAGATCCCTAAAAGTTGGCATTTTTTAAAAGTGCGATACAGCTATTAAACTATACATATTTGGAAAGTACGTTATTTCAGCTTTTCATTGATGTATAGATCTTTCAAATGCGAGCAAAACTGTAGGTGTGGTGTCCATTGGAAACAAACACTTTTGTTTTTTGCTCATAAGTCCGTTAATATTGCCCGCAGATCCCTAAAAGTTGGCATTTTTTAAAAGTGCGATACAGCTATTAAACTATACATATTTGGAAAGTACGTTGTTTCAGCTTTTCATTGATGTATAGATCTTTCAAATGCGAGATGTAGGTGTGGTGTCCATTGGAAACAAACAGTTTTGTTTTTTGCTCATAAGTCCGTTAATATTGCCCGCAGACCCCTAAAAGTTGGCATTTTTTAAAAGTGCGATACAGCTATTAAACTATACATATTTGGAAAGTACGTTGTTTCAGCTTTTCATTGATGTATAGATCTTTCAAATGCGAGATGTAGGTGTGGTGTCCATTGGAAACAAACAATTTTGTTTTTTGCTCATAAGTCCGTTAATATTGCCCGCAGATCCCTAAAAGTTGGCATTTTTTAAAAGTGCGATACAGCTATTAAACTATACATATTTGGAAAGTACGTTATTTCAGCTTTTCATTGATGTATAGATCTTTCAAATGCGAGCAAAACTGTAGGTGTGGTGTCCATTGGAAACAAACAATTTTGTTTTTTGCTCATAAGTCCGTTAATATTGCCCGCAGATCCCTAAAAGTTGGCATTTTTTAAAAGTGCGATACAGCTATTAAACTATACATATTTGGAAAGTACGTTGTTTCAGCTTTTCATTGATGTATAGATCTTTCAAATGCGAGATGTAGGTGTGGTGTCCATTGGAAACAAACAGTTTTGTTTTTTGCTCATAAGTCCGTTAATATTGACCGCAGACCCCTAAAAGTTGGCATTTTTTAAAAGTGCGATACAGCTATTAAACTATACATATTTGGAAAGTACGTTGTTTCAGCTTTTCATTGATGTATAGATCTTTCAAATGCGAGATGTAGGTGTGGTGTCCATTGGAAACAAACAGTTTTGTTTTTTGCTCATAAGTCCGTTAATATTGCCCGCAGACCCCTAAAAGTTGGCATTTTTTAAAAGTGCGATACAGCTATTAAACTATACATATTTGGAAAGTACGTTATTTCAGCTTTTCATTGATGTATAGATCTTTCAAATGCGAGCAAAACTGTAGGTGTGGTGTCCATTGGAAACAAACAATTTTGTTTTTTGCTCATAAGTCCGTTAATATTGCCCGCAGATCCCTAAAAGTTGGCATTTTTTAAAAGTGCGATACAGCTATTAAACTATACATATTTGGAAAGTACGTTGTTTCAGCTTTTCATTGATGTATAGATCTTTCAAATGCGAGATGTAGGTGTGGTGTCCATTGGAAACAAACAGTTTTGTTTTTTGCTCATAAGTCCGTTAATATTGACCGCAGACCCCTAAAAGTTGGCATTTTTTAAAAGTGCGATACAGCTATTAAACTATACATATTTGGAAAGTACGTTGTTTCAGCTTTTCATTGATGTATAGATCTTTCAAATGCGAGATGTAGGTGTGGTGTCCATTGGAAACAAACAGTTTTGTTTTTTGCTCATAAGTCCGTTAATATTGCCCGCAGACCCCTAAAAGTTGGCATTTTTTAAAAGTGCGATACAGCTATTAAACTATACATATTTGGAAAGTACGTTGTTTCAGCTTTTCATTGATGTATAGATCTTTCAAATGCGAGCAAAACTGTAGGTGTGGTGTCCATTGGAAACAAACAGTTTTGTTTTTTGCTCATAAGTCCGTTAATATTGCCCGCAGATCCCTAAAAGTTGGCATTTTTTAAAAGTGCGATACAGCTATTAAACTATACATATTTGGAAAGTACGTTATTTCAGCTTTTCATTGATGTATAGATCTTTCAAATGCGAGCAAAACTGTAGGTGTGGTGTCCATTGGAAACAAACAATTTTGTTTTTTGCTCATAAGTCCGTTAATATTGCCCGCAGATCCCTAAAAGTTGGCATTTTTTAAAAGTGCGATACAGCTATTAAACTATACATATTTGGAAAGTACGTTGTTTCAGCTTTTCATTGATGTATAGATCTTTCAAATGCGAGATGTAGGTGTGGTGTCCATTGGAAACAAACAGTTTTGTTTTTTGCTCATAAGTCCGTTAATATTGCCCGCAGACCCCTAAAAGTTGGCATTTTTTAAAAGTGCGATACAGCTATTAAACTATACATATTTGGAAAGTACGTTGTTTCAGCTTTTCATTGATGTATAGATCTTTCAAATGCGAGATGTAGGTGTGGTGTCCATTGGAAACAAACAGTTTTGTTTTTTGCTCATAAGTCCGTTAATATTGCCCGCAGACCCCTAAAAGTTGGCATTTTTTAAAAGTGCGATACAGCTATTAAACTATACATATTTGGAAAGTACGTTGTTTCAGCTTTTCATTGATGTATAGATCTTTCAAATGCGAGCAAAACTGTGGGTGTGGTGGCCATTGGAAGCAAACAAAACTGTTTTTTGCTCATAACTCCCTTAATATTGCCCGCAGGCCCCTAAAAGTTGGCATTTTTCAATAGTGCGATAGAGCTATTAAACTATACATATTTGGAAAGTACTTTGTTTCAGCTTTTCATTGATGTATAGATCTTTCAAATGCGAGCAAAACTGTAGGTGTGGTGTCCATTGGAAACAAACAATTTTGTTTTTTGCTCATAACTCCCTTAATATTGCCCGCAGGCCCCTAAAAGTTGGCATTTTTCAAAAGTGCGATACAGCTATTAAACTATACATATTTGGAAAGTACGTTGTTTCAGCTTTTCATTGATGTATAGATCTTTCAAATGCGAGCAAAACTGTGGGTGTGGTGGCCATTGGAAGCAAACAAAACTGTTTTTTGCTCATAACTCCCTTAATATTGCCCGCAGGCCCCTAAAAGTTGGCATTTTTCAATAGTGCGATAGAGCTATTAAACTATACATATTTGGAAAGTACTTTGTTTCAGCTTTTCATTGATGTATAGATCTTTCAAATGCGAGCAAAACTGTAGGTGTGGTGTCCATTGGAAACAAACAATTTTGTTTTTTGCTCATAAGTCCGTTAATATTGACCGCAGACCCCTAAAAGTTGGCATTTTTTAAAAGTGCGATAGAGCTATTAAACTATACATATTTGGAAAGTACGTTGTTTCAGCTTTTCATTGATGTATAGATCTTTCAAATGCGAGCAAAACTGTGGGTGTGGTGGCCATTGGAAGCAAACAAAACTGTTTTTTGCTCATAACTCCCTTAATATTGCCCGCAGGCCTCTTAAAGTTGGCATTTTTCAATAGTGCGATAGAGCTATTAAACTATACATATTTGGAAAGTACTTTGTTTCAGCTTTTCATTGATGTATAGATCTTTCAAATGCGAGCAAAACTGTAGGTGTGGTGTCCATTGGAAACAAACAATTTTGTTTTTTGCTCATAAGTCCGTTAATATTGACCGCAGACCCCTAAAAGTTGGCATTTTTTAAAAGTGCGATAGAGCTATTAAACTATACATATTTGGAAAGTACGTTGTTTCAGCTTTTCATTGATGTATAGATCTTTCAAATGCGAGCAAAACTGTAGGTGTGGTGTCCATTGGAAACAAACAATTTTGTTTTTTGCTCATAAGTCCGTTAATATTGACCGCAGACCCCTAAAAGTTGGCATTTTTTAAAAGTGCGATAGAGCTATTAAACTATACATATTTGGAAAGTACGTTGTTTCAGCTTTTCATTGATGTATAGATCTTTCAAATGCGAGCAAAACTGTGGGTGTGGTGGCCATTGGAAGCAAACAAAACTGTTTTTTGCTCATAACTCCCTTAATATTGCCCGCAGGCCCCTAAAAGTTGGCATTTTTCAATAGTGCGATAGAGCTATTAAACTATACATATTTGGAAAGTACTTTGTTTCAGCTTTTCATTGATGTATAGATCTTTCAAATGCGAGCAAAACTGTAGGTGTGGTGTCCATTGGAAACAAACAATTTTGTTTTTTGCTCATAAGTCCGTTAATATTGACCGCAGACCCCTAAAAGTTGGCATTTTTTAAAAGTGCGATAGAGCTATTAAACTATACATATTTGGAAAGTACGTTGTTTCAGCTTTTCATTGATGTATAGATCTTTCAAATGCGAGCAAAACTGTGGGTGTGGTGGCCATTGGAAGCAAACAAAACTGTTTTTTGCTCATAACTCCCTTAATATTGCCCGCAGGCCTCTTAAAGTTGGCATTTTTCAATAGTGCGATAGAGCTATTAAACTATACATATTTGGAAAGTACTTTGTTTCAGCTTTTCATTGATGTATAGATCTTTCAAATGCGAGCAAAACTGTAGGTGTGGTGTCCATTGGAAACAAACAATTTTGTTTTTTGCTCATAAGTCCGTTAATATTGACCGCAGACCCCTAAAAGTTGGCATTTTTTAAAAGTGCGATAGAGCTATTAAACTATACATATTTGGAAAGTACGTTGTTTCAGCTTTTCATTGATGTATAGATCTTTCAAATGCGAGCAAAACTGTAGGTGTGGTGTCCATTGGAAACAAACAATTTTGTTTTTTGCTCATAAGTCCGTTAATATTGCCCGCAGACCCCTAAAAGTTGGCATTTTTTAAAAGTGCGATACAGCTATTAAACTATACATATTTGGAAAGTACGTTGTTTCAGCTTTTCATTGATGTATAGATCTTTCAAATGCGAGCAAAACTGTAGGTGTGGTGTCCATTGGAAACAAACAATTTTGTTTTTTGCTCATAAGTCCGTTAATATTGACCGCAGACCCCTAAAAGTTGGCATTTTTTAAAAGTGCGATACAGCTACTAAACTATACATATTTGGAAAGTACGTTGTTTCAGCTTTTCATTGATGTATAGATCTTTCAAATGCGAGCAAAACTGTGGGTGTGGTGGCCATTGGAAGCAAACAAAACTGTTTTTTGCTCATAACTCCCTTAATATTGCCCGCAGGCCCCTAAAAGTTGGCATTTTTCAATAGTGCGATAGAGCTATTAAACTATACATATTTGGAAAGTACGTTGTTTCAGCTTTGCATTGATGTATAGATCTTTCAAATGCGAGCAAAACTGTGGGTGTGGTGGCCATTGGAAACAAACAATTTTGTTTTTTGCTCATAAGTCCGTTAATATTGACCGCAGACCCCTAAAAGTTGGCATTTTTTAAAAGTGCGATAGAGCTATTAAACTATACATATTTGGAAAGTACGTTGTTTCAGCTTTTCATTGATGTATAGATCTTTCAAATGCGAGCAAAACTGTGGGTGTGGTGGCCATTGGAAGCAAACAAAACTGTTTTTTGCTCATAAGTCCGTTAATATTGCCCGCAGGCCTCTTAAAGTTGGCATTTTTCAATAGTGCGATAGAGCTATTAAACTATACATATTTGGAAAGTACTTTGTTTCAGCTTTTCATTGATGTATAGATCTTTCAAATGCGAGCAAAACTGTAGGTGTGGTGTCCATTGGAAACAAACAATTTTGTTTTTTGCTCATAAGTCCGTTAATATTGACCGCAGACCCCTAAAAGTTGGCATTTTTTAAAAGTGCGATAGAGCTATTAAACTATACATATTTGGAAAGTACGTTGTTTCAGCTTTTCATTGATGTATAGATCTTTCAAATGCGAGCAAAACTGTAGGTGTGGTGTCCATTGGAAACAAACAATTTTGTTTTTTGCTCATAAGTCCGTTAATATTGCCCGCAGACCCCTAAAAGTTGGCATTTTTTAAAAGTGAGATACAGCTATTAAACTATACATATTTGGAAAGTACGTTGTTTCAGCTTTTCATTGATGTATAGATCTTTCAAATGCGAGCAAAACTGTAGGTGTGGTGTCCATTGGAAACAAACAATTTTGTTTTTTGCTCATAAGTCCGTTAATATTGACCGCAGACCCCTAAAAGTTGGCATTTTTTAAAAGTGCGATACAGCTACTAAACTATACATATTTGGAAAGTACGTTGTTTCAGCTTTTCATTGATGTATAGATCTTTCAAATGCGAGCAAAACTGTGGGTGTGGTGGCCATTGGAAGCAAACAAAACTGTTTTTTGCTCATAACTCCCTTAATATTGCCCGCAGGCCCCTAAAAGTTGGCATTTTTCAATAGTGCGATAGAGCTATTAAACTATACATATTTGGAAAGTACGTTGTTTCAGCTTTGCATTGATGTATAGATCTTTCAAATGCGAGCAAAACTGTGGGTGTGGTGGCCATTGGAAACAAACAATTTTGTTTTTTGCTCATAAGTCCGTTAATATTGACCGCAGACCCCTAAAAGTTGGCATTTTTTAAAAGTGCGATAGAGCTATTAAACTATACATATTTGGAAAGTACGTTGTTTCAGCTTTTCATTGATGTATAGATCTTTCAAATGCGAGCAAAACTGTGGGTGTGGTGGCCATTGGAAACAAACAATTTTGTTTTTTGCTCATAAGTCCGTTAATATTGACCGCAGACCCCTAAAAGTTGGCATTTTTTAAAAGTGCGATAGAGCTATTAAACTATACATATTTGGAAAGTACGTTGTTTCAGCTTTTCATTGATGTATAGATCTTTCAAATGCGAGCAAAACTGTAGGTGTGGTGTCCATTGGAAACAAACAATTTTGTTTTTTGCTCATAAGTCCGTTAATATTGACCGCAGACCCCTAAAAGTTGGCATTTTTTAAAAGTGCGATAGAGCTATTAAACTATACATATTTGGAAAGTACGTTGTTTCAGCATTTCATTGATGTATAGATCTTTCAAATGCGAGCAAAACTGTAGGTGTGGTGTCCATTGGAAACAAACAATTTTGTTTTTTGCTCATAAGTCCGTTAATATTGACCGCAGACCCCTAAAAGTTGGCATTTTTTAAAAGTGCGATAGAGCTATTAAACTATACATATTTGGAAAGTACGTTGTTTCAGCTTTTCATTGATGTATAGATCTTTCAAATGCGAGCAAAACTGTAGGTGTGGTGTCCATTGGAAACAAACAATTTTGTTTTTTGCTCATAAGTCCGTTAATATTGACCGCAGACCCCTAAAAGTTGGCATTTTTTAAAAGTGCGATACAGCTACTAAACTATACATATTTGGAAAGTACGTTGTTTCAGCTTTTCATTGATGTATAGATCTTTCAAATGCGAGCAAAACCGTGGGTGTGGTGGCCATTGGAAGCAAACAAAACTGTTTTTTGCTCATAACTCCCTTAATATTGCCCGCAGGCCCCTAAAAGTTGGCATTTTTCAATAGTGCGATAGAGCTATTAAACTATACATATTTGGAAAGTACGTTGTTTCAGCTTTTCATTGATGTATAGATCTTTCAAATGCGAGCAAAACTGTAGGTGTGGTGTCCATTGGAAACAAACAATTTTGTTTTTTGCTCATAAGTCCGTTAATATTGACCGCAGACCCCTAAAAGTTGGCATTTTTTAAAAGTGCGATAGAGCTATTAAACTATACATATTTGGAAAGTACGTTGTTTCAGCTTTTCATTGATGTATAGATCTTTCAAATGCAAGCAAAACTGTAGGTGTGGTGTCCATTGGAAACAAACAATTTTGTTTTTTGCTCATAAGTCCGTTAATATTGACCGCAGACCCCTAAAAGTTGGCATTTTTTAAAAGTGCGATACAGCTACTAAACTATACATATTTGGAAAGTACGTTGTTTCAGCTTTTCATTGATGTATAGATCTTTCAAATGCGAGCAAAACTGTGGGTGTGGTGGCCATTGGAAGCAAACAAAACTGTTTTTTGCTCATAACTCCCTTAATATTGCCCGCAGGCCCCTAAAAGTTGGCATTTTTCAATAGTGCGATAGAGCTATTAAACTATACATATTTGGAAAGTACGTTGTTTCAGCTTTTCATTGATGTATAGATCTTTCAAATGCAAGCAAAACTGTAGGTGTGGTGTCCATTGGAAACAAACAATTTTGTTTTTTGCTCATAAGTCCGTTAATATTGACCGCAGACCCCTAAAAGTTGGCATTTTTTAAAAGTGCGATACAGCTACTAAACTATACATATTTGGAAAGTACGTTGTTTCAGCTTTTCATTGATGTATAGATCTTTCAAATGCAAGCAAAACTGTAGGTGTGGTGTCCATTGGAAACAAACAATTTTGTTTTTTGCTCATAAGTCCGTTAATATTGACCGCAGACCCCTAAAAGTTGGCATTTTTTAAAAGTGCGATACAGCTACTAAACTATACATATTTGGAAAGTACGTTGTTTCAGCTTTTCATTGATGTATAGATCTTTCAAATGCGAGCAAAACCGTGGGTGTGGTGGCCATTGGAAGCAAACAAAACTGTTTTTTGCTCATAACTCCCTTAATATTGCCCGCAGGCCCCTAAAAGTTGGCATTTTTCAATAGTGCGATAGAGCTATTAAACTATACATATTTGGAAAGTACGTTGTTTCAGCTTTTCATTGATGTATAGATCTTTCAAATGCGAGCAAAACTGTAGGTGTGGTGTCCATTGGAAACAAACAATTTTGTTTTTTGCTCATAAGTCCGTTAATATTGACCGCAGACCCCTAAAAGTTGGCATTTTTTAAAAGTGCGATAGAGCTATTAAACTATACATATTTGGAAAGTACGTTGTTTCAGCTTTTCATTGATGTATAGATCTTTCAAATGCAAGCAAAACTGTAGGTGTGGTGTCCATTGGAAACAAACAATTTTGTTTTTTGCTCATAAGTCCGTTAATATTGACCGCAGACCCCTAAAAGTTGGCATTTTTTAAAAGTGCGATACAGCTACTAAACTATACATATTTGGAAAGTACGTTGTTTCAGCTTTTCATTGATGTATAGATCTTTCAAATGCGAGCAAAACTGTGGGTGTGGTGGCCATTGGAAGCAAACAAAACTGTTTTTTGCTCATAACTCCCTTAATATTGCCCGCAGGCCCCTAAAAGTTGGCATTTTTCAATAGTGCGATAGAGCTATTAAACTATACATATTTGGAAAGTACGTTGTTTCAGCTTTTCATTGATGTATAGATCTTTCAAATGCGAGCAAAACTGTAGGTGTGGTGTCCATTGGAAACAAACAATTTTGTTTTTTGCTCATAAGTCCGTTAATATTGACCGCAGACCCCTAAAAGTTGGCATTTTTTAAAAGTGCGATAGAGCTATTAAACTATACATATTTGGAAAGTACGTTGTTTCAGCTTTTCATTGATGTATAGATCTTTCAAATGCGAGCAAAACTGTAGGTGTGGTGTCTATTGGAAACAAACAATTTTGTTTTTTGCTCATAAGTCCGTTAATATTGACCGCAGACCCCTAAAAGTTGGCATTTTTTAAAAGTGCGATAGAGCTATTAAACTATACATATTTGGAAAGTACGTTGTTTCAGCTTTTCATTGATGTATAGATCTTTCAAATGCGAGCAAAACTGTGGGTGTGGTGGCCATTGGAAACAAACAATTTTGTTTTTTGCTCATAAGTCCGTTAATATTGACCGCAGACCCCTAAAAGTTGGCATTTTTTAAAAGTGCGATAGAGCTATTAAACTATACATATTTGGAAAGTACGTTGTTTCAGCTTTTCATTGATGTATAGATCTTTCAAATGCGAGCAAAACTGTGGGCGTGGTGGCCATTGGAAGCAAAAAAAACTGTTTTTTGCTCATAAGTCCGTTAATATTGCCCGCAGACCCCTAAAAGTTGGCATTTTTTAAAAGTGCGATACAGCTACTAAACTATACATATTTGGAAAGTACGTTGTTTCAGCTTTTCATTGATGTATAGATCTTTCAAATGCGAGCAAAACTGTGGGTGTGGTGGCCATTGGAAACAAACAATTTTGTTTTTTGCTCATAAGTCCGTTAATATTGACCGCAGACCCCTAAAAGTTGGCATTTTTTAAAAGTGCGATAGAGCTATTAAACTATACATATTTGGAAAGTACGTTGTTTCAGCTTTTCATTGATGTATAGATCTTTCAAATGCGAGCAAAACTGTAGGTGTGGTGTCCATTGGAAACAAACAATTTTGTTTTTTGCTCATAAGTCCGTTAATATTGACCGCAGACCCCTAAAAGTTGGCATTTTTTAAAAGTGCGATAGAGCTATTAAACTATACATATTTGGAAAGTACGTTGTTTCAGCTTTTCATTGATGTATAGATCTTTCAAATGCGAGCAAAACTGTGGGTGTGGTGGCCATTGGAAGCAAACAAAACTGTTTTTTGCTCATAACTCCCTTAATATTGCCCGCAGGCCCCTAAAAGTTGGCATTTTTCAATAGTGCGATAGAGCTACTAAACTATACATATTTGGAAAGTACGTTGTTTCAGCTTTTCATTGATGTATAGATCTTTCAAATGCGAGCAAAACTGTGGGTGTGGTGGCCATTGGAAGCAAACAAAACTGTTTTTTGCTCATAACTCCCTTAATATTGCCCGCAGGCCCCTAAAAGTTGGCATTTTTCAATAGTGCGATAGAGCTATTAAACTATAATTTTTGGAAAGTACGTTGTTTCAGCTTTTCATTAATGTATAGATCTTTCAAATGCGAGCAAAACTGTGGGTGTGGTGGCCATTGGAAACAAACAATTTTGTTTTTTGCTCATAAGTCCGTTAATATTGACCGCAGACCCCTAAAAGTTGGCATTTTTTAAAAGTGCGATAGAGCTATTAAACTATACATATTTGGAAAGTACGTTGTTTCAGCTTTTCATTGATGTATAGATCTTTCAAATGCGAGCAAAACTGTGGGTGTGGTGGCCATTGGAAACAAACAATTTTGTTTTTTGCTCATAAGTCCGTTAATATTGACCGCAGACCCCTAAAAGTTGGCATTTTTTAAAAGTGCGATAGAGCTATTAAACTATACATATTTGGAAAGTACGTTGTTTCAGCTTTTCATTGATGTATAGATCTTTCAAATGCGAGCAAAACTGTGGGTGTGGTGTCCATTGGAAACAAACAATTTTGTTTTTTGCTCATAAGTCCGTTAATATTGACCGCAGACCCCTAAAAGTTGGCATTTTTTAAAAGTGCGATAGAGCTATTAAACTATACATATTTGGAAAGTACGTTG
Source organism: Merzomyia westermanni (assembly GCA_949987695.1). NCBI lineage: Eukaryota > Metazoa > Arthropoda > Insecta > Diptera > Tephritidae > Merzomyia > Merzomyia westermanni. The sequence continues at coordinate 191,619,270 of OX465288.1, forward strand.
TTTCAGCTTTTCATTGATGTATAGATCTTTCAAATGCGAGCAAAACTGTGGGTGTGGTGGCCATTGGAAACAAACAATTTTGTTTTTTGCTCATAAGTCCGTTAATATTGACCGCAGACCCCTAAAAGTTGGCATTTTTTAAAAGTGCGATAGAGCTATTAAACTATACATATTTGGAAAGTACGTTGTTTCAGCTTTTCATTGATGTATAGATCTTTCAAATGCGAGCAAAACTGTAGGGGTGGTGTCCATTGGAAACAAAAAATTTTGTTTTTTGCTCATAAGTCCGTTAATATTGACCGCAGACCCCTAAAAGTTGGCATTTTTTAAAAGTGCGATAGAGCTATTAAACTATACATATTTGGAAAGTACGTTGTTTCAGCTTTTCATTGATGTATAGATCTTTCAAATGCGAGCAAAACTGTGGGTGTGGTGGCCATTGGAAGCAAACAAAACTGTTTTTTGCTCATAACTCCCTTAATATTGCCCGCAGGCCCCTAAAAGTTGGCATTTTTCAATAGTGCGATAGAGCTACTAAACTATACATATTTGGAAAGTACGTTGTTTCAGCTTTTCATTGATGTATAGATCTTTCAAATGCGAGCAAAACTGTGGGTGTGGTGGCCATTGGAAGCAAACAAAACTGTTTTTTGCTCATAACTCCCTTAATATTGCCCGCAGGCCCCTAAAAAAAGTTGGCATTTTTCAATAGTGCGATAGAGCTATTAAACTATACATATTTGGAAAGTACGTTGTTTCAGCTTTTCATTGATGTATAGATCTTTCAAATGCGAGCAAAACTGTGGGTGTGGTGGCCATTGGAAGCAAACAAAACTGTTTTTTGCTCATAACTCCCTTAATATTGCCCGCAGGCCCCTAAAAGTTGGCATTTTTCAATAGTGCGATAGAGCTACTAAACTATACATATTTGGAAAGTACGTTGTTTCAGCTTTTCATTGATGTATAGATCTTTCAAATGCGAGCAAAACTGTGGGTGTGGTGTCCATTGGAAGCAAACAAAACTGTTTTTTGCTCATAACTCCCTTAATATTGCCCGCAGGCCCCTAAAAGTTGGCATTTTTCAATAGTGCGATAGAGCTATTAAACTATACATATTTGGAAAGTACGTTGTTTCAGCTTTTCATTGATGTATAGATCTTTCAAATGCGAGCAAAACTGTGGGTGTGGTGGCCATTGGAAACAAACAATTATGTTTTTTGCTCATAAGTCCGTTAATATTGACCGCAGACCCCTAAAAGTTGGCATTTTTTAAAAGTGCGATAGAGCTATTAAACTATACATATTTGGAAAGTACGTTGTTTCAGCTTTTCATTGATGTATAGATCTTTCAAATGCGAGCAAAACTGTAGGTGTGGTGTCCATTGGAAACAAACAATTTTGTTTTTTGCTCATAAGTCCGTTAATATTGACCGCAGACCCCTAAAAGTTGGCATTTTTTAAAAGTGCGATAGAGCTATTAAACTATACATATTTGGAAAGTACGTTGTTTCAGCTTTTCATTGATGTATAGATCTTTCAAATGCGAGCAAAACTGTGGGTGTGGTGGCCATTGGAAGCAAACAAAACTGTTTTTTGCTCATAACTCCCTTAATATTGCCCGCAGGCCCCTAAAAGTTGGCATTTTTCAATAGTGCGATAGAGCTACTAAACTATACATATTTGGAAAGTACGTTGTTTCAGCTTTTCATTGATGTATAGATCTTTCAAATGCGAGCAAAACTGTGGGTGTGGTGGCCATTGGAAGCAAACAAAACTGTTTTTTGCTCATAACTCCCTTAATATTGCCCGCAGGCCCCTAAAAAAAGTTGGCATTTTTCAATAGTGCGATAGAGCTATTAAACTATACATATTTGGAAAGTACGTTGTTTCAGCTTTTCATTGATGTATAGATCTTTCAAATGCGAGCAAAACTGTGGGTGTGGTGGCCATTGGAAGCAAACAAAACTGTTTTTTGCTCATAACTCCCTTAATATTGCCCGCAGGCCCCTAAAAGTTGGCATTTTTCAATAGTGCGATAGAGCTACTAAACTATACATATTTGGAAAGTACGTTGTTTCAGCTTTTCATTGATGTATAGATCTTTCAAATGCGAGCAAAACTGTAGGTGTGGTGGCCATTGGAAGCAAACAAAACTGTTTTTTGCTCATAACTCCCTTAATATTGCCCGCAGGCCCCTAAAAGTTGGCATTTTTCAATAGTGCGATAGAGCTATTAAACTATACATATTTGGAAAGTACGTTGTTTCAGCTTTTCATTGATGTATAGATCTTTCAAATGCGAGCAAAACTGTGGGTGTGGTGGCCATTGGAAACAAACAATTTTGTTTTTTGCTCATAAGTCCGTTAATATTGACCGCAGACCCCTAAAAGTTGGCATTTTTTAAAAGTGCGATAGAGCTATTAAACTATACATATTTGGAAAGTACGTTGTTTCAGCTTTTCATTGATGTATAGATCTTTCAAATGCGAGCAAAACTGTAGGTGTGGTGTCCATTGGAAACAAACAATTTTGTTTTTTGCTCATAAGTCCGTTAATATTGACCGCAGACCCCTAAAAGTTGGCATTTTTTAAAAGTGCGATAGAGCTATTAAACTATACATATTTGGAAAGTACGTTGTTTCAGCTTTTCATTGATGTATAGACCTTTCAAATGCGAGCAAAGCTGTAGGTGTGGTGTCCATTGGAAACAAACAATTTTGTTTTTTGCTCATAAGTCCGTTAATATTGACCGCAGACCCCTAAAAGTTGGCATTTTTTAAAAGTGCGATAGAGCTATTAAACTATACATATTTGGAAAGTACGTTGTTTCAGCTTTTCATTGATGTATAGACCTTTCAAATGCGAGCAAAGCTGTAGGTGTGGTGTCCATTGGAAACAAACAATTTTGTTTTTTGCTCATAAGTCCGTTAATATTGACCGCAGACCCCTAAAAGTTGGCATTTTTTAAAAGTGCGATAGAGCTATTAAACTATACATATTTGGAAAGTACGTTGTTTCAGCTTTTCATTGATGTATAGACCTTTCAAATGCGAGCAAAGCTGTAGGTGTGGTGTCCATTGGAAACAAACAATTGTGTTTTTTGCTCATAAGTCCGTTAATATTGACCGCAGACCCCTAAAAGTTGGCATTTTTTAAAAGTGCGATAGAGCTATTAAACTATACATATTTGGAAAGTACGTTGTTTCAGCTTTTCATTGATGTATAGACCTTTCAAATGCGAGCAAAGCTGTAGGTGTGGTGTCCATTGGAAACAAACAATTTTGTTTTTTGCTCATAAGTCCGTTAATATTGACCGCAGACCCCTAAAAGTTGGCATTTTTTAAAAGTGCGATAGAGCTATTAAACTATACATATTTGGAAAGTACGTTGTTTCAGCTTTTCATTGATGTATAGATCTTTCAAATGCGAGCAAAACTGTAGGTGTGGTGTCCATTGGAAACAAACAATTTTGTTTTTTGCTCATAAGTCCGTTAATATTGACCGCAGACCCCTAAAAGACGGCATTTTTTAAAAGTGCGATAGAGCTATTAAACTATACATATTTGGAAAGTACGTTGTTTCAGCTTTTCATTGATGTATAGATCTTTCAAATGCGAGCAAAACTGTGGGTGTGGTGGCCATTGGAAGCAAACAAAACTGTTTTTTGCTCATAACTCCCTTAATATTGTCCGCAGGCCCCTAAAAGTTGGCATTTTTCAATAGTGCGACAGAGCTATTAAACTATACATATTTGGAAAGTACGTTGTTTCAGATTTTAATTGATGTATAGATCTTTCAAATGCGAGCAAAACTGTGGGCGTGGTGGCCATTGGAAGCAAAAAAACTGTTTTTTGCTCATAAGTCCGTTAATATTGCCCGCAGACCCCTAAAAGTTGGCATTTTTCAAAAGTGCGATAGAGCTATTAAACTATACATATTTGGAAAGTACGTTGTTTCAGCTTTTCATTGATGTATAGATCTTTCAAATGCGAGCAAAACTGTGGGTGTGGTGGCCATTGGAAACAAACAATTTTGTTTTTTGCTCATAAGTCCGTTAATATTGACCGCAGACCCCTAAAAGTTGGCATTTTTCAATAGTGCGATAGAGCTATTAAACTATACATATTTGGAAAGTACGTTGTTTCAGCTTTTCATTGATGTATAGATCTTTCAAATGCGAGCAAAACTGTGGGTGTGGTGTCCATTGGAAACAAACAATTTTGTTTTTTGCTCATAAGTCCGTTAATATTGACCGCAGACCCCTAAAAGTTGGCATTTTTTAAAAGTGCGATAGAGCTATTAAACTATACATATTTGGAAAGTACGTTGTTTCAGCTTTTCATTGATGTATAGATCTTTCAAATGCGAGCAAAACTGTGGGTGTGGTGGCCATTGGAAGCAAACAAAACTGTTTTTTGCTCATAACTCCCTTAATATTGCCCGCAGGCCCCTAAAAGTTGGCATTTTTCAATAGTGCGATAGAGCTATTAAACTATACATATTTGGAAAGTACGTTGTTTCAGCTTTTCATTGATGTATAGATCTTTCAAATGCGAGCAAAACTGTGGGTGTGGTGGCCATTGGAAACAAACAATTTTGTTTTTTGCTCATAAGTCCGTTAATATTGACCGCAGACCCCTAAAAGTTGGCATTTTTTAAAAGTGCGATAGAGCTATTAAACTATACATATTTGGAAAGTACGTTGTTTCAGCTTTTCATTGATGTATAGACCTTTCAAATGCGAGCAAAACTGTGGGTGTGGTGGCCATTGGAAGCAAACAAAACTGTTTTTTGCTCATAACTCCCTTAATATTGCCCGCAGGCCCCTAAAAGTTGGCATTTTTCAATAGTGCGATAGAGCTACTAAACTATACATATTTGGAAAGTACGTTGTTTCAGCTTTTCATTGATGTATAGATCTTTCAAATGCGAGCAAAACTGTGGGTGTGGTGGCCATTGGAAGCAAACAAAACTGTTTTTTGCTCATAACTCCCTTAATATTGCCCGCAGGCCCCTAAAAGTTGGCATTTTTCAATAGTGCGATAGAGCTACTAAACTATACATATTTGGAAAGTACGTTGTTTCAGCTTTTCATTGATGTATAGATCTTTCAAATGCGAGCAAAACTGTGGGTGTGGTGGCCATTGGAAGCAAACAAAACTGTTTTTTGCTCATAACTCCCTTAATATTGCCCGCAGGCCCCTAAAAGTTGGCATTTTTCAATAGTGCGATAGAGCTACTAAACTATACATATTTGGAAAGTACGTTGTTTCAGCTTTTCATTGATGTATAGATCTTTCAAATGCGAGCAAAACTGTGGGTGTGGTGGCCATTGGAAGCAAACAAAACTGTTTTTTGCTCATAACTCCCTTAATATTGCCCGCAGGCCCCTAAAAGTTGGCATTTTTCAATAGTGCGATAGAGCTATTAAACTATACATAGTTGGAAAGTACGTTGTTTCAGCTTTTCATTGATGTATAGATCTGTCAAATGCGAGCAAAACTGTGGGCGTGGTGGCCATTGGAAACAAACAATTTTGTTTTTTGCTCATAAGTCCGTTAATATTGACCGCAGACCCCTAAAAGTTGGCATTTTTTAAAAGTGCGATAGAGCTATTAAACTATACATATTTGGAAAGTACGTTGTTTCAGCTTTTCATTGATGTATAGACCTTTCAAATGCGAGCAAAACTGTGGGTGTGGTGGCCATTGGAAGCAAACAAAACTGTTTTTTGCTCATAACTCCCTTAATATTGCCCGCAGGCCCCTAAAAGTTGGCATTTTTCAATAGTGCGATAGAGCTACTAAACTATACATATTTGGAAAGTACGTTGTTTCAGCTTTTCATTGATGTATAGACCTTTCAAATGCGAGCAAAACTGTGGGTGTGGTGGCCATTGGAAGCAAACAAAACTGTTTTTTGCTCATAACTCCCTTAATATTGCCCGCAGGCCCCTAAAAGTTGGCATTTTTCAATAGTGCGATAGAGCTATTAAACTATACATATTTGGAAAGTACGTTGTTTCAGCTTTTCATTGATGTATAGATCTTTCAAATGCGAGCAAAACTGTGGGTGTGGTGGCCATTGGAAGCAAACAAAACTGTTTTTTGCTCATAACTCCCTTAATATTGCCCGCAGGCCCCTAAAAGTTGGCATTTTTCAATAGTGCGATAGAGCTATTAAACTATACATATTTGGAAAGTACGTTGTTTCAGCTTTTCATTGATGTATAGATCTTTCAAATGCGAGCAAAACTGTGGGTGTGGTGGCCATTGGAAACAAACAATTTTGTTTTTTGCTCATAAGTCCGTTAATATTGACCGCAGACCCCTAAAAGTTGGCATTTTTTAAAAGTGCGATAGAGCTATTAAACTATACATATTTGGAAAGTACGTTGTTTCAGCTTTTCATTGATGTATAGATCTTTCAAATGCGAGCAAAACTGTGGGTGTGGTGGCCATTGGAAGCAAACAAAACTGTTTTTTGCTCATAACTCCCTTAATATTGCCCGCAGGCCCCTAAAAGTTGGCATTTTTCAATAGTGCGATAGAGCTACTAAACTATACATATTTGGAAAGTACGTTGTTTCAGCTTTTCATTGATGTATAGATCTTTCAAATGCGAGCAAAACTGTGGGTGTGGTGGCCATTGGAAGCAAACAAAACTGTTTTTTGCTCATAACTCCCTTAATATTGCCCGCAGGCCCCTAAAAGTTGGCATTTTTCAATAGTGCGATAGAGCTACTAAACTATACATATTTGGAAAGTACGTTGTTTCAGCTTTTCATTGATGTATAGATCTTTCAAATGCGAGCAAAACTGTGGGTGTGGTGGCCATTGGAAGCAAACAAAACTGTTTTTTGCTCATAACTCCCTTAATATTGCCCGCAGGCCCCTAAAAGTTGGCATTTTTCAATAGTGCGATAGAGCTACTAAACTATACATATTTGGAAAGTACGTTGTTTCAGCTTTTCATTGATGTATAGATCTTTCAAATGCGAGCAAAACTGTGGGTGTGGTGGCCATTGGAAGCAAACAAAACTGTTTTTTGCTCATAACTCCCTTAATATTGCCCGCAGGCCCCTAAAAGTTGGCATTTTTCAATAGTGCGATAGAGCTATTAAACTATACATAGTTGGAAAGTACGTTGTTTCAGCTTTTCATTGATGTATAGATCTGTCAAATGCGAGCAAAACTGTGGGCGTGGTGGCCATTGGAAACAAACAATTTTGTTTTTTGCTCATAAGTCCGTTAATATTGACCGCAGACCCCTAAAAGTTGGCATTTTTTAAAAGTGCGATAGAGCTATTAAACTATACATATTTGGAAAGTACGTTGTTTCAGCTTTTCATTGATGTATAGATCTTTCAAATGCGAGCAAAACTGTAGGGGTGGTGTCCATTGGAAACAAAAAATTTTGTTTTTTGCTCATAAGTCCGTTAATATTGACCGCAGACCCCTAAAAGTTGGCATTTTTTAAAAGTGCGATCGAGCTATTAAACTATACATATTTGGAAAGTACGTTGTTTCAGCTTTTCATTGATGTATAGATCTTTCAAATGCGAGCAAAACTGTGGGTGTGGTGGCCATTGGAAGCAAACAAAACTGTTTTTTGCTCATAACTCCCTTAATATTGCCCGCAGGCCCCTAAAAGTTGGCATTTTTCAATAGTGCGATAGAGCTACTAAACTATACATATTTGGAAAGTACGTTGTTTCAGCTTTTCATTGATGTATAGATCTTTCAAATGCGAGCAAAACTGTGGGTGTGGTGGCCATTGGAAGCAAACAAAACTGTTTTTTGCTCATAACTCCCTTAATATTGCCCGCAGGCCCCTAAAAAAAGTTGGCATTTTTCAATAGTGCGATAGAGCTATTAAACTATACATATTTGGAAAGTACGTTGTTTCAGCTTTTCATTGATGTATAGATCTTTCAAATGCGAGCAAAACTGTGGGTGTGGTGGCCATTGGAAGCAAACAAAACTGTTTTTTGCTCATAACTCCCTTAATATTGCCCGCAGGCCCCTAAAAGTTGGCATTTTTCAATAGTGCGATAGAGCTACTAAACTATACATATTTGGAAAGTACGTTGTTTCAGCTTTTCATTGATGTATAGATCTTTCAAATGCGAGCAAAACTGTGGGTGTGGTGGCCATTGGAAGCAAACAAAACTGTTTTTTGCTCATAACTCCCTTAATATTGCCCGCAGGCCCCTAAAAGTTGGCATTTTTCAATAGTGCGATAGAGCTATTAAACTATACATATTTGGAAAGTACGTTGTTTCAGCTTTTCATTGATGTATAGATCTTTCAAATGCGAGCAAAACTGTGGGTGTGGTGGCCATTGGAAACAAACAATTTTGTTTTTTGCTCATAAGTCCGTTAATATTGACCGCAGACCCCTAAAAGTTGGCATTTTTTAAAAGTGCGATAGAGCTATTAAACTATACATATTTGGAAAGTACGTTGTTTCAGCTTTTCATTGATGTATAGATCTTTCAAATGCGAGCAAAACTGTAGGTGTGGTGTCCATTGGAAACAAACAATTTTGTTTTTTGCTCATAAGTCCGTTAATATTGACCGCAGACCCCTAAAAGTTGGCATTTTTTAAAAGTGCGATAGAGCTATTAAACTATACATATTTGGAAAGTACGTTGTTTCAGCTTTTCATTGATGTATAGATCTTTCAAATGCGAGCAAAACTGTGGGTGTGGTGGCCATTGGAAGCAAACAAAACTGTTTTTTGCTCATAACTCCCTTAATATTGCCCGCAGGCCCCTAAAAGTTGGCATTTTTCAATAGTGCGATAGAGCTACTAAACTATACATATTTGGAAAGTACGTTGTTTCAGCTTTTCATTGATGTATAGATCTTTCAAATGCGAGCAAAACTGTGGGTGTGGTGGCCATTGGAAGCAAACAAAACTGTTTTTTGCTCATAACTCCCTTAATATTGCCCGCAGGCCCCTAAAAAAAGTTGGCATTTTTCAATAGTGCGATAGAGCTATTAAACTATACATATTTGGAAAGTACGTTGTTTCAGCTTTTCATTGATGTATAGATCTTTCAAATGCGAGCAAAACTGTGGGTGTGGTGGCCATTGGAAGCAAACAAAACTGTTTTTTGCTCATAACTCCCTTAATATTGCCCGCAGGCCCCTAAAAGTTGGCATTTTTCAATAGTGCGATAGAGCTACTAAACTATACATATTTGGAAAGTACGTTGTTTCAGCTTTTCATTGATGTATAGATCTTTCAAATGCGAGCAAAACTGTGGGTGTGGTGGCCATTGGAAGCAAACAAAACTGTTTTTTGCTCATAACTCCCTTAATATTGCCCGCAGGCCCCTAAAAGTTGGCATTTTTCAATAGTGCGATAGAGCTATTAAACTATACATATTTGGAAAGTACGTTGTTTCAGCTTTTCATTGATGTATAGATCTTTCAAATGCGAGCAAAACTGTGGGTGTGGTGGCCATTGGAAACAAACAATTTTGTTTTTTGCTCATAAGTCCGTTAATATTGACCGCAGACCCCTAAAAGTTGGCATTTTTTAAAAGTGCGATAGAGCTATTAAACTATACATATTTGGAAAGTACGTTGTTTCAGCTTTTCATTGATGTATAGATCTTTCAAATGCGAGCAAAACTGTAGGTGTGGTGTCCATTGGAAACAAACAATTTTGTTTTTTGCTCATAAGTCCGTTAATATTGACCGCAGACCCCTAAAAGTTGGCATTTTTTAAAAGTGCGATAGAGCTATTAAACTATACATATTTGGAAAGTACGTTGTTTCAGCTTTTCATTGATGTATAGACCTTTCAAATGCGAGCAAAGCTGTAGGTGTGGTGTCCATTGGAAACAAACAATTTTGTTTTTTGCTCATAAGTCCGTTAATATTGACCGCAGACCCCTAAAAGTTGGCATTTTTTAAAAGTGCGATAGAGCTATTAAACTATACATATTTGGAAAGTACGTTGTTTCAGCTTTTCATTGATGTATAGATCTTTCAAATGCGAGCAAAACTGTAGGTGTGGTGTCCATTGGAAACAAACAATTTTGTTTTTTGCTCATAAGTCCGTTAATATTGACCGCAGACCCCTAAAAGACGGCATTTTTTAAAAGTGCGATAGAGCTATTAAACTATACATATTTGGAAAGTACGTTGTTTCAGCTTTTCATTGATGTATAGATCTTTCAAATGCGAGCAAAACTGTGGGTGTGGTGGCCATTGGAAGCAAACAAAACTGTTTTTTGCTCATAACTCCCTTAATATTGTCCGCAGGCCCCTAAAAGTTGGCATTTTTCAATAGTGCGACAGAGCTATTAAACTATACATATTTGGAAAGTACGTTGTTTCAGATTTTAATTGATGTATAGATCTTTCAAATGCGAGCAAAACTGTGGGCGTGGTGGCCATTGGAAGCAAAAAAACTGTTTTTTGCTCATAAGTCCGTTAATATTGCCCGCAGGCCCCTAAAAGTTGGCATTTTTCAATAGTGCGACAGAGCTATTAAACTATACATATTTGGAAAGTACGTTGTTTCAGCTTTTCATTGATGTATAGATCTTTCAAATGCGAGCAAAACTGTGGGTGTGGTGGCCATTGGAAACAAACAATTTTGTTTTTTGCTCATAAGTCCGTTAATATTGACCGCAGACCCCTAAAAGTTGGCATTTTTTAAAAGTGCGATAGAGCTATTAAACTATACATATTTGGAAAGTACGTTGTTTCAGCTTTTCATTGATGTATAGATCTTTCAAATGCGAGCAAAACTGTAGGTGTGGTGTCCATTGGAAACAAACAATTTTGTTTTTTGCTCATAAGTCCCTTAATATTGTCCGCAGGCCCCTAAAAGTTGGCATTTTTCAATAGTGCGACAGAGCTATTAAACTATACATATTTGGAAAGTACGTTGTTTCAGCTTTTCATTGATGTATAGATCTTTCAAATGCGAGCAAAACTGTGGGTGTGGTGGCCATTGGAAACAAACAATTTTGTTTTTTGCTCATAAGTCCGTTAATATTGACCGCAGACCCCTAAAAGTTGGCATTTTTTAAAAGTGCGATAGAGCTATTAAACTATACATATTTGGAAAGTACGTTGTTTCAGCTTTTCATTGATGTATAGATCTTTCAAATGCGAGCAAAACTGTAGGTGTGGTGTCCATTGGAAACAAACAATTTTGTTTTTTGCTCATAAGTCCGTTAATATTGACCGCAGACCCCTATAAGTTGGCATTTTTTAAAAGTGCGATAGAGCTATTAAACTATACATATTTGGAAAGTACGTTGTTTCAGCTTTTCATTGATGTATAGATCTTTCAAATGCGAGCAAAACTGTAGGTGTGGTGTCCATTGGAAACAAACAATTTTGTTTTTTGCTCATAAGTCCGTTAATATTGACCGCAGACCCCTAAAAGTTGGCATTTTTTAAAAGTGCGATAGAGCTATTAAACTATACATATTTGGAAAGTACGTTGTTTCAGCTTTTCATTGATGTATAGATCTTTCAAATGCGAGCAAAACTGTAGGTGTGGTGTCCATTGGAAACAAACAATTTTGTTTTTTGCTCATAAGTCCGTTAATATTGACCGCAGACCCCTAAAAGTCGGCATTTTTTAAAAGTGCGATAGAGCTATTAAACTATACATATTTGGAAAGTACGTTGTTTCAGCTTTTCATTGATGTATAGATCTTTCAAATGCGAGCAAAACTGTGGGTGTGGTGGCCATTGGAAAAAAACAATTTTGTTTTTTGCTCATAAGTCCGTTAATATTGACCGCAGACCCCTAAAAGTTGGCATTTTTTAAAAGTGCGATAGAGCTATTAAACTATACATATTTGGAAAGTACGTTGTTTCAGCTTTTCATTGATGTATAGATCTTTCAAATGCGAGCAAAACTGTGGGTGTGGTGGCCATTGGAAACAAACAATTTTGTTTTTTGCTCATAAGTCCGTTAATATTGACCGCAGACCCCTAAAAGTTGGCATTTTTTAAAAGTGCGATAGAGCTATTAAACTATACATATTTGGAAAGTACGTTGTTTCAGCTTTTCATTGATGTATAGATCTTTCAAATGCGAGCAAAACTGTAGGTGTGGTGTCCTTTGGAAACAAACAATTTTGTTTTTTGCTCATAAGTCCGTTAATATTGACCGCAGACCCCTAAAAGTTGGCATTTTTTAAAAGTGCGATAGAGCTATTAAACTATACATATTTGGAAAGTACGTTGTTTCAGCTTTTCATTGATGTATAGATCTTTCAAATGCGAGCAAAACTGTAGGTGTGTTGTCCATTGGAAACAAACAATTTTGTTTTTTGCTCATAAGTCCGTTAATATTGACCGCAGACCCCTAAAAGTCGGCATTTTCTAAAAGTGCGATAGAGCTATTAAACTATACATATTTGGAAAGTATGTACTTTGTTTCAGCTTTTCATTGATGTATAGATCTTTCAAATGCGAGCAAAACTGTAGGTGTGGTGTCCATTGGAAACAAACAATTTTGTTTTTTGCTCATAAGTCCGTTAATATTGACCGCAGACCCCTAAAAGTTGGCATTTTTTAAAAGTGCGATAGAGCTATTAAACTATACATATTTGGAAAGTACGTTGTTTCAGCTTTTCATTGATGTATAGATCTTTCAAATGCGAGCAAAACTGTAGGTGTGGTGTCCATTGGAAACAAACAATTTTGTTTTTTGCTCATAAGTCCGTTAATATTGACCGCAGACCCCTAAAAGTCGGCATTTTCTAAAAGTGCGATAGAGCTATTAAACTATACATATTTGGAAAGTACTTTGTTTCAGCTTTTCATTGATGTATAGATCTTTCAAATGCGAGCAAAACTGTAGGTGTGGTGTCCATTGGAAACAAACAATTTTGTTTTTTGCTCATAAGTCCGTTAATATTGACCGCAGACCCCTAAAAGTTGGCATTTTTTAAAAGTGCGATAGAGCTATTAAACTATACATATTTGGAAAGTACTTTGTTTCAGCTTTTCATTGATGTATAGATCTTTCAAATGCGAGCAAAACTGTAGGTGTGGTGTCCATTGGAAACAAACAATTTGGTTTTTGCTCATAAGTCCGTTAATATTGACCGCAGACCCCTAAAAGTTGGCATTTTTTAAAAGTGCGATAGAGCTATTAAACTATACATATTTGGAAAGTACTTTGTTTCAGCTTTTCATTGATGTATAGATCTTTCAAATGCGAGCAAAACTGTAGGTGTGGTGTCCATTGGAAACAAACAATTTTGTTTTTTGCTCATAAGTCCGTTAATATTGACCGCAGACCCCTAAAAGTTGGCATTTTTTAAAAGTGCGATAGAGCTATTAAACTATACATATTTGGAAAGTACTTTGTTTCAGCTTTTCATTGATGTATAGATCTTTCAAATGCGAGCAAAACTGTAGGTGTGGTGTCCATTGGAAACAAACAATTTTGTTTTTTGCTCATAAGTCCGTTAATATTGACCGCAGACCCCTAAAAGTTGGCATTTTTTAAAAGTGCGATAGAGCTATTAAACTATACATATTTGGAAAGTACGTTGTTTCAGCTTTTCATTGATGTATAGATCTTTCAAATGCGAGCAAAACTGTGGGTGTGGTGTCCATTGGAAACAAACAATTTTGTTTTTTGCCCATAAGTCCGTTAATATTGACCGCAGACGCCTAAAAGTTGGCATTTTTTAAAAGTGCGATAGAGCTATTAAACTATACATATTTGGAAAGTACGTTGTTTCAGCTTTTCATTGATGTATAGATCTTTCAAATGCGAGCAAAACTGTAGGTGTGGTGTCCATTGGAAACAAACAATTTTGTTTTTTGCTCATAAGTCCGTTAATATTGACCGCAGACCCCTAAAAGTTGGCATTTTTTAAAAGTGCGATAGAGCTATTAATCTATACATATTTGGAAAGTACGTTGTTTCAGCTTTTCATTGATGTATAGATCTTTCAAATGCGAGCAAAACTGTGGGAGTGGTGGCCATTGGAAGCAAACAATTTAGTTTTTTTGCTCATAAGTCCGTTAATATTGCCCGCAGACCCCCAAAACTTGGCATTTTTCAAAAGTGCGATACAGCTATTAAACTATACATATTTGGAAAGTACGTTGTTTTAGCTTTCCATTGATGTATAGATCTTTCAAATGCAAGCAAAACTGTGGGTGTGGTAGCCATTGGAAGCAAACAATTTTGTTTTTTACTCATAAGTCCGTTAATATTGACCGCAGACCCCTAAAGGTTGGCATTTTTTAAAAGTGCGATACAGCTATTAAACTATACATATTTGGAAAGTACGTTGTTTCAGCTTTTCATTGATGTATAGATCTTTCAAATGCAAGCAAAACTGTGGGTGTGGTAGCCATTGGAAGCAAACAATTTTGTTTTTTACTCATAAGTCCGTTAATATTGACCGCAGACCCCTAAAGGTTGGCATTTTTTAAAAGTGCGATACAGCTATTAATCTATACATATTTGGAAAGTACGTTGTTTCAGCTTTTCATTGATGTATAGATCTTTCAAATGCGAGCAAAACTGTGGGAGTGGTGGCCATTGGAAGCAAACAATTTAGTTTTTTTGCTCATAAGTCCGTTAATATTGCCCGCAGACCCCCAAAACTTGGCATTTTTCAAAAGTGCGATACAGCTATTAAACTATACATATTTGGAAAGTACGTTGTTTTAGCTTTCCATTGATGTATAGATCTTTCAAATGCAAGCAAAACTGTGGGTGTGGTAGCCATTGGAAGCAAACAATTTTGTTTTTTACTCATAAGTCCGTTAATATTGACCGCAGACCCCTAAAGGTTGGCATTTTTTAAAAGTGCGATAGAGCTATTAATCTATACATATTTGGAAAGTACGTTGTTTCAGCTTTTCATTGATGTATAGATCTTTCAAATGCGAGCAAAACTGTGGGAGTGGTGGCCATTGGAAGCAAACAATTTAGTTTTTTTGCTCATAAGTCCGTTAATATTGCCCGCAGACCCCCAAAACTTGGCATTTTTCAAAAGTGCGATACAGCTATTAAACTATACATATTTGGAAAGTACGTTGTTTTAGCTTTCCATTGATGTATAGATCTTTCAAATGCAAGCAAAACTGTGGGTGTGGTAGCCATTGGAAGCAAACAATTTTGTTTTTTACTCATAAGTCCGTTAATATTGACCGCAGACCCCTAAAGGTTGGCATTTTTTAAAAGTGCGATACAGCTATTAAACTATACATATTTGGAAAGTACGTTGTTTCAGCTTTTCATTGATGTATAGATCTTTCAAATGCGAGCAAAACTGTAGGTGTGGTGTCCATTGGAAACAAACAATTTTGTTTTTTGCTCATAAGTCCGTTAATATTGACCGCAGACCCCTAAAAGTTGGCATTTTTTAAAAGTGCGATAGAGCTATTAATCTATACATATTTGGAAAGTACGTTGTTTCAGCTTTTCATTGATGTATAGATCTTTCAAATGCGAGCAAAACTGTAGGTGTGGTGTCCATTGGAAACAAACAATTTTGTTTTTTACTCATAAGTCCGTTAATATTGACCGCAGACCCCTAAAAGTTGGCATTTTTTAAAAGTGCGATACAGCTATTAAACTATACATATTTGGAAAGTACTTTGTTTTAGCTTTCCATTGATGTATAGATCTTTCAAATGCGAGCAAAACTGTGGGTGTGGTAGCCATTGGAAGCAAACAATTTTGTTTTTTACTCATAAGTCCGTTAATATTGACCGCAGACCCCTAAAAGTTGGCATTTTTTAAAAGTGCGATACAGCTATTAAACTATACATATTTGGAAAGTACGTTGTTTTAGCTTTCCATTGATGTATAGATCTTTCAAATGCGAGCAAAACTGTGGGAGTGGTGGCCATTGGAAGCAAACAATTTAGTTTTTTTGCTCATAAGTCCGTTAATATTGCCCGCAGACCCCCAAAACTTGGCATTTTTCAAAAGTGCGATACAGCTATTAAACTATACATATTTGGAAAGTACGTTGTTTTAGCTTTCCATTGATGTATAGATCTTTCAAATGTGAGCAAAACTGTGGGTGTTGTAGCCATTGGAAGCAAACAATTTTGTTTTTTACTCATAAGTCCGTTAATATTGACCGCAGACCCCTAAAGGTTGGCATTTTTTAAAAGTGCGATACAGCTATTAAACTATACATATTTGGAAAGTACGTTGTTTCAGCTTTTCATTGATGTATAGATCTTTCAAATGCGAGCAAAACTGTAGGTGTGGTGTCCATTGGAAACAAACAATTTTGTTTTTTGCTCATAAGTCCGTTAATATTGACCGCAGACCCCTAAAAGTTGGCATTTTTTAAAAGTGCGATAGAGCTATTAATCTATACATATTTGGAAAGTACGTTGTTTCAGCTTTTCATTGATGTATAGATCTTTCAAATGCGAGCAAAACTGTGGGAGTGGTGGCCATTGGAAGCAAACAATTTTGTTTTTTGCTCATAAGTCCGTTAATATTGACCGCAGACCCCTAAAAGTTGGCATTTTTTAAAAGTGCGATAGAGCTATTAATCTATACATATTTGGAAAGTACGTTGTTTCAGCTTTTCATTGATGTATAGATCTTTCAAATGCGAGCAAAACTGTAGGTGTGGTGTCCATTGGAAACAAACAATTTTGTTTTTTACTCATAAGTCCGTTAATATTGACCGCAGACCCCTAAAAGTTGGCATTTTTTAAAAGTGCGATAGAGCTATTAATCTATACATATTTGGAAAGTACGTTGTTTCAGCTTTTCATTGATGTATAGATCTTTCAAATGCGAGCAAAACTGTAGGTGTGGTGTCCATTGGAAACAAACAATTTTGTTTTTTGCTCATAAGTCCGTTAATATTGACCGCAGACCCCTAAAAGTTGGCATTTTTTAAAAGTGCGATAGAGCTATTAATCTATACATATTTGGAAAGTACGTTGTTTCAGCTTTTCATTGATGTATAGATCTTTCAAATGCGAGCAAAACTGTAGGTGTGGTGTCTATTGGAAACAAACAATTTTGTTTTTTGCTCATAAGTCCGTTAATATTGACCGCAGACCCCTAAAAGTTGGCATTTTTTAAAAGTGCGATAGAGCTATTAATCTATACATATTTGGAAAGTACGTTGTTTCAGCTTTTCATTGATGTATAGATCTTTCAAATGCGAGCAAAACTGTAGGTGTGGTGTCCATTGGAAACAAACAATTTTGTTTTTTACTCATAAGTCCGTTAATATTGACCGCAGACCCCTAAAAGTTGGCATTTTTTAAAAGTGCGATACAGCTATTAAACTATACATATTTGGAAAGTACTTTGTTTTAGCTTTCCATTGATGTATAGATCTTTCAAATGCGAGCAAAACTGTGGGTGTGGTAGCCATTGGAAGCAAACAATTTTGTTTTTTACTCATAAGTCCGTTAATATTGACCGCAGACCCCTAAAAGTTGGCATTTTTTAAAAGTGCGATACAGCTATTAAACTATACATATTTGGAAAGTACGTTGTTTCAGCTTTTCATTGATGTATAGATCTTTCAAATGCGAGCAAAACTGTAGGTGTGGTGTCTATTGGAAACAAACAATTTTGTTTTTTGCTCATAAGTCCGTTAATATTGACCGCAGACCCCTAAAAGTTGGCATTTTTTAAAAGTGCGATAGAGCTATTAATCTATACATATTTGGAAAGTACGTTGTTTCAGCTTTTCATTGATGTATAGATCTTTCAAATGCGAGCAAAACTGTGGGAGTGGTGGCCATTGGAAGCAAACAATTTAGTTTTTTTGCTCATAAGTCCGTTAATATTGCCCGCAGACCCCCAAAACTTGGCATTTTTTAAAAGTGCGATACAGCTATTAAACTATACATATTTGGAAAGTACTTTGTTTTAGCTTTCCATTGATGTATAGATCTTTCAAATGCGAGCAAAACTGTGGGTGTGGTAGCCATTGGAAGCAAACAATTTTGTTTTTTACTCATAAGTCCGTTAATATTGACCGCAGACCCCTAAAAGTTGGCATTTTTTAAAAGTGCGATAGAGCTATTAATCTATACATATTTGGAAAGTACGTTGTTTCAGCTTTTCATTGATGTATAGATCTTTCAAATGCGAGCAAAACTGTAGGTGTGGTGTCTATTGGAAACAAACAATTTTGTTTTTTGCTCATAAGTCCGTTAATATTGACCGCAGACCCCTAAAAGTTGGCATTTTTTAAAAGTGCGATAGAGCTATTAATCTATACATATTTGGAAAGTACGTTGTTTCAGCTTTTCATTGATGTATAGATCTTTCAAATGCGAGCAAAACTGTGGGAGTGGTGGCCATTGGAAGCAAACAATTTAGTTTTTTTGCTCATAAGTCCGTTAATATTGCCCGCAGACCCCCAAAACTTGGCATTTTTCAAAAGTGCGATACAGCTATTAAACTATACATATTTGGAAAGTACGTTGTTTTAGCTTTCCATTGATGTATAGATCTTTCAAATGCAAGCAAAACTGTGGGTGTGGTAGCCATTGGAAGCAAACAATTTTGTTTTTTACTCATAAGTCCGTTAATATTGACCGCAGACCCCTAAAGGTTGGCATTTTTTAAAAGTGCGATAGAGCTATTAATCTATACATATTTGGAAAGTACGTTGTTTCAGCTTTTCATTGATGTATAGATCTTTCAAATGCGAGCAAAACTGTGGGAGTGGTGGCCATTGGAAGCAAACAATTTAGTTTTTTTGCTCATAAGTCCGTTAATATTGCCCGCAGACCCCCAAAACTTGGCATTTTTCAAAAGTGCGATACAGCTATTAAACTATACATATTTGGAAAGTACGTTGTTTTAGCTTTCCATTGATGTATAGATCTTTCAAATGCAAGCAAAACTGTGGGTGTGGTAGCCATTGGAAGCAAACAATTTTGTTTTTTACTCATAAGTCCGTTAATATTGACCGCAGACCCCTAAAGGTTGGCATTTTTTAAAAGTGCGATACAGCTATTAAACTATACATATTTGGAAAGTACGTTGTTTCAGCTTTTCATTGATGTATAGATCTTTCAAATGCGAGCAAAACTGTAGGTGTGGTGTCCATTGGAAACAAACAATTTTGTTTTTTGCTCATAAGTCCGTTAATATTGACCGCAGACCCCTAAAAGTTGGCATTTTTTAAAAGTGCGATAGAGCTATTAATCTATACATATTTGGAAAGTACGTTGTTTCAGCTTTTCATTGATGTATAGATCTTTCAAATGCGAGCAAAACTGTAGGTGTGGTGTCCATTGGAAACAAACAATTTTGTTTTTTACTCATAAGTCCGTTAATATTGACCGCAGACCCCTAAAAGTTGGCATTTTTTAAAAGTGCGATACAGCTATTAAACTATACATATTTGGAAAGTACTTTGTTTTAGCTTTCCATTGATGTATAGATCTTTCAAATGCGAGCAAAACTGTGGGTGTGGTAGCCATTGGAAGCAAACAATTTTGTTTTTTACTCATAAGTCCGTTAATATTGACCGCAGACCCCTAAAAGTTGGCATTTTTTAAAAGTGCGATACAGCTATTAAACTATACATATTTGGAAAGTACGTTGTTTTAGCTTTCCATTGATGTATAGATCTTTCAAATGCGAGCAAAACTGTGGGAGTGGTGGCCATTGGAAGCAAACAATTTAGTTTTTTTGCTCATAAGTCCGTTAATATTGCCCGCAGACCCCCAAAACTTGGCATTTTTCAAAAGTGCGATACAGCTATTAAACTATACATATTTGGAAAGTACGTTGTTTTAGCTTTCCATTGATGTATAGATCTTTCAAATGTGAGCAAAACTGTGGGTGTTGTAGCCATTGGAAGCAAACAATTTTGTTTTTTACTCATAAGTCCGTTAATATTGACCGCAGACCCCTAAAGGTTGGCATTTTTTAAAAGTGCGATACAGCTATTAAACTATACATATTTGGAAAGTACGTTGTTTCAGCTTTTCATTGATGTATAGATCTTTCAAATGCGAGCAAAACTGTAGGTGTGGTGTCCATTGGAAACAAACAATTTTGTTTTTTGCTCATAAGTCCGTTAATATTGACCGCAGACCCCTAAAAGTTGGCATTTTTTAAAAGTGCGATAGAGCTATTAATCTATACATATTTGGAAAGTACGTTGTTTCAGCTTTTCATTGATGTATAGATCTTTCAAATGCGAGCAAAACTGTGGGAGTGGTGGCCATTGGAAGCAAACAATTTTGTTTTTTGCTCATAAGTCCGTTAATATTGACCGCAGACCCCTAAAAGTTGGCATTTTTTAAAAGTGCGATAGAGCTATTAATCTATACATATTTGGAAAGTACGTTGTTTCAGCTTTTCATTGATGTATAGATCTTTCAAATGCGAGCAAAACTGTAGGTGTGGTGTCCATTGGAAACAAACAATTTTGTTTTTTACTCATAAGTCCGTTAATATTGACCGCAGACCCCTAAAAGTTGGCATTTTTTAAAAGTGCGATAGAGCTATTAATCTATACATATTTGGAAAGTACGTTGTTTCAGCTTTTCATTGATGTATAGATCTTTCAAATGCGAGCAAAACTGTAGGTGTGGTGTCCATTGGAAACAAACAATTTTGTTTTTTGCTCATAAGTCCGTTAATATTGACCGCAGACCCCTAAAAGTTGGCATTTTTTAAAAGTGCGATAGAGCTATTAATCTATACATATTTGGAAAGTACGTTGTTTCAGCTTTTCATTGATGTATAGATCTTTCAAATGCGAGCAAAACTGTAGGTGTGGTGTCTATTGGAAACAAACAATTTTGTTTTTTGCTCATAAGTCCGTTAATATTGACCGCAGACCCCTAAAAGTTGGCATTTTTTAAAAGTGCGATAGAGCTATTAATCTATACATATTTGGAAAGTACGTTGTTTCAGCTTTTCATTGATGTATAGATCTTTCAAATGCGAGCAAAACTGTAGGTGTGGTGTCCATTGGAAACAAACAATTTTGTTTTTTACTCATAAGTCCGTTAATATTGACCGCAGACCCCTAAAAGTTGGCATTTTTTAAAAGTGCGATACAGCTATTAAACTATACATATTTGGAAAGTACTTTGTTTTAGCTTTCCATTGATGTATAGATCTTTCAAATGCGAGCAAAACTGTGGGTGTGGTAGCCATTGGAAGCAAACAATTTTGTTTTTTACTCATAAGTCCGTTAATATTGACCGCAGACCCCTAAAAGTTGGCATTTTTTAAAAGTGCGATACAGCTATTAAACTATACATATTTGGAAAGTACGTTGTTTCAGCTTTTCATTGATGTATAGATCTTTCAAATGCGAGCAAAACTGTAGGTGTGGTGTCCATTGGAAACAAACAATTTTGTTTTTTGCTCATAAGTCCGTTAATATTGACCGCAGACCCCTAAAAGTTGGCATTTTTTAAAAGTGCGATAGAGCTATTAATCTATACATATTTGGAAAGTACGTTGTTTCAGCTTTTCATTGATGTATAGATCTTTCAAATGCGAGCAAAACTGTAGGTGTGGTGTCCATTGGAAACAAACAATTTTGTTTTTTGCTCATAAGTCCGTTAATATTGACCGCAGACCCCTAAAAGTTGGCATTTTTTAAAAGTGCGATAGAGCTATTAAACTATACATATTTGGAAAGTACGTTGTTTCAGCTTTTCATTGATGTATAGATCTTTCAAATGCGAGCAAAACTGTAGGTGTGGTGTCCATTGGAAACAAACAATTTTGTTTTTTGCTCATAAGTCCGTTAATATTGACCGCAGACCCCTAAAAGTTGGCATTTTTTAAAAGTGCGATAGAGCTATTAATCTATACATATTTGGAAAGTACGTTGTTTCAGCTTTTCATTGATGTATAGATCTTTCAAATGCGAGCAAAACTGTGGGAGTGGTGGCCATTGGAAGCAAACAATTTTGTTTTTTGCTCATAAGTCCGTTAATATTGACCGCAGACCCCTAAAAGTTGGCATTTTTCAAAAGTGCGATACAGCTATTAAACTATACATATTTGGAAAGTACGTTGTTTTAGCTTTCCATTGATGTATAGATCTTTCAAATGTGAGCAAAACTGTGGGTGTTGTAGCCATTGGAAGCAAACAATTTTGTTTTTTACTCATAAGTCCGTTAATATTGCCCGCAGACCCCCAAAACTTGGCATTTTTCAAAAGTGCGATACAGCTATTAAACTATACATATTTGGAAAGTACGTTGTTTTAGCTTTCCATTGATGTATAGATCTTTCAAATGTGAGCAAAACTGTGGGTGTTGTAGCCATTGGAAGCAAACAATTTTGTTTTTTACTCATAAGTCCGTTAATATTGCCCGCAGACCCCCAAAACTTGGCATTTTTCAAAAGTGCGATACAGCTATTAAACTATACATATTTGGAAAGTACGTTGTTTCAGCTTTTCATTGATGTATAGATCTTTCAAATGCGAGCAAAACTGTGGGAGTGGTGGCCATTGGAAACAAACAATTTTGTTTTTTACTCATAAGTCCGTTAATATTGCCCGCAGACCCCCAAAACTTGGCATTTTTCAAAAGTGCGATACAGCTATTAAACTATACATATTTGGAAAGTACGTTGTTTTAGCTTTCCATTGATGTATAGATCTTTCAAATGTGAGCAAAACTGTGGGTGTTGTAGCCATTGGAAGCAAACAATTTTGTTTTTTACTCATAAGTCCGTTAATATTGACCGCAGACCCCTAAAGGTTGGCATTTTTTAAAAGTGCGATACAGCTATTAAACTATACATATTTGGAAAGTACGTTGTTTCAGCTTTTCATTGATGTATAGATCTTTCAAATGCGAGCAAAACTGTAGGTGTGGTGTCCATTGGAAACAAACAATTTTGTTTTTTGCTCATAAGTCCGTTAATATTGACCGCAGACCCCTAAAAGTTGGCATTTTTTAAAAGTGCGATAGAGCTATTAATCTATACATATTTGGAAAGTACGTTGTTTCAGCTTTTCATTGATGTATAGATCTTTCAAATGCGAGCAAAACTGTGGGAGTGGTGGCCATTGGAAGCAAACAATTTTGTTTTTTGCTCATAAGTCCGTTAATATTGACCGCAGACCCCTAAAAGTTGGCATTTTTTAAAAGTGCGATAGAGCTATTAATCTATACATATTTGGAAAGTACGTTGTTTCAGCTTTTCATTGATGTATAGATCTTTCAAATGCGAGCAAAACTGTAGGTGTGGTGTCCATTGGAAACAAACAATTTTGTTTTTTACTCATAAGTCCGTTAATATTGACCGCAGACCCCTAAAAGTTGGCATTTTTTAAAAGTGCGATAGAGCTATTAATCTATACATATTTGGAAAGTACGTTGTTTCAGCTTTTCATTGATGTATAGATCTTTCAAATGCGAGCAAAACTGTAGGTGTGGTGTCTATTGGAAACAAACAATTTTGTTTTTTGCTCATAAGTCCGTTAATATTGACCGCAGACCCCTAAAAGTTGGCATTTTTTAAAAGTGCGATAGAGCTATTAATCTATACATATTTGGAAAGTACGTTGTTTCAGCTTTTCATTGATGTATAGATCTTTCAAATGCGAGCAAAACTGTAGGTGTGGTGTCCATTGGAAACAAACAATTTTGTTTTTTACTCATAAGTCCGTTAATATTGACCGCAGACCCCTAAAAGTTGGCATTTTTTAAAAGTGCGATAGAGCTATTAATCTATACATATTTGGAAAGTACGTTGTTTCAGCTTTTCATTGATGTATAGATCTTTCAAATGCGAGCAAAACTGTAGGTGTGGTGTCCATTGGAAACAAACAATTTTGTTTTTTGCTCATAAGTCCGTTAATATTGACCGCAGACCCCTAAAAGTTGGCATTTTTTAAAAGTGCGATAGAGCTATTAATCTATACATATTTGGAAAGTACGTTGTTTCAGCTTTTCATTGATGTATAGATCTTTCAAATGCGAGCAAAACTGTAGGTGTGGTGTCTATTGGAAACAAACAATTTTGTTTTTTGCTCATAAGTCCGTTAATATTGACCGCAGACCCCTAAAAGTTGGCATTTTTTAAAAGTGCGATAGAGCTATTAATCTATACATATTTGGAAAGTACGTTGTTTCAGCTTTTCATTGATGTATAGATCTTTCAAATGCGAGCAAAACTGTAGGTGTGGTGTCCATTGGAAACAAACAATTTTGTTTTTTGCTCATAAGTCCGTTAATATTGACCGCAGACCCCTAAAAGTTGGCATTTTTTAAAAGTGCGATAGAGCTATTAATCTATACATATTTGGAAAGTACGTTGTTTCAGCTTTTCATTGATGTATAGATCTTTCAAATGCGAGCAAAACTGTAGGTGTGGTGTCCATTGGAAACAAACAATTTTGTTTTTTGCTCATAAGTCCGTTAATATTGACCGCAGACCCCTAAAAGTTGGCATTTTTTAAAAGTGCGATAGAGCTATTAATCTATACATATTTGGAAAGTACGTTGTTTCAGCTTTTCATTGATGTATAGATCTTTCAAATGCGAGCAAAACTGTAGGTGTGGTGTCCATTGGAAACAAACAATTTTGTTTTTTACTCATAAGTCCGTTAATATTGACCGCAGACCCCTAAAAGTTGGCATTTTTTAAAAGTGCGATAGAGCTATTAATCTATACATATTTGGAAAGTACGTTGTTTCAGCTTTTCATTGATGTATAGATCTTTCAAATGCGAGCAAAACTGTGGGTGTGGTGTCCATTGGAAACAAACAATTTTGTTTTTTGCCCATAAGTCCGTTAATATTGACCGCAGACGCCTAAAAGTTGGCATTTTTTAAAAGTGCGATAGAGCTATTAAACTATACATATTTGGAAAGTACGTTGTTTCAGCTTTTCATTGATGTATAGATCTTTCAAATGCGAGCAAAACTGTAGGTGTGGTGTCCATTGGAAACAAACAATTTTGTTTTTTGCTCATAAGTCCGTTAATATTGACCGCAGACCCCTAAAAGTTGGCATTTTTTAAAAGTGCGATAGAGCTATTAATCTATACATATTTGGAAAGTACGTTGTTTCAGCTTTTCATTGATGTATAGATCTTTCAAATGCGAGCAAAACTGTGGGAGTGGTGGCCATTGGAAGCAAACAATTTAGTTTTTTTGCTCATAAGTCCGTTAATATTGCCCGCAGACCCCCAAAACTTGGCATTTTTCAAAAGTGCGATACAGCTATTAAACTATACATATTTGGAAAGTACGTTGTTTTAGCTTTCCATTGATGTATAGATCTTTCAAATGCAAGCAAAACTGTGGGTGTGGTAGCCATTGGAAGCAAACAATTTTGTTTTTTACTCATAAGTCCGTTAATATTGACCGCAGACCCCTAAAGGTTGGCATTTTTTAAAAGTGCGATACAGCTATTAAACTATACATATTTGGAAAGTACGTTGTTTCAGCTTTTCATTGATGTATAGATCTTTCAAATGCAAGCAAAACTGTGGGTGTGGTAGCCATTGGAAGCAAACAATTTTGTTTTTTACTCATAAGTCCGTTAATATTGACCGCAGACCCCTAAAGGTTGGCATTTTTTAAAAGTGCGATACAGCTATTAATCTATACATATTTGGAAAGTACGTTGTTTCAGCTTTTCATTGATGTATAGATCTTTCAAATGCGAGCAAAACTGTGGGAGTGGTGTCCATTGGAAGCAAACAATTTAGTTTTTTTGCTCATAAGTCCGTTAATATTGCCCGCAGACCCCCAAAACTTGGCATTTTTCAAAAGTGCGATACAGCTATTAAACTATACATATTTGGAAAGTACGTTGTTTTAGCTTTCCATTGATGTATAGATCTTTCAAATGCAAGCAAAACTGTGGGTGTGGTAGCCATTGGAAGCAAACAATTTTGTTTTTTACTCATAAGTCCGTTAATATTGACCGCAGACCCCTAAAGGTTGGCATTTTTTAAAAGTGCGATAGAGCTATTAATCTATACATATTTGGAAAGTACGTTGTTTCAGCTTTTCATTGATGTATAGATCTTTCAAATGCGAGCAAAACTGTGGGAGTGGTGGCCATTGGAAGCAAACAATTTAGTTTTTTTGCTCATAAGTCCGTTAATATTGCCCGCAGACCCCCAAAACTTGGCATTTTTCAAAAGTGCGATACAGCTATTAAACTATACATATTTGGAAAGTACGTTGTTTTAGCTTTCCATTGATGTATAGATCTTTCAAATGCAAGCAAAACTGTGGGTGTGGTAGCCATTGGAAGCAAACAATTTTGTTTTTTACTCATAAGTCCGTTAATATTGACCGCAGACCCCTAAAGGTTGGCATTTTTTAAAAGTGCGATACAGCTATTAAACTATACATATTTGGAAAGTACGTTGTTTTAGCTTTCCATTGATGTATAGATCTTTCAAATGCGAGCAAAACTGTGGGAGTGGTGGCCATTGGAAGCAAACAATTTAGTTTTTTTGCTCATAAGTCCGTTAATATTGCCCGCAGACCCCCAAAACTTGGCATTTTTCAAAAGTGCGATACAGCTATTAAACTATACATATTTGGAAAGTACGTTGTTTTAGCTTTCCATTGATGTATAGATCTTTCAAATGTGAGCAAAACTGTGGGTGTTGTAGCCATTGGAAGCAAACAATTTTGTTTTTTACTCATAAGTCCGTTAATATTGACCGCAGACCCCTAAAGGTTGGCATTTTTTAAAAGTGCGATACAGCTATTAAACTATACATATTTGGAAAGTACGTTGTTTCAGCTTTTCATTGATGTATAGATCTTTCAAATGCGAGCAAAACTGTAGGTGTGGTGTCCATTGGAAACAAACAATTTTGTTTTTTGCTCATAAGTCCGTTAATATTGACCGCAGACCCCTAAAAGTTGGCATTTTTTAAAAGTGCGATAGAGCTATTAATCTATACATATTTGGAAAGTACGTTGTTTCAGCTTTTCATTGATGTATAGATCTTTCAAATGCGAGCAAAACTGTGGGAGTGGTGGCCATTGGAAGCAAACAATTTTGTTTTTTGCTCATAAGTCCGTTAATATTGACCGCAGACCCCTAAAAGTTGGCATTTTTTAAAAGTGCGATAGAGCTATTAATCTATACATATTTGGAAAGTACGTTGTTTCAGCTTTTCATTGATGTATAGATCTTTCAAATGCGAGCAAAACTGTAGGTGTGGTGTCCATTGGAAACAAACAATTTTGTTTTTTACTCATAAGTCCGTTAATATTGACCGCAGACCCCTAAAAGTTGGCATTTTTTAAAAGTGCGATAGAGCTATTAATCTATACATATTTGGAAAGTACGTTGTTTCAGCTTTTCATTGATGTATAGATCTTTCAAATGCGAGCAAAACTGTAGGTGTGGTGTCCATTGGAAACAAACAATTTTGTTTTTTGCTCATAAGTCCGTTAATATTGACCGCAGACCCCTAAAAGTTGGCATTTTTTAAAAGTGCGATAGAGCTATTAATCTATACATATTTGGAAAGTACGTTGTTTCAGCTTTTCATTGATGTATAGATCTTTCAAATGCGAGCAAAACTGTAGGTGTGGTGTCTATTGGAAACAAACAATTTTGTTTTTTGCTCATAAGTCCGTTAATATTGACCGCAGACCCCTAAAAGTTGGCATTTTTTAAAAGTGCGATAGAGCTATTAATCTATACATATTTGGAAAGTACGTTGTTTCAGCTTTTCATTGATGTATAGATCTTTCAAATGCGAGCAAAACTGTAGGTGTGGTGTCCATTGGAAACAAACAATTTTGTTTTTTACTCATAAGTCCGTTAATATTGACCGCAGACCCCTAAAAGTTGGCATTTTTTAAAAGTGCGATACAGCTATTAAACTATACATATTTGGAAAGTACGTTGTTTCAGCTTTTCATTGATGTATAGATCTTTCAAATGCGAGCAAAACTGTAGGTGTGGTGTCCATTGGAAACAAACAATTTTGTTTTTTGCTCATAAGTCCGTTAATATTGACCGCAGACCCCTAAAAGTTGGCATTTTTTAAAAGTGCGATAGAGCTATTAATCTATACATATTTGGAAAGTACGTTGTTTCAGCTTTTCATTGATGTATAGATCTTTCAAATGCGAGCAAAACTGTAGGTGTGGTGTCTATTGGAAACAAACAATTTTGTTTTTTGCTCATAAGTCCGTTAATATTGACCGCAGACCCCTAAAAGTTGGCATTTTTTAAAAGTGCGATAGAGCTATTAATCTATACATATTTGGAAAGTACGTTGTTTCAGCTTTTCATTGATGTATAGATCTTTCAAATGCGAGCAAAACTGTAGGTGTGGTGTCTATTGGAAACAAACAATTTTGTTTTTTGCTCATAAGTCCGTTAATATTGACCGCAGACCCCTAAAAGTTGGCATTTTTTAAAAGTGCGATAGAGCTATTAATCTATACATATTTGGAAAGTACGTTGTTTCAGCTTTTCATTGATGTATAGATCTTTCAAATGCGAGCAAAACTGTAGGTGTGGTGTCCATTGGAAACAAACAATTTTGTTTTTTACTCATAAGTCCGTTAATATTGACCGCAGACCCCTAAAAGTTGGCATTTTTTAAAAGTGCGATAGAGCTATTAATCTATACATATTTGGAAAGTACGTTGTTTCAGCTTTTCATTGATGTATAGATCTTTCAAATGCGAGCAAAACTGTAGGTGTGGTGTCTATTGGAAACAAACAATTTTGTTTTTTGCTCATAAGTCCGTTAATATTGACCGCAGACCCCTAAAAGTTGGCATTTTTTAAAAGTGCGATAGAGCTATTAATCTATACATATTTGGAAAGTACGTTGTTTCAGCTTTTCATTGATGTATAGATCTTTCAAATGCGAGCAAAACTGTAGGTGTGGTGTCTATTGGAAACAAACAATTTTGTTTTTTGCTCATAAGTCCGTTAATATTGACCGCAGACCCCTAAAAGTTGGCATTTTTTAAAAGTGCGATAGAGCTATTAATCTATACATATTTGGAAAGTACGTTGTTTCAGCTTTTCATTGATGTATAGATCTTTCAAATGCGAGCAAAACTGTAGGTGTGGTGTCCATTGGAAACAAACAATTTTGTTTTTTACTCATAAGTCCGTTAATATTGACCGCAGACCCCTAAAAGTTGGCATTTTTTAAAAGTGCGATACAGCTATTAAACTATACATATTTGGAAAGTACGTTGTTTCAGCTTTTCATTGATGTATAGATCTTTCAAATGCGAGCAAAACTGTAGGTGTGGTGTCCATTGGAAACAAACAATTTTGTTTTTTGCTCATAAGTCCGTTAATATTGACCGCAGACCCCTAAAAGTTGGCATTTTTTAAAAGTGCGATAGAGCTATTAATCTATACATATTTGGAAAGTACGTTGTTTCAGCTTTTCATTGATGTATAGATCTTTCAAATGCGAGCAAAACTGTAGGTGTGGTGTCTATTGGAAACAAACAATTTTGTTTTTTGCTCATAAGTCCGTTAATATTGACCGCAGACCCCTAAAAGTTGGCATTTTTTAAAAGTGCGATAGAGCTATTAATCTATACATATTTGGAAAGTACGTTGTTTCAGCTTTTCATTGATGTATAGATCTTTCAAATGCGAGCAAAACTGTAGGTGTGGTGTCCATTGGAAACAAACAATTTTGTTTTTTACTCATAAGTCCGTTAATATTGACCGCAGACCCCTAAAAGTTGGCATTTTTTAAAAGTGCGATACAGCTATTAAACTATACATATTTGGAAAGTACGTTGTTTCAGCTTTTCATTGATGTATAGATCTTTCAAATGCGAGCAAAACTGTAGGTGTGGTGTCTATTGGAAACAAACAATTTTGTTTTTTGCTCATAAGTCCGTTAATATTGACCGCAGACCCCTAAAAGTTGGCATTTTTTAAAAGTGCGATACAGCTATTAAACTATACATATTTGGAAAGTACGTTGTTTCAGCTTTTCATTGATGTATAGATCTTTCAAATGCGAGCAAAACTGTAGGTGTGGTGTCTATTGGAAACAAACAATTTTGTTTTTTGCTCATAAGTCCGTTAATATTGACCGCAGACCCCTAAAAGTTGGCATTTTTTAAAAGTGCGATACAGCTATTAAACTATACATATTTGGAAAGTACGTTGTTTCAGCTTTTCATTGATGTATAGATCTTTCAAATGCGAGCAAAACTGTAGGTGTGGTGTCTATTGGAAACAAACAATTTTGTTTTTTGCTCATAAGTCCGTTAATATTGACCGCAGACCCCTAAAAGTTGGCATTTTTTAAAAGTGCGATACAGCTATTAAACTATACATATTTGGAAAGTACGTTGTTTCAGCTTTTCATTGATGTATAGATCTTTCAAATGCGAGCAAAACTGTAGGTGTGGTGTCTATTGGAAACAAACAATTTTGTTTTTTGCTCATAAGTCCGTTAATATTGACCGCAGACCCCTAAAAGTTGGCATTTTTTAAAAGTGCGATACAGCTATTAAACTATACATATTTGGAAAGTACGTTGTTTCAGCTTTTCATTGATGTATAGATCTTTCAAATGCGAGCAAAACTGTAGGTGTGGTGTCTATTGGAAACAAACAATTTTGTTTTTTGCTCATAAGTCCGTTAATATTGACCGCAGACCCCTAAAAGTTGGCATTTTTTAAAAGTGCGATAGAGCTATTAATCTATACATATTTGGAAAGTACGTTGTTTCAGCTTTTCATTGATGTATAGATCTTTCAAATGCGAGCAAAACTGTAGGTGTGGTGTCCATTGGAAACAAACAATTTTGTTTTTTACTCATAAGTCCGTTAATATTGACCGCAGACCCCTAAAAGTTGGCATTTTTTAAAAGTGCGATACAGCTATTAAACTATACATATTTGGAAAGTACGTTGTTTCAGCTTTTCATTGATGTATAGATCTTTCAAATGCGAGCAAAACTGTAGGTGTGGTGTCTATTGGAAACAAACAATTTTGTTTTTTGCTCATAAGTCCGTTAATATTGACCGCAGACCCCTAAAAGTTGGCATTTTTTAAAAGTGCGATACAGCTATTAAACTATACATATTTGGAAAGTACTTTGTTTTAGCTTTCCATTGATGTATAGATCTTTCAAATGCGAGCAAAACTGTGGGTGTGGTAGCCATTGGAAGCAAACAATTTTGTTTTTTACTCATAAGTCCGTTAATATTGACCGCAGACCCCTAAAAGTTGGCATTTTTTAAAAGTGCGATACAGCTATTAAACTATACATATTTGGAAAGTACGTTGTTTCAGCTTTTCATTGATGTATAGATCTTTCAAATGCGAGCAAAACTGTAGGTGTGGTGTCCATTGGAAACAAACAATTTTGTTTTTTGCTCATAAGTCCGTTAATATTGACCGCAGACCCCTAAAAGTTGGCATTTTTTAAAAGTGCGATAGAGCTATTAATCTATACATATTTGGAAAGTACGTTGTTTCAGCTTTTCATTGATGTATAGATCTTTCAAATGCGAGCAAAACTGTAGGTGTGGTGTCCATTGGAAACAAACAATTTTGTTTTTTGCTCATAAGTCCGTTAATATTGACCGCAGACCCCTAAAAGTTGGCATTTTTTAAAAGTGCGATAGAGCTATTAAACTATACATATTTGGAAAGTACGTTGTTTCAGCTTTTCATTGATGTATAGATCTTTCAAATGCGAGCAAAACTGTAGGTGTGGTGTCCATTGGAAACAAACAATTTTGTTTTTTGCTCATAAGTCCGTTAATATTGACCGCAGACCCCTAAAAGTTGGCATTTTTTAAAAGTGCGATAGAGCTATTAATCTATACATATTTGGAAAGTACGTTGTTTCAGCTTTTCATTGATGTATAGATCTTTCAAATGCGAGCAAAACTGTAGGTGTGGTGTCCATTGGAAACAAACAATTTTGTTTTTTGCTCATAAGTCCGTTAATATTGACCGCAGACCCCTAAAAGTTGGCATTTTTTAAAAGTGCGATAGAGCTATTAAACTATACATATTTGGAAAGTACGTTGTTTCAGCTTTTCATTGATGTATAGATCTTTCAAATGCGAGCAAAACTGTAGGTGTGGTGTCCATTGGAAACAAACAATTTTGTTTTTTGCTCATAAGTCCGTTAATATTGCCCGCAGACCCCTAAAAGTTGGCATTTTTCAATAGTGCGATAGAGCTATTAAACTATACATATT
The DNA here is from genome assembly GCA_949987695.1 of Merzomyia westermanni. Taxonomy (NCBI): domain Eukaryota; kingdom Metazoa; phylum Arthropoda; class Insecta; order Diptera; family Tephritidae; genus Merzomyia; species Merzomyia westermanni. The sequence goes on from OX465288.1 coordinate 191,651,429, forward strand.
TGGAAAGTACTTTGTTTCAGCTTTTCATTGATGTATAGATCTTTCAAATGCGAGCAAAACTGTAGGTGTGGTGTCCATTGGAAACAAACAATTTTGTTTTTTGCTCATAAGTCCGTTAATATTGACCGCAGACCCCTAAAAGTTGGCATTTTTTAAAAGTGCGATAGAGCTATTAAACTATACATATTTGGAAAGTACGTTGTTTCAGCTTTTCATTGATGTATAGATCTTTCAAATGCGAGCAAAACTGTAGGTGTGGTGTCCATTGGAAACAAACAATTTTGTTTTTTGCTCATAAGTCCGTTAATATTGACCGCAGACCCCTAAAAGTTGGCATTTTTTAACAGTGCGATAGAGCTATTAACCTATACATATTTGGAAAGTACGTTGTTTCAGCTTTTCATTGATGTATAGATCTTTCAAATGCGAGCAAAACTGTAGGTGTGGTGTCCATTGGAAACAAACAATTTTGTTTTTTGCTCATAAGTCCGTTAATATTGACCGCAGACCCCTAAAAGTTGGCATTTTTTAAAAGTGCGATAGAGCTATTAAACTATACATATTTGGAAAGTACGTTGTTTCAGCTTTTCATTGATGTATAGATCTTTCAAATGCGAGCAAAACTGTAGGTGTGGTGTCCATTGGAAACAAACAATTTTGTTTTTTGCTCATAAGTCCGTTAATATTGCCCGCAGACCCCTAAAAGTTGGCATTTTTTAAAAGTGCGATAGAGCTATTAAACTATACATATTTGGAAAGTACTTTGTTTCAGCTTTTCATTGATGTATAGATCTTTCAAATGCGAGCAAAACTGTGGGTGTTGTGGCCATTGGAAGCAAACAATTTTGTTTTTTGCTCATAAGTCCGTTAATATTGCCCGCAGACCCCTAAAAGTTGGCATTTTTTAAAAGTGCGATAGAGCTATTAAACTATACATATTTGGAAAGTACTTTGTTTCAGCTTTTCATTGATGTATAGATCTTTCAAATGCGAGCAAAACTGTGGGTGTAGTGGCCATTGGAAGCAAACAATTTTGTTTTTTGCTCATAAGTCCGTTAATATTGCCCGCAGACACCTAAAAGTTGGCATTTTTTAAAAGTGCGATAGAGCTATTAAACTATACATATTTGGAAAGTACTTTGTTTCAGCTTTTCATTGATGTATAGATCTTTCAAATGCGAGCAAAACTGTGGGTGTAGTGGCCATTGGAAGCAAACAAAACTGTTTTTTGCTCATAAGTCCGTTAATATTGACCGCAGACCCCTAAAAGTCGGCATTTTTTAAAAGTGCGATAGAGCTATTAAACTATACATATTTGGAAAGTACTTTGTTTCAGCTTTTCATTGATGTATAGATCTTTCAAATGCGAGCAAAACTGTAGGTGTGGTGTCCATTGGAAACAAACAATTTTTATTTTTGCTCATAAGTCCGTTAATATTGACCGCAGACCCCTAAAAGTTGGCATTTTTTAAAAGTGCGATAGAGCTATTAAACTATACATATTTGGAAAGTACTTTGTTTCAGCTTTTCATTGATGTATAGATCTTTCAAATGCGAGCAAAACTGTGGGTGTAGTGGCCATTGGAAGCAAACAAAACTGTTTTTTGCTCATAAGTCCGTTAATATTGCCCGCAGACCCCTAAAAGTTGGCATTTTTTAAAAGTGCGATAGAGCTATTAAACTATACATATTTGGAAAGTACTTTGTTTCAGCTTTTCATTGATGTATAGATCTTTCAAATGCGAGCAAAACTGTAGGTGTGGTGTCCATTGGAAACAAACAATTTTGTTTTTTGCTCATAAGTCCGTTAATATTGACCGCAGACCCCTAAAAGTTGGCATTTTTTAAAAGTGCGATAGAGCTATTAAACTATACATATTTGGAAAGTACGTTGTTTCAGCTTTTCATTGATGTATAGATCTTTCAAATGCGAGCAAAACTGTAGGTGTGGTGTCCATTGGAAACAAACAATTTTGTTTTTTGCTCATAAGTCCGTTAATATTGCCCGCAGACCCCTAAAAGTTGGCATTTTTTAAAAGTGCGATACAGCTATTAAACTATACATATTTGGAAAGTACGTTGTTTCAGCTTTTCATTGATGTATAGATCTTTCAAATGCGAGCAAAACTGTAGGTGTGGTGTCCATTGGAAACAAACAATTTTGTTTTTTGCTCATAAGTCCGTTAATATTGACCGCAGACCCCTAAAAGTTGGCATTTTTTAAAAGTGCGATACAGCTATTAAACTATACATATTTGGAAAGTACGTTGTTTCAGCTTTTCATTGATGTATAGATCTTTCAACTGCGAGCAAAACTGTAGGTGTGGTGGCCATTGGAAGCAAACAAAACTGTTTTTTGCTCATAAGTCCGTTAATATTGCCCGCAGACCCCTAAAAGTTGGCATTTTTGAAAAGTGCGATAGAGCTATTAAACTATACATATTTGGAAAGTACGTTGTTTCAGCTTTTCATTGATGTATAGATCTTTCAAATGCGAGCAAAACTGTGACTGTGGTGGCCATTGGAAGCAAACAAAACTGTTTTTTGCTCATAACTCCCTTAATATTGCCCGCAGGCCCCTAAAAGTTGGCATTTTTCAATAGTGCGATAGAGCTATTAAACTATACATATTTGGAAAGTACTTTGTTTCAGCTTTTCATTGATGTATAGATCTTTCAAATGCGAGCAAAACTGTAGGTGTGGTGTCCATTGGAAACAAACAATTTTGTTTTTTGCTCATAAGTCCGTTAATATTGACCGCAGACCCCTAAAAGTTGGCATTTTTTAAAAGTGCGATAGAGCTATTAAACTATACATATTTGGAAAGTACGTTGTTTCAGCTTTTCATTGATGTAGAGATCTTTCAACTGCGAGCAAAACTGTAGGTGTGGTGTCCATTGGAAACAAACAATTTTGTTTTTTGCTCATAAGTCCGTTAATATTGACCGCAGACCCCTAAAAGTTGGCATTTTTTAAAAGTGCGATAGAGCTATTAAACTATACATATTTGGAAAGTACGTTGTTTCAGCTTTTCATTGATGTATAGATCTTTCAAATGCGAGCAAAACTGTAGGTGTGGTGTCCATTGGAAACAAACAATTTTGTTTTTTGCTCATAAGTCCGTTAATATTGACCGCAGACCCCTAAAAGTCGGCATTTTTTAAAAGTGCGATAGAGCTATTAAACTATACATATTTGGAAAGTACTTTGTTTCAGCTTTTCATTGATGTATAGATCTTTCAAATGCGAGCAAAACTGTGGGTGTAGTGGCCATTGGAAGCAAACAAAACTGTTTTTTGCTCATAAGTCCGTTAATATTGCCCGCAGACCCCTAAAAGTTGGCATTTTTTAAAAGTGCGATAGAGCTATTAAACTATACATATTTGGAAAGTACGTTGTTTGAGCTTTTCATTGATGTATAGATCTTTCAAATGCGAGCAAAACTGTGGGTGTAGTGGCCATTGGAAGCAAACAAAACTGTTTTTTGCTCATAAGTCCGTTAATATTGCCCGCAGACCCCTAAAAGTCGGCATTTTTTAAAAGTGCGATAGAGCTATTAAACTATACATATTTGGAAAGTACTTTGTTTCAGCTTTTCATTGATGTATAGATCTTTCAAATGCGAGCAAAACTGTGGGTGTAGTGGCCATTGGAAGCAAACAAAACTGTTTTTTGCTTATAAGTCCGTTAATATTGCCCGCAGACCCCTAAAAGTAGGCATTTTTTAAAAGTGCGATAGAGCTATTAAACTATACATATTTGGAAAGTACGTTGTTTCAGCTTTTCATTGATGTATAGATCTTTCAAATGCGAGCAAAACTGTGGGTGTAGTGGCCATTGGAAGCAAACAAAACTGTTTTTTGCTCATAAGTCCGTTAATATTGCCCGCAGACCCCTAAAAGTTGGCATTTTTTAAAAGTGCGATAGAGCTATTAAACTATACATATTTGGAAAGTACTTTGTTTCAGCTTTTCATTGATGTATAGATCTTTCAAATGCGAGCAAAACTGTGGGTGTAGTGGCCATTGGAAGCAAACAAAACTGTTTTTTGCTCATAAGTCCGTTAATATTGCCCGCAGACCCCTAAAAGTCGGCATTTTTTAAAAGTGCGATAGAGCTATTAAACTATACATATTTGGAAAGTACTTTGTTTCAGCTTTTCATTGATGTATAGATCTTTCAAATGCGGGCAAAACTGTGAGAGTGGTGGCCATTGGAAGCAAACAATTTAGTTTTTTTGCTCATAAGTCCGTTAATATTGCCCGCAGACCCCCAAAACTTGGCATTTTTCAAAAGTGCGATACAGCTATTAAACTATACATATTTGGAAAGTACGTTGTTTCAGCTTTTCATTGATGTATAGATCTTTCAAATGCGAGCAAAACTGTAGGTGTGGTGTCCATTGGAAACAAACAATTTTGTTTTTTGCTCATAAGTCCGTTAATATTGCCCGCAGACCCCTAAAAGTTGGCATTTTTCAATAGTGCGATACAGCTACTAAACTATACATATTTGGAAAGTACGTTGTTTTAGCTTTCCATTGATGTATAGATCTTTCAAATGCGAGCAAAACTGTGGGAGTGGTGGCCATTGGAAGCAAACAATTTAGTTTTTTTGCTCATAAGTCCGTTAATATTGCCCGCAGACCCCCAAAACTTGGCATTTTTCAAAAGTGCGATAGAGCTATTAAACTATACATATTTGGAAAGTACTTTGTTTCAGCTTTTCATTGATGTATAGATCTTTCAAATGCGGGCAAAACTGTGAGAGTGGTGGCCATTGGAAGCAAACAATTTAGTTTTTTTGCTCATAAGTCCGTTAATATTGCCCGCAGACCCCCAAAACTTGGCATTTTTCAAAAGTGCGATACAGCTATTAAACTATACATATTTGGAAAGTACGTTGTTTCAGCTTTTCATTGATGTATAGATCTTTCAAATGCGAGCAAAACTGTAGGTGTGGTGTCCATTGGAAACAAACAATTTTGTTTTTTGCTCATAAGTCCGTTAATATTGCCCGCAGACCCCTAAAAGTTGGCATTTTTCAATAGTGCGATAGAGCTATTAAACTATACATATTTGGAAAGTACGTTGTTTCAGCTTTTCATTGATGTATAGATCTTTCAAATGCGAGCAAAACTGTAGGTGTGGTGTCCATTGGAAACAAACAATTTTGTTTTTTGCTCATAAGTCCGTTAATATTGACCGCAGACCCCTAAAAGTTGGCATTTTTTAAAAGTGCGATAGAGCTATTAAACTATACATATTTGGAAAGTACGTTGTTTCAGCTTTTCATTGATGTATAGATCTTTCAAATGCGAGCAAAACTGTGGGAGTGGTGTCCATTGGAAACAAACAATTTAGTTTTTTTGCTCTTAAGTCCGTTAATATTGCCCGCAGACCCCTAAAAGTTGGCATTTTTCAATAGTGCGATAGAGCTATTAAACTATACATTTTTGGAAAGTACGTTGTTTCAGCTTTTCATTGATGTATAGATCTTTCAAATGCGAGCAAAACTGTAGGTGTGGTGTCCATTGGAAACAAACAATTTTGTTTTTTGCTCATAAGTCCGTTAATATTGACCGCAGACCCCTAAAAGTTGGCATTTTTTAAAAGTGCGATACAGCTACTAAACTATACATATTTGGAAAGTACGTTGTTTTAGCTTTCCATTGATGTATAGATCTTTCAAATGCGAGCAAAACTGTGGGAGTGGTGGCCATTGGAAGCAAACAATTTAGTTTTTTTGCTCATAAGTCCGTTAATATTGCCCGCAGACCCCCAAAACTTGGCATTTTTCAAAAGTGCGATACAGCTATTAAACTATACATATTTGGAAAGTACGTTGTTTCAGCTTTTCATTGATGTATAGATCTTTCAAATGCGAGCAAAACTGTAGGTGTGGTGTCCATTGGAAACAAACAATTTTGTTTTTTGCTCATAAGTCCGTTAATATTGACCGCAGACCCCTAAAAGTTGGCATTTTTTAAAAGTGCGATAGAGCTATTAAACTATACATATTTGGAAAGTACGTTGTTTCAGCTTTTCATTGATGTATAGATCTTTCAAATGCGAGCAAAACTGTAGGTGTGGTGTCCATTGGAAACAAACAATTTTGTTTTTTGCTCATAAGTCCGTTAATATTGCCCGCAGACCCCTAAAAGTTGGCATTTTTTAAAAGTGCGATAGAGCTATTAAACTATACATATTTGGAAAGTACTTTGTTTCAGCTTTTCATTGATGTATAGATCTTTCAAATGCGAGCAAAACTGTAGGTGTGGTGTCCATTGGAAACAAACAATTTTGTTTTTTGCTCATAAGTCCGTTAATATTGACCGCAGACCCCTAAAAGTTGGCATTTTTTAAAAGTGCGATAGAGCTATTAAACTATACATATTTGGAAAGTACGTTGTTTCAGCTTTTCATTGATGTATAGATCTTTCAAATGCGAGCAAAACTGTAGGTGTGGTGTCCATTGGAAACAAACAATTTTGTTTTTTGCTCATAAGTCCGTTAATATTGACCGCAGACCCCTAAAAGTTGGCATTTTTTAAAAGTGCGATAGAGCTATTAAACTATACATATTTGGAAAGTACGTTGTTTCAGCTTTTCATTGATGTACAGATCTTTCAAATGCGAGCAAAACTGTAGGTGTGGTGTCCATTGGAAACAAACAATTTTGTTTTTTGCTCATAAGTCCGTTAATATTGACCGCAGACCCCTAAAAGTTGGCATTTTTTAAAAGTGCGATAGAGCTATTAAACTATACATATTTGGAAAGTACGTTGTTTCAGCTTTTCATTGATGTATAGATCTTTCAAATGCGAGCAAAACTGTAGGTGTGGTGTCCATTGGAAACAAACAATTTTGTTTTTTGCTCATAAGTCCGTTAATATTGACCGCAGACCCCTAAAAGTTGGCATTTTTTAAAAGTGCGATAGAGCTATTAAACTATACATATTTGGAAAGTACGTTGTTTCAGCTTTTCATTGATGTATAGATCTTTCAAATGCGAGCAAAACTGTAGGTGTGGTGTCCATTGGAAACAAACAATTTTGTTTTTTGCTCATAAGTCCGTTAATATTGACCGCAGACCCCTAAAAGTTGGCATTTTTTAAAAGTGCGATAGAGCTATTAAACTATACATATTTGGAAAGTACGTTGTTTCAGCTTTTCATTGATGTATAGATCTTTCAAATGCGAGCAAAACTGTAGGTGTGGTGTCCATTGGAAACAAACAATTTTGTTTTTTGCTCATAAGTCCGTTAATATTGCCCGCAGACCCCTAAAAGTTGGCATTTTTCAATAGTGCGATAGAGCTATTAAACTATACATATTTGGAAAGTACGTTGTTTCAGCTTTTCATTGATGTATAGATCTTTCAAATGCGAGCAAAACTGTAGGTGTGGTGTCCATTGGAAACAAACAATTTTGTTTTTTGCTCATAAGTCCGTTAATATTGACCGCAGACCCCTAAAAGTTGGCATTTTTTAAAAGTGCGATAGAGCTATTAAACTATACATATTTGGAAAGTACGTTGTTTCAGCTTTTCATTGATGTATAGATCTTTCAAATGCGAGCAAAACTGTAGGTGTGGTGTCCATTGGAAACAAACAATTTTGTTTTTTGCTCATAAGTCCGTTAATATTGACCGCAGACCCCTAAAAGTTGGCATTTTTTAAAAGTGCGATAGAGCTATTAAACTATACATATTTGGAAAGTACGTTGTTTCAGCTTTTCATTGATGTATAGATCTTTCAAATGCGAGCAAAACTGTAGGTGTGGTGTCCATTGGAAACAAACAATTTTGTTTTTTGCTCATAAGTCCGTTAATATTGCCCGCAGACCCCTAAAAGTTGGCATTTTTCAATAGTGCGATAGAGCTATTAAACTATACATATTTGGAAAGTACTTTGTTTCAGCTTTTCATTGATGTATAGATCTTTCAAATGCGAGCAAAACTGTAGGTGTGGTGTCCATTGGAAACAAACAATTTTGTTTTTTGCTCATAAGTCCGTTAATATTGACCGCAGACCCCTAAAAGTTGGCATTTTTTAAAAGTGCGATAGAGCTATTAAACTATACATATTTGGAAAGTACGTTGTTTCAGCTTTTCATTGATGTATAGATCTTTCAAATGCGAGCAAAACTGTAGGTGTGGTGTCCATTGGAAACAAACAATTTTGTTTTTTGCTCATAAGTCCGTTAATATTGCCCGCAGACCCCTAAAAGTTGGCATTTTTGAAAAGTGCGATAGAGCTATTAAACTATACATATTTGGAAAGTACGTTGTTTCAGCTTTTCATTGATGTATAGATCTTTCAAATGCGAGCAAAACTGTAGGTGTGGTGTCCATTGGAAACAAACAATTTTGTTTTTTGCTCATAAGTCCGTTAATATTGACCGCAGACCCCTACAAGTTGGCATTTTTTAAAAGTGCGATAGAGCTATTAAACTATACATATTTGGAAAGTACGTTGTTTCAGCTTTTCATTGATGTATAGATCTTTCAACTGCGAGCAAAACTGTAGGTGTGGTGTCCATTGGAAACAAACAATTTTGTTTTTTGCTCATAAGTCCGTTAATATTGCCCGCAGACCCCTAAAAGTCGGCATTTTTTAAAAGTGCGATAGAGCTATTAAACTATACATATTTGGAAAGTACTTTGTTTCAGCTTTTCATTGATGTATAGATCTTTCAAATGCGAGCAAAACTGTGGGTGTAGTGGCCATTGGAAGCAAACAAAACTGTTTTTTGCTCATAAGTCCGTTAATATTGCCCGCAGACCCCTAAAAGTTGGCATTTTTTAAAAGTGCGATAGAGCTATTAAACTATACATATTTGGAAAGTACTTTGTTTCAGCTTTTCATTGATGTATAGATCTTTCAAATGCGAGCAAAACTGTAGGTGTGGTGTCCATTGGAAACAAACAATTTTGTTTTTTGCTCATAAGTCCGTTAATATTGCCCGCAGACCCCTAAAAGTTGGCATTTTTTAAAAGTGCGATAGAGCTATTAAACTATACATATTTGGAAAGTACTTTGTTTCAGCTTTTCATTGATGTATAGATCTTTCAAATGCGAGCAAAACTGTAGGTGTGGTGTCCATTGGAAACAAACAATTTTGTTTTTTGCTCATAAGTCCGTTAATATTGCCCGCAGACCCCTAAAAGTTGGCATTTTTTAAAAGTGCGATAGAGCTATTAAACTATACATATTTGGAAAGTACTTTGTTTCAGCTTTTCATTGATGTATAGATCTTTCAAATGCGAGCAAAACTGTAGGTGTGGTGTCCATTGGAAACAAACAATTTTGTTTTTTGCTCATAAGTCCGTTAATATTGCCCGCAGACCCCTAAAAGTTGGCATTTTTTAAAAGTGCGATAGAGCTATTAAACTATACATATTTGGAAAGTACTTTGTTTCAGCTTTTCATTGATGTATAGATCTTTCAAATGCGAGCAAAACTGTAGGTGTGGTGTCCAGTGGAAACAAACAATTTTGTTTTTTGCTCATAAGTCCGTTAATATTGCCCGCAGACCCCTAAAAGTTGGCATTTTTTAAAAGTGCGATACAGCTATTAAACTATACATATTTGGAAAGTACGTTGTTTCAGCTTTTCATTGATGTATAGATCTTTCAAATGCGAGCAAAACTGTAGGTGTGGTGTCCATTGGAAACAAACAATTTTGTTTTTTGCTCATAAGTCCGTTAATATTGACCGCAGACCCCTAAAAGTTGGCATTTTTTAAAAGTGCGATACAGCTACTAAACTATACATATTTGGAAAGTACGTTGTTTCAGCTTTTCATTGATGTATAGATCTTTCAAATGCGAGCAAAACTGTGGGTGTGGTGGCCATTGGAAGCAAACAAAACTGTTTTTTGCTCATAAGTCCGTTAATATTGCCCGCAGACCCCTAAAAGTTGGCATTTTTGAAAAGTGCGATAGAGCTATTAAACTATACATATTTGGAAAGTACGTTGTTTCAGCTTTTCATTGATGTATAGATCTTTCAAATGCGAGCAAAACTGTGACTGTGGTGGCCATTGGAAGCAAACAAAACTGTTTTTTGCTCATAACTCCCTTAATATTGCCCGCAGGCCCCTAAAAGTTGGCATTTTTCAATAGTGCGATAGAGCTATTAAACTATACATATTTGGAAAGTACTTTGTTTCAGCTTTTCATTGATGTATAGATCTTTCAAATGCGAGCAAAACTGTAGGTGTGGTGTCCATTGGAAACAAACAATTTTGTTTTTTGCTCATAAGTCCGTTAATATTGCCCGCAGACCCCTAAAAGTTGGCATTTTTTAAAAGTGCGATAGAGCTATTAAACTATACATATTTGGAAAGTACTTTGTTTCAGCTTTTCATTGATGTATAGATCTTTCAAATGCGAGCAAAACTGTAGGTGTGGTGTCCATTGGAAACAAACAATTTTGTTTTTTGCTCATAAGTCCGTTAATATTGCCCGCAGACCCCTAAAAGTTGGCATTTTTTAAAAGTGCGATAGAGCTATTAAACTATACATATTTGGAAAGTACTTTGTTTCAGCTTTTCATTGATGTATAGATCTTTCAAATGCGAGCAAAACTGTAGGTGTGGTGTCCATTGGAAACAAACAATTTTGTTTTTTGCTCATAAGTCCGTTAATATTGCCCGCAGACCCCTAAAAGTTGGCATTTTTTAAAAGTGCGATAGAGCTATTAAACTATACATATTTGGAAAGTACTTTGTTTCAGCTTTTCATTGATGTATAGATCTTTCAAATGCGAGCAAAACTGTAGGTGTGGTGTCCATTGGAAACAAACAATTTTGTTTTTTGCTCATAAGTCCGTTAATATTGCCCGCAGACCCCTAAAAGTTGGCATTTTTTAAAAGTGCGATAGAGCTATTAAACTATACATATTTGGAAAGTACGTTGTTTCAGCTTTTCATTGATGTATAGATCTTTCAAATGCGAGCAAAACTGTAGGTGTGGTGTCCAGTGGAAACAAAGAATTTTGTTTTTTGCTCATAAGTCCGTTAATATTGCCCGCAGACCCCTAAAAGTTGGCATTTTTGAAAAGTGCGATAGAGCTATTAAACTATACATATTTGGAAAGTACGTTGTTTCAGCTTTTCATTGATGTATAGATCTTTCAAATGCGAGCAAAACTGTGACTGTGGTGGCCATTGGAAGCAAACAAAACTGTTTTTTGCTCATAACTCCCTTAATATTGCCCGCAGGCCCCTAAAAGTTGGCATTTTTCAATAGTGCGATAGAGCTATTAAACTATACATATTTGGAAAGTACTTTGTTTCAGCTTTTCATTGATGTATAGATCTTTCAAATGCGAGCAAAACTGTAGGTGTGGTGTCCATTGGAAACAAACAATTTTGTTTTTTGCTCATAAGTCCGTTAATATTGACCGCAGACCCCTAAAAGTTGGCATTTTTTAAAAGTGCGATAGAGCTATTAAACTATACATATTTGGAAAGTACGTTGTTTCAGCTTTTCATTGATGTATAGATCTTTCAACTGCGAGCAAAACTGTAGGTGTGGTGTCCATTGGAAACAAACAATTTTGTTTTTTGCTCATAAGTCCGTTAATATTGACCGCAGACCCCTAAAAGTTGGCATTTTTTAAAAGTGCGATAGAGCTATTAAACTATACATATTTGGAAAGTACGTTGTTTCAGCTTTTCATTGATGTATAGATCTTTCAAATGCGAGCAAAACTGTAGGTGTGGTGTCCATTGGAAACAAACAATTTTGTTTTTTGCTCATAAGTCCGTTAATATTGACCGCAGACCCCTAAAAGTCGGCATTTTTTAAAAGTGCGATAGAGCTATTAAACTATACATATTTGGAAAGTACTTTGTTTCAGCTTTTCATTGATGTATAGATCTTTCAAATGCGAGCAAAACTGTGGGTGTAGTGGCCATTGGAAGCAAACAAAACTGTTTTTTGCTCATAAGTCCGTTAATATTGCCCGCAGACCCCTAAAAGTCGGCATTTTTTAAAAGTGCGATAGAGCTATTAAACTATACATATTTGGAAAGTACTTTGTTTCAGCTTTTCATTGATGTATAGATCTTTCAAATGCGAGCAAAACTGTGGGTGTAGTGGCCATTGGAAGCAAACAAAACTGTTTTTTGCTCATAAGTCCGTTAATATTGACCGCAGACCCCTAAAAGTTGGCATTTTTTAAAAGTGCGATAGAGCTATTAAACTATACATATTTGGAAAGTACGTTGTTTCAGCTTTTCATTGATGTATAGATCTTTCAAATGCGAGCAAAACTGTAGGTGTGGTGTCCATTGGAAACAAACAATTTTGTTTTTTGCTCATAAGTCCGTTAATATTGACCGCAGACCCCTAAAAGTCGGCATTTTTTAAAAGTGCGATAGAGCTATTAAACTATACATATTTGGAAAGTACTTTGTTTCAGCTTTTCATTGATGTATAGATCTTTCAAATGCGAGCAAAACTGTGGGTGTAGTGGCCATTGGAAGCAAACAAAACTGTTTTTTGCTCATAAGTCCGTTAATATTGCCCGCAGACCCCTAAAAGTTGGCATTTTTTAAAAGTGCGATAGAGCTATTAAACTATACATATTTGGAAAGTACTTTGTTTCAGCTTTTCATTGATGTATAGATCTTTCAAATGCGAGCAAAACTGTGGGTGTAGTGGCCATTGGAAGCAAACAAAACTGTTTTTTGCTCATAAGTCCGTTAATATTGCCCGCAGACCCCTAAAAGTCGGCATTTTTTAAAAGTGCGATAGAGCTATTAAACTATACATATTTGGAAAGTACTTTGTTTCAGCTTTTCATTGATGTATAGATCTTTCAAATGCGAGCAAAACTGTGGGTGTAGTGGCCATTGGAAGCAAACAAAACTGTTTTTTGCTCATAAGTCCGTTAATATTGCCCGCTGACCCCTAAAAGTTGGCATTTTTTAAAAGTGCGATAGAGCTATTAAACTATACATATTTGGAAAGTACGTTGTTTCAGCTTTTCATTGATGTATAGATCTTTCAAATGCGAGCAAAACTGTAGGTGTGGTGTCCATTGGAAACAAACAATTTTGTTTTTTGCTCATAAGTCCGTTAATATTGACCGCAGACCCCTAAAAGTCGGCATTTTTTAAAAGTGCGATAGAGCTATTAAACTATACATATTTGGAAAGTACTTTGTTTCAGCTTTTCATTGATGTATAGATCTTTCAAATGCGAGCAAAACTGTGGGTGTAGTGGCCATTGGAAGCAAACAAAACTGTTTTTTGCTCATAAGTCCGTTAATATTGCCCGCAGACCCCTAAAAGTCGGCATTTTTTAAAAGTGCGATAGAGCTATTAAACTATACATATTTGGAAAGTACTTTGTTTCAGCTTTTCATTGATGTATAGATCTTTCAAATGCGAGCAAAACTGTGGGTGTAGTGGCCATTGGAAGCAAACAAAACTGTTTTTTGCTCATAAGTCCGTTAATATTGCCCGCAGACCCCTAAAAGTTGGCATTTTTTAAAAGTGCGATAGAGCTATTAAACTATACATATTTGGAAAGTACGTTGTTTCAGCTTTTCATTGATGTATAGATCTTTCAAATGCGAGCAAAACTGTGGGTGTAGTGGCCATTGGAAGCAAACAAAACTGTTTTTTGCTCATAAGTCCGTTAATATTGCCCGCAGACCCCTAAAAGTCGGCATTTTTTAAAAGTGCGATAGAGCTATTAAACTATACATATTTGGAAAGTACGTTGTTTCAGCTTTTCATTGATGTATAGATCTTTCAAATGCGAGCAAAACTGTGGGTGTAGTGGCCATTGGAAGCAAACAAAACTGTTTTTTGCTCATAAGTCCGTTAATATTGCCCGCAGACCCCTAAAAGTTGGCATTTTTTAAAAGTGCGATAGAGCTATTAAACTATACATATTTGGAAAGTACTTTGTTTCAGCTTTTCATTGATGTATAGATCTTTCAAATGCGAGCAAAACTGTGGGTGTAGTGGCCATTGGAAGCAAACAAAACTGTTTTTTGCTCATAAGTCCGTTAATATTGCCCGCAGACCCCTAAAAGTCGGCATTTTTTAAAAGTGCGATAGAGCTATTAAACTATACATATTTGGAAAGTACTTTGTTTCAGCTTTTCATTGATGTATAGATCTTTCAAATGCGAGCAAAACTGTGGGTGTAGTGGCCATTGGAAGCAAACAAAACTGTTTTTTGCTCATAAGTCCGTTAATATTGCCCGCAGACCCCTAAAAGTCGGCATTTTTTAAAAGTGCGATAGAGCTATTAAACTATACATATTTGGAAAGTACGTTGTTTCAGCTTTTCATTGATGTATAGATCTTTCAAATGCGAGCAAAACTGTGGGTGTAGTGGCCATTGGAAGCAAACAAAACTGTTTTTTGCTCATAAGTCCGTTAATATTGCCCGCAGACCCCTAAAAGTCGGCATTTTTTAAAAGTGCGATAGAGCTATTAAACTATACATATTTGGAAAGTACTTTGTTTCAGCTTTCCATTGATGTATAGATCTTTCAAATGCGAGCAAAACTGTGGGAGTGGTGGCCATTGGAAGCATACAATTTAGTTTTTTTGCTCATAAGTCCGTTAATATTGCCCGCAGACCCCCAAAACTTGGCATTTTTCAAAAGTGCGATAGAGCTATTAAACTATACATATTTGGAAAGTACGTTGTTTCAGCTTTTCATTGATGTATAGATCTTTCAAATGCGAGCAAAACTGTAGGTGTGGTGTCCATTGGAAACAAACAATTTTGTTTTTTGCTCATAAGTCCGTTAATATTGCCCGCAGACCCCTAAAAGTTGGCATTTTTCAATAGTGCGATAGAGCTATTAAACTATACATATTTGGAAAGTACGTTGTTTCAGCTTTTCATTGATGTATAGATCTTTCAAATGCGAGCAAAACTGTAGGTGTGGTGTCCATTGGAAACAAACAATTTTGTTTTTTGCTCATAAGTCCGTTAATATTGACCGCAGACCCCTAAAAGTTGGCATTTTTTAAAAGTGCGATAGAGCTATTAAACTATACATATTTGGAAAGTACGTTGTTTCAGATTTTCATTGATGTATAGATCTTTCAAATGCGAGCAAAACTGTAGGTGTGGTGTCCATTGGAAACAAACAATTTTGTTTTTTGCTCATAAGTCCGTTAATATTGCCCGCAGACCCCTAAAAGTTGGCATTTTTCAATAGTGCGATAGAGCTATTAAACTATACATATTTGGAAAGTACGTTGTTTCAGCTTTTCATTGATGTATAGATCTTTCAAATGCGAGCAAAACTGTAGGTGTGGTGTCCATTGGAAACAAACAATTTTGTTTTTTGCTCATAAGTCCGTTAATATTGCCCGCAGACCCCTAAAAGTTGGCATTTTTCAATAGTGCGATAGAGCTATTAAACTATACATATTTGGAAAGTACGTTGTTTCAGCTTTTCATTGATGTATAGATCTTTCAAATGCGAGCAAAACTGTAGGTGTGGTGTCCATTGGAAACAAACAATTTTGTTTTTTGCTCATAAGTCCGTTAATATTGCCCGCAGACCCCTAAAAGTCGGCATTTTTTAAAAGTGCGATAGAGCTATTAAACTATACATATTTGGAAAGTACTTTGTTTCAGCTTTTCATTGATGTATAGATCTTTCAAATGCGAGCAAAACTGTGGGTGTAGTGGCCATTGGAAGCAAACAAAACTGTTTTTTGCTCATAAGTCCGTTAATATTGCCCGCAGACCCCTAAAAGTCGGCATTTTTTAAAAGTGCGATAGAGCTATTAAACTATACATATTTGGAAAGTACGTTGTTTCAGCTTTTCATTGATGTATAGATCTTTCAAATGCGAGCAAAACTGTGGGTGTAGTGGCCATTGGAAGCAAACAAAACTGTTTTTTGCTCATAAGTCCGTTAATATTGCCCGCAGACCCCTAAAAGTTGGCATTTTTTAAAAGTGCGATAGAGCTATTAAACTATACATATTTGGAAAGTACTTTGTTTCAGCTTTTCATTGATGTATAGATCTTTCAAATGCGAGCAAAACTGTGGGTGTAGTGGCCATTGGAAGCAAACAAAACTGTTTTTTGCTCATAAGTCCGTTAATATTGCCCGCAGACCCCTAAAAGTCGGCATTTTTTAAAAGTGCGATAGAGCTATTAAACTATACATATTTGGAAAGTACTTTGTTTCAGCTTTCCATTGATGTATAGATCTTTCAAATGCGAGCAAAACTGTGGGAGTGGTGGCCATTGGAAGCAAACAATTTAGTTTTTTTGCTCATAAGTCCGTTAATATTGCCCGCAGACCCCCAAAACTTGGCATTTTTCAAAAGTGCGATAGAGCTATTAAACTATACATATTTGGAAAGTACGTTGTTTCAGCTTTTCATTGATGTATAGATCTTTCAAATGCGAGCAAAACTGTAGGTGTGGTGTCCATTGGAAACAAACAATTTTGTTTTTTGCTCATAAGTCCGTTAATATTGCCCGCAGACCCCTAAAAGTTGGCATTTTTCAATAGTGCGATAGAGCTATTAAACTATACATATTTGGAAAGTACGTTGTTTCAGCTTTTCATTGATGTATAGATCTTTCAAATGCGAGCAAAACTGTAGGTGTGGTGTCCATTGGAAACAAACAATTTTGTTTTTTGCTCATAAGTCCGTTAATATTGACCGCAGACCCCTAAAAGTTGGCATTTTTTAAAAGTGCGATAGAGCTATTAAACTATACATATTTGGAAAGTACGTTGTTTCAGATTTTCATTGATGTATAGATCTTTCAAATGCGAGCAAAACTGTAGGTGTGGTGTCCATTGGAAACAAACAATTTTGTTTTTTGCTCATAAGTCCGTTAATATTGCCCGCAGACCCCTAAAAGTTGGCATTTTTCAATAGTGCGATAGAGCTATTAAACTATACATATTTGGAAAGTACGTTGTTTCAGCTTTTCATTGATGTATAGATCTTTCAAATGCGAGCAAAACTGTAGGTGTGGTGTCCATTGGAAACAAACAATTTTGTTTTTTGCTCATAAGTCCGTTAATATTGCCCGCAGACCCCTAAAAGTTGGCATTTTTCAATAGTGCGATAGAGCTATTAAACTATACATATTTGGAAAGTACGTTGTTTCAGCTTTTCATTGATGTATAGATCTTTCAAATGCGAGCAAAACTGTGGGAGTGGTGTCCATTGGAAACAAACAATTTAGTTTTTTTGCTCATAAGTCCGTTAATATTGCCCGCAGACCCCTAAAAGTTGGCATTTTTCAATAGTGCGATACAGCTATTAAACTATACATATTTGGAAAGTACGTTGTTTCAGCTTTTCATTGATGTATAGATCTTTCAAATGCGAGCAAAACTGTGGGAGTGGTGTCCATTGGAAACAAACAATTTAGTTTTTTTGCTCATAAGTCCGTTAATATTGCCCGCAGACCCCTAAAACTTGGCATTTTTCAAAAGTGCGATACAGCTATTAAACTATACATATTTGGAAAGTACGTTGTTTCAGCTTTTCATTGATGTATAGATCTTTCAAATGCGAGCAAAACTGTAGGTGTGGTGTCCATTGGAAACAAACAATTTTGTTTTTTGCTCATAAGTCCGTTAATATTGCCCGCAGACCCCTAAAAGTTGGCATTTTTCAATAGTGCGATAGAGCTATTAAACTATACATATTTGGAAAGTACGTTGTTTCAGCTTTTCATTGATGTATAGATCTTTCAAATGCGAGCAAAACTGTGGGAGTGGTGTCCATTGGAAACAAACAATTTAGTTTTTTTGCTCATAAGTCCGTTAATATTGCCCGCAGACCCCTAAAAGTTGGCATTTTTCAATAGTGCGATAGAGCTATTAAACTATACATATTTGGAAAGTACGTTGTTTCAGCTTTTCATTGATGTATAGATCTTTCAAATGCGAGCAAAACTGTAGGTGTGGTGTCCATTGGAAACAAACAATTTTGTTTTTTGCTCATAAGTCCGTTAATATTGACCGCAGACCCCTAAAAGTTGGCATTTTTTAAAAGTGCGATACAGCTACTAAACTATACATATTTGGAAAGTACGTTGTTTTAGCTTTCCATTGATGTATAGATCTTTCAAATGCGAGCAAAACTGTGGGAGTGGTGGCCATTGGAAGCAAACAATTTAGTTTTTTTGCTCATAAGTCCGTTAATATTGCCCGCAGACCCCCAAAACTTGGCATTTTTCAAAAGTGCGATACAGCTATTAAACTATACATATTTGGAAAGTACGTTGTTTCAGCTTTTCATTGATGTATAGATCTTTCAAATGCGAGCAAAACTGTAGGTGTGGTGTCCATTGGAAACAAACAATTTTGTTTTTTGCTCATAAGTCCGTTAATATTGACCGCAGACCCCTAAAAGTTGGCATTTTTTAAAAGTGCGATACAGCTATTAAACTATACATATTTGGAAAGTACTTTGTTTCAGCTTTTCATTGATGTATAGATCTTTCAAATGCGAGCAAAACTGTGGGTGTAGTGGCCATTGGAAGCAAACAATTTTGTTTTTTGCTCATAAGTCCGTTAATATTGACCGCAGACCCCTAAAAGTTGGCATTTTTTAAAAGTGCGATAGAGCTATTAATCTATACATATTTGGAAAGTACGTTGTTTCAGCTTTTCATTGATGTATAGATCTTTCAAATGCGAGCAAAACTGTAGGTGTGGTGTCCATTGGAAACAAACAATTTTGTTTTTTGCTCATAAGTCCGTTAATATTGACCGCAGACCCCTAAAAGTTGGCATTTTTTAAAAGTGCGATAGAGCTATTAAACTATACATATTTGGAAAGTACGTTGTTTCAGCTTTTCATTGATGTATAGATCTTTCAAATGCGAGCAAAACTGTAGGTGTGGTGTCCATTGGAAACAAACAATTTTGTTTTTTGCTCATAAGTCCGTTAATATTGCCCGCAGACCCCTAAAAGTTGGCATTTTTTAAAAGTGCGATAGAGCTATTAAACTATACATATTTGGAAAGTACTTTGTTTCAGCTTTTCATTGATGTATAGATCTTTCAAATGCGAGCAAAACTGTAGGTGTGGTGTCCATTGGAAACAAACAATTTTGTTTTTTGCTCATAAGTCCGTTAATATTGACCGCAGACCCCTAAAAGTTGGCATTTTTTAAAAGTGCGATAGAGCTATTAAACTATACATATTTGGAAAGTACGTTGTTTCAGCTTTTCATTGATGTATAGATCTTTCAAATGCGAGCAAAACTGTAGGTGTGGTGTCCATTGGAAACAAACAATTTTGTTTTTTGCTCATAAGTCCGTTAATATTGACCGCAGACCCCTAAAAGTTGGCATTTTTTAAAAGTGCGATAGAGCTATTAAACTATACATATTTGGAAAGTACGTTGTTTCAGCTTTTCATTGATGTACAGATCTTTCAAATGCGAGCAAAACTGTAGGTGTGGTGGCCATTGGAAACAAACAATTTTGTTTTTTGCTCATAAGTCCGTTAATATTGACCGCAGACCCCTAAAAGTTGGCATTTTTTAAAAGTGCGATAGAGCTATTAAACTATACATATTTGGAAAGTACGTTGTTTCAGCTTTTCATTGATGTATAGATCTTTCAAATGCGAGCAAAACTGAAATTGTGGTGTCCATTGGAAACAAACAATTTTGTTTTTTGCTCATAAGTCCGTTAATATTGACCGCAGACCCCTAAAAGTTGGCATTTTTTAAAAGTGCGATAGAGCTATTAAACTATACATATTTGGAAAGTACGTTGTTTCAGCTTTTCATTGATGTATAGATCTTTCAAATGCGAGCAAAACTGTAGGTGTGGTGTCCATTGGAAACAAACAATTTTGTTTTTTGCTCATAAGTCCGTTAATATTGACCGCAGACCCCTAAAAGTTGGCATTTTTTAAAAGTGCGATAGAGCTATTAAACTATACATATTTGGAAAGTACGTTGTTTCAGCTTTTCATTGATGTATAGATCTTTCAAATGCGAGCAAAACTGTAATTGTGGTGTCCATTGGAAACAAACAATTTTGTTTTTTGCTCATAAGTCCGTTAATATTGACCGCAGACCCCTAAAAGTTAGCATTTTTTAAAAGTGCGATAGAGCTATTAAACTATACATATTTGGAAAGTACGTTGTTTCAGCTTTTCATTGATGTATAGATCTTTCAAATGCGAGCAAAACTGTAGGTGTGGTGTCCATTGGAAACAAACAATTTTGTTTTTTGCTCATAAGTCCGTTAATATTGACCGCAGACCCCTAAAAGTTGGCATTTTTTAAAAGTGCGATAGAGCTATTAAACTATACATATTTGGAAAGTACGTTGTTTCAGCTTTTCATTGATGTATAGATCTTTCAAATGCGAGCAAAACTGTAGGTGTGGTGTCCATTGGAAACAAACAATTTTGTTTTTTGCTCATAAGTCCGTTAATATTGACCGCAGACCCCTAAAAGTTGGCATTTTTTAAAAGTGCGATAGAGCTATTAAACTATACATATTTGGAAAGTACGTTGTTTCAGCTTTTCATTGATGTATAGATCTTTCAAATGCGAGCAAAACTGTAATTGTGGTGTCCATTGGAAACAAACAATTTTGTTTTTTGCTCATAAGTCCGTTAATATTGACCGCAGACCCCTAAAAGTTGGCATTTTTTAAAAGTGCGATAGAGCTATTAAACTATACATATTTGGAAAGTACGTTGTTTCAGCTTTTCATTGATGTATAGATCTTTCAAATGCGAGCAAAACTGTAGGTGTGGTGTCCATTGGAAACAAACAATTTTGTTTTTTGCTCATAAGTCCGTTAATATTGACCGCAGACCCCTAAAAGTTGGCATTTTTTAAAAGTGCGATAGAGCTATTAAACTATACATATTTGGAAAGTACGTTGTTTCAGCTTTTCATTGATGTATAGATCTTTCAAATGCGAGCAAAACTGTAATTGTGGTGTCCATTGGAAACAAACAATTTTGTTTTTTGCTCATAAGTCCGTTAATATTGACCGCAGACCCCTAAAAGTTGGCATTTTTTAAAAGTGCGATAGAGCTATTAAACTATACATATTTGGAAAGTACGTTGTTTCAGCTTTTCATTGATGTATAGATCTTTCAAATGCGAGCAAAACTGTAATTGTGGTGTCCATTGGAAACAAACAATTTTGTTTTTTGCTCATAAGTCCGTTAATATTGACCGCAGACCCCTAAAAGTTGGCATTTTTTAAAAGTGCGATAGAGCTATTAAACTATACATATTTGGAAAGTACGTTGTTTCAGCTTTTCATTGATGTATAGATCTTTCAAATGCGAGCAAAACTGTAGGTGTGGTGTCCATTGGAAACAAACAATTTTGTTTTTTGCTCATAAGTCCGTTAATATTGACCGCAGACCCCTAAAAGTTGGCATTTTTTAAAAGTGCGATAGAGCTATTAAACTATACATATTTGGAAAGTACGTTGTTTCAGCTTTTCATTGATGTATAGATCTTTCAAATGCGAGCAAAACTGTAATTGTGGTGTCCATTGGAAACAAACAATTTTGTTTTTTGCTCATAAGTCCGTTAATATTGACCGCAGACCCCTAAAAGTTAGCATTTTTTAAAAGTGCGATAGAGCTATTAAACTATACATATTTGGAAAGTACGTTGTTTCAGCTTTTCATTGATGTATAGATCTTTCAAATGCGAGCAAAACTGTAGGTGTGGTGTCCATTGGAAACAAACAATTTTGTTTTTTGCTCATAAGT
Source organism: Merzomyia westermanni (assembly GCA_949987695.1). NCBI lineage: Eukaryota > Metazoa > Arthropoda > Insecta > Diptera > Tephritidae > Merzomyia > Merzomyia westermanni. The sequence goes on from OX465288.1 coordinate 191,673,172, forward strand.
CCGTTAATATTGACCGCAGACCCCTAAAAGTTGGCATTTTTTAAAAGTGCGATAGAGCTATTAAACTATACATATTTGGAAAGTACGTTGTTTCAGCTTTTCATTGATGTATAGATCTTTCAAATGCGAGCAAAACTGTAGGTGTGGTGTCCATTGGAAACAAACAATTTTGTTTTTTGCTCATAAGTCCGTTAATATTGACCGCAGACCCCTAAAAGTTGGCATTTTTTAAAAGTGCGATAGAGCTATTAAACTATACATATTTGGAAAGTACGTTGTTTCAGCTTTTCATTGATGTATAGATCTTTCAAATGCGAGCAAAACTGTAATTGTGGTGTCCATTGGAAACAAACAATTTTGTTTTTTGCTCATAAGTCCGTTAATATTGACCGCAGACCCCTAAAAGTTGGCATTTTTTAAAAGTGCGATAGAGCTATTAAACTATACATATTTGGAAAGTACGTTGTTTCAGCTTTTCATTGATGTATAGATCTTTCAAATGCGAGCAAAACTGTAGGTGTGGTGTCCATTGGAAACAAACAATTTTGTTTTTTGCTCATAAGTCCGTTAATATTGACCGCAGACCCCTAAAAGTTGGCATTTTTTAAAAGTGCGATAGAGCTATTAAACTATACATATTTGGAAAGTACGTTGTTTCAGCTTTTCATTGATGTATAGATCTTTCAAATGCGAGCAAAACTGTAATTGTGGTGTCCATTGGAAACAAACAATTTTGTTTTTTGCTCATAAGTCCGTTAATATTGACCGCAGACCCCTAAAAGTTGGCATTTTTTAAAAGTGCGATAGAGCTATTAAACTATACATATTTGGAAAGTACGTTGTTTCAGCTTTTCATTGATGTATAGATCTTTCAAATGCGAGCAAAACTGTAGGTGTGGTGTCCATTGGAAACAAACAATTTTGTTTTTTGCTCATAAGTCCGTTAATATTGACCGCAGACCCCTAAAAGTTGGCATTTTTTAAAAGTGCGATAGAGCTATTAAACTATACATATTTGGAAAGTACGTTGTTTCAGCTTTTCATTGATGTATAGATCTTTCAAATGCGAGCAAAACTGTAATTGTGGTGTCCATTGGAAACAAACAATTTTGTTTTTTGCTCATAAGTCCGTTAATATTGACCGCAGACCCCTAAAAGTTGGCATTTTTTAAAAGTGCGATAGAGCTATTAAACTATACATATTTGGAAAGTACGTTGTTTCAGCTTTTCATTGATGTATAGATCTTTCAAATGCGAGCAAAACTGTAATTGTGGTGTCCATTGGAAACAAACAATTTTGTTTTTTGCTCATAAGTCCGTTAATATTGACCGCAGACCCCTAAAAGTTGGCATTTTTTAAAAGTGCGATAGAGCTATTAAACTATACATATTTGGAAAGTACGTTGTTTCAGCTTTTCATTGATGTATAGATCTTTCAAATGCGAGCAAAACTGTAGGTGTGGTGTCCATTGGAAACAAACAATTTTGTTTTTTGCTCATAAGTCCGTTAATATTGACCGCAGACCCCTAAAAGTTGGCATTTTTTAAAAGTGCGATAGAGCTATTAAACTATACATATTTGGAAAGTACGTTGTTTCAGCTTTTCATTGATGTATAGATCTTTCAAATGCGAGCAAAACTGTAGGTGTGGTGTCCATTGGAAACAAACAATTTTGTTTTTTGCTCATAAGTCCGTTAATATTGACCGCAGACCCCTAAAAGTTGGCATTTTTTAAAAGTGCGATAGAGCTATTAAACTATACATATTTGGAAAGTACGTTGTTTCAGCTTTTCATTGATGTATAGATCTTTCAAATGCGAGCAAAACTGTAGGTGTGGTGTCCATTGGAAACAAACAATTTTGTTTTTTGCTCATAAGTCCGTTAATATTGACCGCAGACCCCTAAAAGTTGGCATTTTTTAAAAGTGCGATAGAGCTATTAAACTATACATATTTGGAAAGTACTTTGTTTCAGCTTTTCATTGATGTATAGATCTTTCAAATGCGAGCAAAACTGTAGGTGTGGTGTCCATTGGAAACAAACAATTTTGTTTTTTGCTCATAAGTCCGTTAATATTGACCGCAGACCCCTAAAAGTTGGCATTTTTTAAAAGTGCGATATAGCTATTAAACTATACATATTTGGAAAGTACTTTGTTTCAGCTTTTCATTGATGTATAGATCTTTCAAATGCGAGCAAAACTGTAGGTGTGGTGTCCATTGGAAACAAACAATTTTGTTTTTTGCTCATAAGTCCGTTAATATTGCCCGCAGACCCCTAAAAGTTGGCATTTTTCAATAGTGCGATAGAGCTATTAAACTATACATATTTGGAAAGTACGTTGTTTCAGCTTTTCATTGATGTATAGATCTTTCAAATGCGAGCAAAACTGTAATTGTGGTGTCCATTGGAAACAAACAATTTTGTTTTTTGCTCATAAGTCCGTTAATATTGACCGCAGACCCCTAAAAGTTGGCATTTTTTAAAAGTGCGATAGAGCTATTAAACTATACATATTTGGAAAGTACGTTGTTTCAGCTTTTCATTGATGTATAGATCTTTCAAATGCGAGCAAAACTGTAGGTGTGGTGTCCATTGGAAACAAACAATTTTGTTTTTTGCTCATAAGTCCGTTAATATTGACCGCAGACCCCTAAAAGTTGGCATTTTTTAAAAGTGCGATAGAGCTATTAATCTATACATATTTGGAAAGTACGTTGTTTCAGCTTTTCATTGATGTATAGATCTTTCAAATGCGAGCAAAACTGTAGGTGTGGTGTCCATTGGAAACAAACAATTTTGTTTTTTGCTCATAAGTCCGTTAATATTGACCGCAGACCCCTAAAAGTTGGCATTTTTTAAAAGTGCGATATAGCTATTAAACTATACATATTTGGAAAGTACTTTGTTTCAGCTTTTCATTGATGTATAGATCTTTCAAATGCGAGCAAAACTGTAGGTGTGGTGTCCATTGGAAACAAACAATTTTGTTTTTTGCTCATAAGTCCGTTAATATTGCCCGCAGACCCCTAAAAGTTGGCATTTTTCAATAGTGCGATAGAGCTATTAAACTATACATATTTGGAAAGTACTTTGTTTCAGCTTTTCATTGATGTATAGATCTTTCAAATGCGAGCAAAACTGTAGGTGTGGTGTCCATTGGAAACAAACAATTTTGTTTTTTGCTCATAAGTCCGTTAATATTGACCGCAGACCCCTAAAAGTTGGCATTTTTTAAAAGTGCGATAGAGCTATTAAACTATACATATTTGGAAAGTACTTTGTTTCAGCTTTTCATTGATGTATAGATCTTTCAAATGCGAGCAAAACTGTAGGTGTGGTGTCCATTGGAAACAATTTTGTTTTTTGCTCATAAGTCCGTTAATATTGCCCGCAGACCCCTACAAGTTGGCATTTTTTAAAAGTGCGATAGAGCTATTAAACTATACATATTTGGAAAGTACGTTGTTTCAGCTTTTCATTGATGTATAGATCTTTCAAATGCGAGCAAAACTGTAGGTGTGGTGTCCATTGGAAACAAACAATTTTGTTTTTTGCTCATAAGTCCGTTAATATTGCCCGCAGACCCCTAAAAGTTGGCATTTTTTAAAAGTGCGATAGAGCTATTAAACTATACATATTTGGAAAGTACTTTGTTTCAGCTTTTCATTGATGTATAGATCTTTCAAATGCGAGCAAAACTGTGGGTGTAGTGGCCATTGGAAGCAAGCAAAACTGTTTTTTGCTCATAAGTCCGTTAATATTGCCCGCAGACCCCTAAAAGTTGGCATTTTTTAAAAGTGCGATAGAGCTATTAAACTATACATATTTGGAAAGTACTTTGTTTCAGCTTTTCATTGATGTATAGATCTTTCAAATGCGAGCAAAACTGTAGGTGTGGTGTCCATTGGAAACAAACAATTTTGTTTTTTGCTCATAAGTCCGTTAATATTGACCGCAGACCCCTAAAAGTTGGCATTTTTTAAAAGTGCGATAGAGCTATTAAACTATACATATTTGGAAAGTACGTTGTTTCAGCTTTTCATTGATGTATAGATCTTTCAAATGCGAGCAAAACTGTAGGTGTGGTGTCCATTGGAAACAAACAATTTTGTTTTTTTGCTCATAAGTCCGTTAATATTGCCCGCAGACCCCTAAAAGTTGGCATTTTTTAAAAGTGCGATACAGCTATTAAACTATACATATTTGGAAAGTACGTTGTTTCAGCTTTTCATTGATGTATAGATCTTTCAAATGCGAGCAAAACTGTAGGTGTGGTGTCCATTGGAAACAAACAATTTTGTTTTTTGCTCATAAGTCCGTTAATATTGACCGCAGACCCCTAAAAGTTGGCATTTTTTAAAAGTGCGATAGAGCTATTAAACTATACATATTTGGAAAGTACGTTGTTTCAGCTTTTCATTGATGTATAGATCTTTCAAATGCGAGCAAAACTGTAGGTGTGGTGTCCATTGGAAACAAACAATTTTGTTTTTTGCTCATAAGTCCGTTAATATTGACCGCAGACCCCTAAAAGTTGGCATTTTTTAAAAGTGCGATACAGCTATTAAACTATACATATTTGGAAAGTACGTTGTTTCAGCTTTTCATTGATGTATAGATCTTTCAACTGCGAGCAAAACTGTAGGTGTGGTGTCCATTGGAAACAAACAATTTTGTTTTTTGCTCATAAGTCCGTTAATATTGACCGCAGACCCCTAAAAGTTGGCATTTTTTAAAAGTGCGATAGAGCTATTAAACTATACATATTTGGAAAGTACGTTGTTTCAGCTTTTCATTGATGTATAGATCTTTCAAATGCGAGCAAAACTGTAGGTGTGGTGTCCATTGGAAACAAACAATTTTGTTTTTTGCTCATAAGTCCGTTAATATTGACCGCAGACCCCTAAAAGTTGGCATTTTTTAAAAGTGCGATAGAGCTATTAAACTATACATATTTGGAAAGTACGTTGTTTCAGCTTTTCATTGATGTATAGATCTTTCAACTGCGAGCAAAACTGTAGGTGTGGTGTCCATTGGAAACAAACAATTTTGTTTTTTGCTCATAAGTCCGTTAATATTGACCGCAGACCCCTAAAAGTTGGCATTTTTTAAAAGTGCGATAGAGCTATTAAACTATACATATTTGGAAAGTACGTTGTTTCAGCTTTTCATTGATGTATAGATCTTTCAAATGCGAGCAAAACTATAGGTGTGGTGTCCATTGGAAACAAACAATTTTGTTTTTTGCTCATAAGTCCGTTAATATTGACCGCAGACCCCTAAAAGTTGGCATTTTTTAAAAGTGCGATAGAGCTATTAAACTATACATATTTGGAAAGTACGTTGTTTCAGCTTTTCATTGATGTATAGATCTTTCAAATGCGAGCAAAACTGTAGGTGTGGTGTCCATTGGAAACAAACAATTTTGTTTTTTGCTCATAAGTCCGTTAATATTGACCGCAGACCCCTAAAAGTTGGCATTTTTTAAAAGTGCGATAGAGCTATTAAACTATACATATTTGGAAAGTACGTTGTTTCAGCTTTTCATTGATGTATAGATCTTTCAAATGCGAGCAAAACTGTAGGTGTGGTGTCCATTGGAAACAAACAATTTTGTTTTTTGCTCATAAGTCCGTTAATATTGACCGCAGACCCCTAAAAGTTGGCATTTTTTAAAAGTGCGATAGAGCTATTAAACTATACATATTTGGAAAGTACGTTGTTTCAGCTTTTCATTGATGTATAGATCTTTCAAATGCGAGCAAAACTGTAGGTGTGGTGTCCATTGGAAACAAACAATTTTGTTTTTTGCTCATAAGTCCGTTAATATTGACCGCAGACCCCTAAAAGTTGGCATTTTTTAAAAGTGCGATAGAGCTATTAAACTATACATATTTGGAAAGTACGTTGTTTCAGCTTTTCATTGATGTATAGATCTTTCAAATGCGAGCAAAACTGTGGGTGTGGTGTCCATTGGAAACAAACAATTTTGTTTTTTGCTCATAAGTCCGTTAATATTGACCGCATACCCCTAAAAGTTGGCATTTTTTAAAAGTGCGATAGAGCTATTAAACTATACATATTTGGAAAGTACGTTGTTTCAGCTTTTCATTGATGTATAGATCTTTCAAATGCGAGCAAAACTGTAGGTGTGGTGTCCATTGGAAACAAACAATTTTGTTTTTTGCTCATAAGTCCGTTAATATTGACCGCAGACCCCTAAAAGTTGGCATTTTTTAAAAGTGCGATAGAGCTATTAAACTATACATATTTGGAAAGTACGTTGTTTCAGCTTTTCATTGATGTATAGATCTTTCAAATGCGAGCAAAACTGTAGGTGTGGTGTCCATTGGAAACAAACAATTTTGTTTTTTGCTCATAAGTCCGTTAATATTGACCGCAGACCCCTAAAAGTTGGCATTTTTTAAAAGTGCGATAGAGCTATTAAACTATACATATTTGGAAAGTACGTTGTTTCAGCTTTTCATTGATGTATAGATCTTTCAAATGCGAGCAAAACTGTAGGTGTGGTGTCCATTGGAAACAAACAATTTTGTTTTTTGCTCATAAGGTCCGTTAATATTGCCCGCAGACCCCTAAAAGTTGGCATTTTTCAATAGTGCGATAGAGCTATTAAACTATACATATTTGGAAAGTACTTTGTTTCAGCTTTTCATTGATGTATAGATCTTTCAAATGCGAGCAAAACTGTAGGTGTGGTGTCCATTGGAAACAAACAATTTTGTTTTTTGCTCATAAGTCCGTTAATATTGACCGCAGACCCCTAAAAGTTGGCATTTTTTAAACGTGCGATAGAGCTATTAATCTATACATATTTGGAAAGTACGTTGTTTCAGCTTTTCATTGATGTATAGATCTTTCAAATGCGAGCAAAACTGTAGGTGTGGTGTCCATTGGAAACAAACAATTTTGTTTTTTGCTCATAAGTCCGTTAATATTGACCGCAGACCCCTAAAAGTTGGCATTTTTTAAAAGTGCGATAGAGCTATTAAGCTATACATATTTGGAAAGTACGTTGTTTCAGCTTTTCATTGATGTATAGATCTTTCAAATGCGAGCAAAACTGTAGGTGTGGTGTCCATTGGAAACAAACAATTTTGTTTTTTGCTCATAAGTCCGTTAATATTGCCCGCAGACCCCTAAAAGTTGGCATTTTTTAAAAGTGCGATACAGCTATTAAACTATACATATTTGGAAAGTACGTTGTTTCAGCTTTTCATTGATGTATAGATCTTTCAAATGCGAGCAAAACTGTAGGTGTGGTGTCCATTGGAAACAAACAATTTTGTTTTTTGCTCATAAGTCCGTTAATATTGCCCGCAGGCCCCTAAAAGTTGGCATTTTTTAAAAGTGCGATAGAGCTATTAAACTATACATATTTGGAAAGTACGTTGTTTCAGCTTTTCATTGATGTATAGATCTTTCAAATGCGAGCAAAACTGTGGGTGTGGTGTCCATTGGAAACAAACAATTTTGTTTTTTGCTCATAAGTCCGTTAATATTGCCCGCAGACCCCTAAAAGTTGGCATTTTTCAATAGTGCGATAGAGCTATTAAACTATACATATTTGGAAAGTACTTTGTTTCAGCTTTTCATTGATGTATAGATCTTTCAAATGCGAGCAAAACTGTAGGTGTGGTGTCCATTGGAAACAAACAATTTTGTTTTTTGCTCATAAGTCCGTTAATATTGCCCGCAGACCCCTAAAAGTTGGCATTTTTTAAACGTGCGATAGAGCTATTAAACTATACATATTTGGAAAGTACGTTGTTTCAGCTTTTCATTGATGTATAGATCTTTCAAATGCGAGCAAAACTGTAGGTGTGGTGTCCATTGGAAACAAACAATTTTGTTTTTTGCTCATAAGTCCGTTAATATTGACCGCAGACCCCTAAAAGTTGGCATTTTTTAAAAGTGCGATAGAGCTATTAAACTATACATATTTGGAAAGTACGTTGTTTCAGCTTTTCATTGATGTATAGATCTTTCAAATGCGAGCAAAACTGTAGGTGTGGTGTCCATTGGAAACAAACAATTTTGTTTTTTGCTCATAAGTCCGTTAATATTGACCGCAGACCCCTAAAAGTTGGCATTTTTTAAAAGTGCGATAGAGCTATTAAACTATACATATTTGGAAAGTACGTTGTTTCAGCTTTTCATTGATGTATAGATCTTTCAAATGCGAGCAAAACTGTAGGTGTGGTGTCCATTGGAAACAAACAATTTTGTTTTTTGCTCATAAGTCCGTTAATATTGACCGCAGACCCCTAAAAGTTGGCATTTTTAAAAGTGCGATAGAGCTATTAAACTATACATATTTGGAAAGTACGTTGTTTCAGCTTTTCATTGATGTATAGATCTTTCAAATGCGAGCAAAACTGTAGGTGTGGTGTCCATTGGAAACAAACAATTTTGTTTTTTGCTCATAAGTCCGTTAATATTGACCGCAGACCCCTAAAAGTTGGCATTTTTTAAAAGTGCGATAGAGCTATTAAACTATACATATTTGGAAAGTACGTTGTTTCAGCTTTTCATTGATGTATAGATCTTTCAAATGCGAGCAAAACTGTAGGTGTGGTGTCCATTGGAAACAAACAATTTTGTTTTTTGCTCATAAGTCCGTTAATATTGACCGCAGACCCCTAAAAGTTGGCATTTTTTAAAAGTGCGATAGAGCTATTAAACTATACATATTTGGAAAGTACGTTGTTTCAGCTTTTCATTGATGTATAGATCTTTCAAATGCGAGCAAAACTGTAGGTGTGGTGTCCATTGGAAACAAACAATTTTGTTTTTTGCTCATAAGTCCGTTAATATTGACCGCAGACCCCTAAAAGTTGGCATTTTTTAAAAGTGCGATAGAGCTATTAAACTATACATATTTGGAAAGTACGTTGTTTCAGCTTTTCATTGATGTATAGATCTTTCAAATGCGAGCAAAACTGTAGGTGTGGTGTCCATTGGAAACAAACAATTTTGTTTTTTGCTCATAAGTCCGTTAATATTGACCGCAGACCCCTAAAAGTTGGCATTTTTTAAAAGTGCGATAGAGCTATTAAACTATACATATTTGGAAAGTACGTTGTTTCAGCTTTTCATTGATGTATAGATCTTTCAAATGCGAGCAAAACTGTAGGTGTGGTGTCCATTGGAAACAAACAATTTTGTTTTTTGCTCATAAGTCCGTTAATATTGACCGCAGACCCCTAAAAGTTGGCATTTTTTAAAAGTGCGATAGAGCTATTAAACTATACATATTTGGAAAGTACGTTGTTTCAGCTTTTCATTGATGTATAGATCTTTCAAATGCGAGCAAAACTGTAGGTGTGGTGTCCATTGGAAACAAACAATTTTGTTTTTTGCTCATAAGTCCGTTAATATTGACCGCAGACCCCTAAAAGTTGGCATTTTTTAAAAGTGCGATAGAGCTATTAAACTATACATATTTGGAAAGTACGTTGTTTCAGCTTTTCATTGATGTATAGATCTTTCAAATGCGAGCAAAACTGTAGGTGTGGTGTCCATTGGAAACAAACAATTTTGTTTTTTGCTCATAAGTCCGTTAATATTGCCCGCAGACCCCTAAAAGTTGGCATTTTTCAATAGTGCGATAGAGCTATTAATCTATACATATTTGGAAAGTACGTTGTTTCAGCTTTTCATTGATGTATAGATCTTTCAAATGCGAGCAAAACTGTAGGTGTGGTGTCCATTGGAAACAAACAATTTTGTTTTTTGCTCATAAGTCCGTTAATATTGCCCGCAGACCCCTAAAAGTTGGCATTTTTCAATAGTGCGATAGAGCTATTAAACTATACATATTTGGAAAGTACTTTGTTTCAGCTTTTCATTGATGTATAGATCTTTCAAATGCGAGCAAAACTGTAGGTGTGGTGTCCATTGGAAACAAACAATTTTGTTTTTTGCTCATAAGTCCGTTAATATTGACCGCAGACCCCTAAAAGTTGGCATTTTTTAAAAGTGCGATAGAGCTATTAAACTATACATATTTGGAAATTACGTTGTTTCAGCTTTTCATTGATGTATAGATCTTTCAAATGCGAGCAAAACTGTAGGTGTGGTGTCCATTGGAAACAAACAATTTTGTTTTTTGCTCATAAGTCCGTTAATATTGACCGCAGACCCCTAAAAGTTGGCATTTTTTAAAAGTGCGATAGAGCTATTAAACTATACATATTTGGAAAGTGCGTTGTTTCAGCTTTTCATTGATGTATAGATCTTTCAAATGCGAGCAAAACTGTAGGTGTGGTGTCCATTGGAAACAAACAATTTTGTTTTTTGCTCATAAGTCCGTTAATATTGACCGCAGACCCCTAAAAGTTGGCATTTTTTAAAAGTGCGATAGAGCTATTAAACTATACATATTTGGAAAGTACGTTGTTTCAGCTTTTCATTGATGTATAGATCTTTCAAATGCGAGCAAAACTGTAGGTGTGGTGTCCATTGGAAACAAACAATTTTGTTTTTTGCTCATAAGTCCGTTAATATTGCCCGCAGACCCCTAAAAGTTGGCATTTTTTAAAAGTGCGATAGAGCTATTAAACTATACATATTTGGAAAGTACTTTGTTTCAGCTTTTCATTGATGTATAGATCTTTCAAATGCGAGCAAAACTGTAGGTGTGGTGTCCATTGGAAACAAACAATTTTGTTTTTTGCTCATAAGTCCGTTAATATTGACCGCAGACCCCTAAAAGTTGGCATTTTTTAAAAGTGCGATAGAGCTATTAAACTATACATATTTGGAAAGTACGTTGTTTCAGCTTTTCATTGATGTATAGATATTTCAAATGCGAGCAAAACTGTAGGTGTGGTGTCCATTGGAAACAAACAATTTTGTTTTTTGCTCATAAGTCCGTTAATATTGACCGCAGACCCCTAAAAGTTGGCATTTTTTAAAAGTGCGATAGAGCTATTAAACTATACCTATTTGGAAAGTACGTTGTTTCAGCTTTTCATTGATGTATAGATCTTTCAAATGCGAGCAAAACTGTAGGTGTGGTGTCCATTGGAAACAAACAATTTTGTTTTTTGCTCATAAGTCCGTTAATATTGCCCGCAGACCCCTAAAAGTTGGCATTTTTTAAAAGTGCGATAGAGCTATTAAACTATACATATTTGGAAAGTACTTTGTTTCAGCTTTTCATTGATGTATAGATCTTTCAAATGCGAGCAAAACTGTAGGTGTGGTGTCCATTGGAAACAAACAATTTTGTTTTTTGCTCATAAGTCCGTTAATATTGCCCGCAGACCCCTAAAAGTTGGCATTTTTTAAAAGTGCGATAGAGCTATTAAACTATACATATTTGGAAAGTACGTTGTTTCAGCTTTTCATTGATGTATAGATCTTTCAAATGCGAGCAAAACTGTAGGTGTGGTGTCCATTGGAAACAAACAATTTTGTTTTTTGCTCATAAGTCCGTTAATATTGCCCGCAGACCCCTAAAAGTTGGCATTTTTTAAAAGTGCGATAGAGCTATTAAACTATACATATTTGGAAAGTACGTTGTTTCAGCTTTTCATTGATGTATAGATCTTTCAAATGCGAGCAAAACTGTAGGTGTGGTGTCCATTGGAAACAAACAATTTTGTTTTTTGCTCATAAGTCCGTTAATATTGCCCGCAGACCCCTAAAAGTTGGCATTTTTTAAAAGTGCGATAGAGCTATTAAACTATACATATTTGGAAAGTACTTTGTTTCAGCTTTTCATTGATGTATAGATCTTTCAAATGCGAGCAAAACTGTAGGTGTGGTGTCCATTGGAAACAAACAATTTTGTTTTTTGCTCATAAGTCCGTTAATATTGACCGCAGACCCCTAAAAGTTGGCATTTTTTAAAAGTGCGATAGAGCTATTAAACTATACATATTTGGAAAGTACGTTGTTTCAGCTTTTCATTGATGTATAGATCTTTCAAATGCGAGCAAAACTGTAGGTGTGGTGTCCATTGGAAACAAACAATTTTGTTTTTTGCTCATAAGTCCGTTAATATTGCCCGCAGACCCCTAAAAGTTGGCATTTTTCAATAGTGCGATAGAGCTATTAAACTATACATATTTGGAAAGTACTTTGTTTCAGCTTTTCATTGATGTATAGATCTTTCAAATGCGAGCAAAACTGTAGGTGTGGTGTCCATTGGAAACAAACAATTTTGTTTTTTGCTCATAAGTCCGTTAATATTGCCCGCAGACCCCTAAAAGTTGGCATTTTTTAAAAGTGCGATAGAGCTATTAAACTATACATATTTGGAAAGTACGTTGTTTCAGCTTTTCATTGATGTATAGATCTTTCAAATGCGAGCAAAACTGTAGGTGTGGTGTCCATTGGAAACAAACAATTTTGTTTTTTGCTCATAAGTCCGTTAATATTGCCCGCAGACCCCTAAAAGTTGGCATTTTTTAAAAGTGCGATAGAGCTATTAAACTATACATATTTGGAAAGTACGTTGTTTCAGCTTTTCATTGATGTATAGATCTTTCAAATGCGAGCAAAACTGTAGGTGTGGTGTCCATTGGAAACAAACAATTTTGTTTTTTGCTCATAAGTCCGTTAATATTGCCCGCAGACCCCTAAAAGTTGGCATTTTTTAAAAGTGCGATAGAGCTATTAAACTATACATATTTGGAAAGTACTTTGTTTCAGCTTTTCATTGATGTATAGATCTTTCAAATGCGAGCAAAACTGTAGGTGTGGTGTCCATTGGAAACAAACAATTTTGTTTTTTGCTCATAAGTCCGTTAATATTGACCGCAGACCCCTAAAAGTTGGCATTTTTTAAAAGTGCGATAGAGCTATTAAACTATACATATTTGGAAAGTACGTTGTTTCAGCTTTTCATTGATTTCATTGATGTATAGATCTTTCAAATGCGAGCAAAACTGTAGGTGTGGTGTCCATTGGAAACAAACAATTTTGTTTTTTGCTCATAAGTCCGTTAATATTGCCCGCAGACCCCTAAAAGTTGGCATTTTTCAATAGTGCGATAGAGCTATTAAACTATACATATTTGGAAAGTACTTTGTTTCAGCTTTTCATTGATGTATAGATCTTTCAAATGCGAGCAAAACTGTGGGTGTAGTGGCCATTGGAAGCAAACAAAACTGTTTTTTGCTCATAAGTCCGTTAATATTGCCCGCAGACCCCTAAAAGTTGGCATTTTTTAAAAGTGCGATAGAGCTATTAAACTATACATATTTGGAAAGTACGTTGTTTCAGCTTTTCATTGATGTATAGATCTTTCAAATGCGAGCAAAACTGTAGGTGTGGTGTCCATTGGAAACAAACAATTTTGTTTTTTGCTCATAAGTCCGTTAATATTGCCCGCAGACCCCTAAAAGTTGGCATTTTTTAAAAGTGCGATAGAGCTATTAAACTATACATATTTGGAAAGTACGTTGTTTCAGCTTTTCATTGATGTATAGATCTTTCAAATGCGAGCAAAACTGTAGGTGTGGTGTCCATTGGAAACAAACAATTTTGTTTTTTGCTCATAAGTCCGTTAATATTGCCCGCAGACCCCTAAAAGTTGGCATTTTTCAATAGTGCGATAGAGCTATTAAACTATACATATTTGGAAAGTACTTTGTTTCAGCTTTTCATTGATGTATAGATCTTTCAAATGCGAGCAAAACTGTGGGTGTAGTGGCCATTGGAAGCAAACAAAACTGTTTTTTGCTCATAAGTCCGTTAATATTGCCCGCAGACCCCTAAAAGTTGGCATTTTTTAAAAGTGCGATAGAGCTATTAAACTATACATATTTGGAAAGTACGTTGTTTCAGCTTTTCATTGATGTATAGATCTTTCAAATGCGAGCAAAACTGTAGGTGTGGTGTCCATTGGAAACAAACAATTTTGTTTTTTGCTCATAAGTCCGTTAATATTGCCCGCAGACCCCTAAAAGTTGGCATTTTTTAAAAGTGCGATAGAGCTATTAAACTATACATATTTGGAAAGTACTTTGTTTCAGCTTTTCATTGATGTATAGATCTTTCAAATGCGAGCAAAACTGTAGGTGTGGTGTCCATTGGAAACAAACAATTTTGTTTTTTGCTCATAAGTCCGTTAATATTGACCGCAGACCCCTAAAAGTTGGCATTTTTTAAAAGTGCGATAGAGCTATTAAACTATACATATTTGGAAAGTACGTTGTTTCAGCTTTTCATTGATGTATAGATCTTTCAAATGCGAGCAAAACTGTAGGTGTGGTGTCCATTGGAAACAAACAATTTTGTTTTTTGCTCATAAGTCCGTTAATATTGCCCGCAGACCCCTAAAAGTTGGCATTTTTCAATAGTGCGATAGAGCTATTAAACTATACATATTTGGAAAGTACTTTGTTTCAGCTTTTCATTGATGTATAGATCTTTCAAATGCGAGCAAAACTGTGGGTGTAGTGGCCATTGGAAGCAAACAAAACTGTTTTTTGCTCATAAGTCCGTTAATATTGCCCGCAGACCCCTAAAAGTTGGCATTTTTTAAAAGTGCGATAGAGCTATTAAACTATACATATTTGGAAAGTACGTTGTTTCAGCTTTTCATTGATGTATAGATCTTTCAAATGCGAGCAAAACTGTAGGTGTGGTGTCCATTGGAAACAAACAATTTTGTTTTTTGCTCATAAGTCCGTTAATATTGCCCGCAGACCCCTAAAAGTTGGCATTTTTCAATAGTGCGATAGAGCTATTAAACTATACATATTTGGAAAGTACTTTGTTTCAGCTTTTCATTGATGTATAGATCTTTCAAATGCGAGCAAAACTGTGGGTGTAGTGGCCATTGGAAGCAAACAAAACTGTTTTTTGCTCATAAGTCCGTTAATATTGACCGCAGACCCCTAAAAGTTGGCATTTTTTAAAAGTGCGATAGAGCTATTAAACTATACATATTTGGAAAGTACGTTGTTTCAGCTTTTCATTGATGTATAGATCTTTCAAATGCGAGCAAAACTGTAGGTGTGGTGTCCATTGGAAACAAACAATTTTGTTTTTTGCTCATAAGTCCGTTAATATTGCCCGCAGACCCCTAAAAGTTGGCATTTTTTAAAAGTGCGATAGAGCTATTAAACTATACATATTTGGAAAGTACGTTGTTTCAGCTTTTCATTGATGTATAGATCTTTCAAATGCGAGCAAAACTGTAGGTGTGGTGTCCATTGGAAACAAACAATTTTGTTTTTTGCTCATAAGTCCGTTAATATTGCCCGCAGACCCCTAAAAGTTGGCATTTTTCAATAGTGCGATAGAGCTATTAAACTATACATATTTGGAAAGTACTTTGTTTCAGCTTTTCATTGATGTATAGATCTTTCAAATGCGAGCAAAACTGTAGGCGTGGTGTCCATTGGAAACAAACAATTTTGTTTTTTGCTCATAAGTCCGTTAATATTGACCGCAGACCCCTAAAAGTTGGCATTTTTTAAAAGTGCGATAGAGCTATTAAACTATACATATTTGGAAAGTACGTTGTTTCAGCTTTTCATTGATGTATAGATCTTTCAAATGCGAGCAAAACTGTAGGTGTGGTGTCCATTGGAAACAAACAATTTTGTTTTTTGCTCATAAGTCCGTTAATATTGCCCGCAGACCCCTAAAAGTTGGCATTTTTCAATAGTGCGATAGAGCTATTAAACTATACATATTTGGAAAGTACTTTGTTTCAGCTTTTCATTGATGTATAGATCTTTCAAATGCGAGCAAAACTGTGGGTGTAGTGGCCATTGGAAGCAAACAAAACTGTTTTTTGCTCATAAGTCCGTTAATATTGCCCGCAGACCCCTAAAAGTTGGCATTTTTTAAAAGTGCGATAGAGCTATTAAACTATACATATTTGGAAAGTACGTTGTTTCAGCTTTTCATTGATGTATAGATCTTTCAAATGCGAGCAAAACTGTAGGTGTGGTGTCCATTGGAAACAAACAATTTTGTTTTTTGCTCATAAGTCCGTTAATATTGCCCGCAGACCCCTAAAAGTTGGCATTTTTTAAAAGTGCGATAGAGCTATTAAACTATACATATTTGGAAAGTACGTTGTTTCAGCTTTCCATTGATGTATAGATCTTTCAAATGCGAGCAAAACTGTAGGTGTGGTGTCCATTGGAAACAAACAATTTTGTTTTTTGCTCATAAGTCCGTTAATATTGCCCGCAGACCCCTAAAAGTTGGCATTTTTCAATAGTGCGATAGAGCTATTAAACTATACATATTTGGAAAGTACTTTGTTTCAGCTTTTCATTGATGTATAGATCTTTCAAATGCGAGCAAAACTGTGGGTGTAGTGGCCATTGGAAGCAAACAAAACTGTTTTTTGCTCATAAGTCCGTTAATATTGCCCGCAGACCCCTAAAAGTTGGCATTTTTTAAAAGTGCGATAGAGCTATTAAACTATACATATTTGGAAAGTACGTTGTTTCAGCTTTTCATTGATGTATAGATCTTTCAAATGCGAGCAAAACTGTAGGTGTGGTGTCCATTGGAAACAAACAATTTTGTTTTTTGCTCATAAGTCCGTTAATATTGCCCGCAGACCCCTAAAAGTTGGCATTTTTTAAAAGTGCGATAGAGCTATTAAACTATACATATTTGGAAAGTACTTTGTTTCAGCTTTTCATTTATGTATAGATCTTTCAAATGCGAGCAAAACTGTAGGTGTGGTGTCCATTGGAAACAAACAATTTTGTTTTTTGCTCATAAGTCCGTTAATATTGACCGCAGACCCCTAAAAGTTGGCATTTTTTAAAAGTGCGATAGAGCTATTAAACTATACATATTTGGAAAGTACGTTGTTTCAGCTTTTCATTGATGTATAGATCTTTCAAATGCGAGCAAAACTGTAGGTGTGGTGTCCATTGGAAACAAACAATTTTGTTTTTTGCTCATAAGTCCGTTAATATTGACCGCAGACCCCTAAAAGTTGGCATTTTTTAAAAGTGCGATAGAGCTATTAAACTATACATATTTGGAAAGTACGTTGTTTCAGCTTTTCATTGATGTATAGATCTTTCAACTGCGAGCAAAACTGTAGGTGTGGTGTCCATTGGAAACAAACAATTTTGTTTTTTGCTCATAAGTCCGTTAATATTGACCGCAGACCCCTAAAAGTTGGCATTTTTTAAAAGTGCGATAGAGCTATTAAACTATACATATTTGGAAAGTACGTTGTTTCAGCTTTTCATTGATGTATAGATCTTTCAACTGCGAGCAAAACTGTAGGTGTGGTGTCCATTGGAAACAAACAATTTTGTTTTTTGCTCATAAGTCCGTTAATATTGACCGCAGACCCCTAAAAGTTGGCATTTTTTAAAAGTGCGATAGAGCTATTAAACTATACATATTTGGAAAGTACGTTGTTTCAGCTTTTCATTGATGTATAGATCTTTCAAATGCGAGCAAAACTGTAGGTGTGGTGTCCATTGGAAACAAACAATTTTGTTTTTTGCTCATAAGTCCGTTAATATTGACCGCAGACCCCTAAAAGTCGGCATTTTTTAAAAGTGCGATAGAGCTATTAAACTATACATATTTGGAAAGTACTTTGTTTCAGCTTTTCATTGATGTATAGATCTTTCAAATGCGAGCAAAACTGTGGGTGTAGTGGCCATTGGAAGCAAACAAAACTGTTTTTTGCTCATAAGTCCGTTAATATTGCCCGCAGACCCCTAAAAGTTGGCATTTTTTAAAAGTGCGATAGAGCTATTAAACTATACATATTTGGAAAGTACTTTGTTTCAGCTTTTCATTGATGTATAGATCTTTCAAATGCGAGCAAAACTGTAGGTGTGGTGTCCATTGGAAACAAACAATTTTGTTTTTTGCTCATAAGTCCGTTAATATTGCCCGCAGACCCCTAAAAGTTGGCATTTTTTAAAAGTGCGATACAGCTATTAAACTATACATATTTGGAAAGTACGTTGTTTCAGCTTTTCATTGATGTATAGATCTTTCAAATGCGAGCAAAACTGTAGGTGTGGTGTCCATTGGAAACAACCAATTTTGTTTTTTGCTCATAAGTCCGTTAATATTGACCGCAGACCCCTAAAAGTTGGCATTTTTTAAAAGTGCGATACAGCTACTAAACTATACATATTTGGAAAGTACGTTGTTTCAGCTTTTCATTGATGTATAGATCTTTCAAATGCGAGCAAAACTGTGGGTGTGGTGGCCATTGGAAGCAAACAAAACTGTTTTTTGCTCATAAGTCCGTTAATATTGCCCGCAGACCCCTAAAAGTTGGCATTTTTTAAAAGTGCGATAGAGCTATTAAACTATACATATTTGGAAAGTACGTTGTTTCAGCTTTTCATTGATGTATAGATCTTTCAAATGCGAGCAAAACTGTGGGTGTGGTGGCCATTGGAAGCAAACAAAACTGTTTTTTGCTCATAACTCCCTTAATATTGCCCGCAGGCCCCTAAAAGTTGGCATTTTTCAATAGTGCGATAGAGCTATTAAACTATACATATTTGGAAAGTACGTTGTTTCAGCTTTTCAATGATGTATAGATCTTTCAAATGCGAGCAAAACTGTGGGTGTGGTGGCCATTGGAAGCAAACAAAACTGTTTTTTGCTCATAACTCCCTTAATATTGCCCGCAGGCCCCTAAAAGTTGGCATTTTTCAATAGTGCGATAGAGCTATTAAACTATACATATTTGGAAAGTACTTTGTTTCAGCTTTTCATTGATGTATAGATCTTTCAAATGCGAGCAAAACTGTAGGTGTGGTGTCCATTGGAAACAAACAATTTTGTTTTTTGCTCATAAGTCCGTTAATATTGACCGCAGACCCCTAAAAGTTGGCATTTTTTAAAAGTGCGATAGAGCTATTAAACTATACATATTTGGAAAGTACGTTGTTTCAGCTTTTCATTGATGTATAGATCTTTCAAATGCGAGCAAAACTGTAGGTGTGGTGTCCATTGGAAACAAACAATTTTGTTTTTTGCTCATAAGTCCGTTAATATTGACCGCAGACCCCTAAAAGTTGGCATTTTTTAAAAGTGCGATAGAGCTATTAATCTATACATATTTGGAAAGTACGTTGTTTCAGCTTTTCATTGATGTATAGATCTTTCAAATGCGAGCAAAACTGTAGGTGTGGTGTCCACTGGAAACAAACAATTTTGTTTTTTGCTCATAAGTCCGTTAATATTGACCGCAGACCCCTAAAAGTTGGCATTTTTTAAAAGTGCGATAGAGCTATTAAACTATACATATTTGGAAAGTACGTTGTTTCAGCTTTTCATTGATGTATAGATCTTTCAAATGCGAGCAAAACTGTAGGTGTGGTGTCCATTGGAAACAAACAATTTTGTTTTTTGCTCATAAGTCCGTTAATATTGCCCGCAGACCCCTAAAAGTTGGCATTTTTCAATAGTGCGATAGAGCTATTAAACTATACATATTTGGAAAGTACTTTGTTTCAGCTTTTCATTGATGTATAGATCTTTCAAATGCGAGCAAAACTGTAGGTGTGGTGTCCATTGGAAACAAACAATTTTGTTTTTTGCTCATAAGTCCGTTAATATTGACCGCAGACCCCTAAAAGTTGGCATTTTTTAAAAGTGCGATAGAGCTATTAAACTATACATATTTGGAAAGTACGTTGTTTCAGCTTTTCATTGATGTATAGATCTTTCAAATGCGAGCAAAACTGTAGGTGTGGTGTCCATTGGAAACAAACAATTTTGTTTTTTGCTCATAAGTCCGTTAATATTGCCCGCAGACCCCTAAAAGTTGGCATTTTTTAAAAGTGCGATAGAGCTATTAAACTATACATATTTGGAAAGTACTTTGTTTCAGCTTTTCATTGATGTATAGATCTTTCAAATGCGAGCAAAACTGTGGGTGTGGTGGCCATTGGAAGCAAACAATTTTGTTTTTTGCTCATAAGTCCGTTAATATTGACCGCAGACCCCTAAAAGTTGGCATTTTTTAAAAGTGCGATAGAGCTATTAAACTATACATATTTGGAAAGTACGTTGTTTCAGCTTTTCATTGATGTATAGATCTTTCAAATGCGAGCAAAACTGTAGGTGTGGTGTCCATTGGAAACAAACAATTTTGTTTTTTGCTCATAACTCCCTTAATATTGCCCGCAGACCCCTAAAAGTTGGCATTTTTCAATAGTGCGATAGAGCTATTAAACTATACATATTTGGAAAGTACTTTGTTTCAGCTTTTCATTGATGTATAGATCTTTCAAATGCGAGCAAAACTGTAGGTGTGGTGTCCATTGGAAACAAACAATTTTGTTTTTTGCTCATAAGTCCGTTAATATTGACCGCAGACCCCTAAAAGTTGGCATTTTTTAAAAGTGCGATAGAGCTATTAAACTATACATATTTGGAAAGTACGTTGTTTCAGCTTTTCATTGATGTATAGATCTTTCAAATGCGAGCAAAACTGTAGGTGTGGTGTCCATTGGAAACAAACAATTTTGTTTTTTGCTCATAAGTCCGTTAATATTGACCGCAGACCCCTAAAAGTTGGCATTTTTTAAAAGTGCGATAGAGCTATTAAACTATACATATTTGGAAAGTACGTTGTTTCAGCTTTTCATTGATGTATAGATCTTTCAAATGCGAGCAAAACTGTAGGTGTGGTGTCCATTGGAAACAAACAATTTTGTTTTTTGCTCATAAGTCCGTTAATATTGCCCGCAGACCCCTAAAAGTTGGCATTTTTTAAAAGTGCGATAGAGCTATTAAACTATACATATTTGGAAAGTACGTTGTTTCAGCTTTTCATTGATGTATAGATCTTTCAAATGCGAGCAAAACTGTGGGTGTGGTGGCCATTGGAAGCAAACAAAACTGTTTTTTGCTCATAAGTCCGTTAATATTGCCCGCAGACCCCTAAAAGTTGGCATTTTTTAAAAGTGCGATAGAGCTATTAAACTATACATATTTGGAAAGTACTTTGTTTCAGCTTTTCATTGATGTATAGATCTTTCAAATGCGAGCAAAACTGTAGGTGTGGTGTCCATTGAAAACAAACAATTTTGTTTTTTGCTCATAAGTCCGTTAATATTGACCGCAGACCCCTAAAAGTTGGCATTTTTTAAAAGTGCGATAGAGCTATTAAACCATACATATTTGGAAAGTACTTTGTTTCAGCTTTTCATTGATGTATAGATCTTTCAAATGCGAGCAAAACTGTAGGTGTGGTGTCCATTGGAAACAAACAATTTTGTTTTTTGCTCATAAGTCCGTTAATATTGCCCGCAGACCCCTAAAAGTTGGCATTTTTTAAAAGTGCGATACAGCTATTAAACTATACATATTTGGAAAGTACGTTGTTTCAGCTTTTCATTGATGTATAGATCTTTCAAATGCGAGCAAAACTGTAGGTGTGGTGTCCATTGGAAACAAACAATTTTGTTTTTTGCTCATAAGTCCGTTAATATTGACCGCAGACCCCTAAAAGTTGGCATTTTTTAAAAGTGCGATACAGCTACTAAACTATACATATTTGGAAAGTACGTTGTTTCAGCTTTTCATTGATGTATAGATCTTTCAAATGCGAGCAAAACTGTGGGTGTGGTGGCCATTGGAAGCAAACAAAACTGTTTTTTGCTCATAAGTCTGTTAATATTGCCCGCAGACCCCTAAAAGTTGGCATTTTTTAAAAGTGCGATAGAGCTATTAAACCATACATATTTGGAAAGTACTTTGTTTCAGCTTTTCATTGATGTATAGATCTTTCAAATGCGAGCAAAACTGTAGGTGTGGTGTCCATTGGAAACAAACAATTTTGTTTTTTGCTCATAAGTCCGTTAATATTGCCCGCAGACCCCTAAAAGTTGGCATTTTTTAAAAGTGCGATACAGCTATTAAACTATACATATTTGGAAAGTACGTTGTTTCAGCTTTTCATTGATGTATAGATCTTTCAAATGCGAGCAAAACTGTAGGTGTGGTGTCCATTGGAAACAAACAATTTTGTTTTTTGCTCATAAGTCCGTTAATATTGACCGCAGACCCCTAAAAGTTGGCATTTTTTAAAAGTGCGATACAGCTATTAAACTATACATATTTGGAAAGTACGTTGTTTCAGCTTTTCATTGATGTATAGATCTTTCAAATGCGAGCAAAACTGTAGGTGTGGTGTCCATTGGAAACAAACAATTTTGTTTTTTGCTCATAAGTCCGTTAATATTGACCGCAGACCCCTAAAAGTTGGCATTTTTTAAAAGTGCGATACAGCTACTAAACTATACATATTTGGAAAGTACGTTGTTTCAGCTTTTCATTGATGTATAGATCTTTCAAATGCGAGCAAAACTGTGGGTGTGGTGTCCATTGGAAACAAACAATTTTGTTTTTTGCTCATAAGTCCGTTAATATTGCCCGCAGACCCCTAAAAGTTGGCATTTTTCAATAGTGCGATAGAGCTATTAAACTATACATATTTGGAAAGTACTTTGTTTCAGCTTTTCATTGATGTATAGATCTTTCAAATGCGAGCAAAACTGTAGGTGTGGTGTCCATTGGAAACAAACAATTTTGTTTTTTGCTCATAAGTCCGTTAATATTGACCGCAGACCCCTAAAAGTTGGCATTTTTTAAAAGTGCGATAGAGCTATTAAACTATACATATTTGGAAAGTACGTTGTTTCAGCTTTTCATTGATGTATAGATCTTTCAAATGCGAGCAAAACTGTAGGTGTGGTGTCCATTGGAAACAAACAATTTTGTTTTTTGCTCATAAGTCCGTTAATATTGACCGCAGACCCCTAAAAGTTGGCATTTTTTAAAAGTGCGATAGAGCTATTAATCTATACATATTTGGAAAGTACGTTGTTTCAGCTTTTCATTGATGTATAGATCTTTCAAATGCGAGCAAAACTGTAGGTGTGGTGTCCATTGGAAACAAACAATTTTGTTTTTTGCTCATAAGTCCGTTAATATTGACCGCAGACCCCTAAAAGTTGGCATTTTTTAAAAGTGCGATAGAGCTATTAAACTATACATATTTGGAAAGTACGTTGTTTCAGCTTTTCATTGATGTATAGATCTTTCAAATGCGAGCAAAACTGTGGGTGTGGTGGCCATTGGAAGCAAACAAAACTGTTTTTTGCTCATAAGTCCGTTAATATTGCCCGCAGACCCCTAAAAGTTGGCATTTTTTAAAAGTGCGATACAGCTTTTAAACTATACATATTTGGAAAGTACGTTGTTTCAGCTTTTCATTGATGTATAGATCTTTCAAATGCGAGCAAAACTGTAGGTGTGGTGTCCATTGGAAACAAACAATTTTGTTTTTTGCTCATAAGTCCGTTAATATTGACCGCAGACCCCTAAAAGTTGGCATTTTTTAAAAGTGCGATACAGCTACTAAACTATACATATTTGGAAAGTACGTTGTTTCAGCTTTTCATTGATGTATAGATCTTTCAAATGCGAGCAAAACTGTGGGTGTGGTGTCCATTGGAAACAAACAATTTTGTTTTTTGCTCATAAGTCCGTTAATATTGCCCGCAGACCCCTAAAAGTTGGCATTTTTCAATAGTGCGATAGAGCTATTAAACTATACATATTTGGAAAGTACTTTGTTTCAGCTTTTCATTGATGTATAGATCTTTCAAATGCGAGCAAAACTGTAGGTGTGGTGTCCATTGGAAACAAACAATTTTGTTTTTTGCTCATAAGTCCGTTAATATTGACCGCAGACCCCTAAAAGTTGGCATTTTTTAAAAGTGCGATAGAGCTATTAAACTATACATATTTGGAAAGTACGTTGTTTCAGCTTTTCATTGATGTATAGATCTTTCAAATGCGAGCAAAACTGTAGGTGTGGTGTCCATTGGAAACAAACAATTTTGTTTTTTGCTCATAAGTCCGTTAATATTGACCGCAGACCCCTAAAAGTTGGCATTTTTTAAAAGTGCGATAGAGCTATTAATCTATACATATTTGGAAAGTACGTTGTTTCAGCTTTTCATTGATGTATAGATCTTTCAAATGCGAGCAAAACTGTAGGTGTGGTGTCCATTGGAAACAAACAATTTTGTTTTTTGCTCATAAGTCCTTTAATATTGACCGCAGACCCCTAAAAGTTGGCATTTTTTAAAAGTGCGATAGAGCTATTAAACTATACATATTTGGAAAGTACGTTGTTTCAGCTTTTCATTGATGTATAGATCTTTCAAATGCGAGCAAAACTGTAGGTGTGGTGTCCATTGGAAACAAACAATTTTGTTTTTTGCTCATAAGTCCGTTAATATTGACCGCAGACCCCTAAAAGTTGGCATTTTTTAAAAGTGCGATAGAGCTATTAAACTATACATATTTGGAAAGTACGTTGTTTCAGCTTTTCATTGATGTATAGATCTTTCAAATGCGAGCAAAACTGTAGGTGTGGTGTCCATTGGAAACAAACAATTTTGTTTTTTGCTCATAAGTCCGTTAATATTGCCCGCAGACCCCTAAAAGTTGGCATTTTTTAAAAGTGCGATAGAGCTATTAAACTATACATATTTGGAAAGTACGTTGTTTCAGCTTTTCATTGATGTATAGATCTTTCAAATGCGAGCAAAACTGTGGGTGTGGTGGCCATTGGAAGCAAACAAAACTGTTTTTTGCTCATAAGTCCGTTAATATTGCCCGCAGACCCCTAAAAGTTGGCATTTTTTAAAAGTGCGATAGAGCTATTAAACTATACATATTTGGAAAGTACTTTGTTTCAGCTTTTCATTGATGTATAGATCTTTCAAATGCGAGCAAAACTGTAGGTGTGGTGTCCATTGAAAACAAACAATTTTGTTTTTTGCTCATAAGTCCGTTAATATTGACCGCAGACCCCTAAAAGTTGGCATTTTTTAAAAGTGCGATAGAGCTATTAAACCATACATATTTGGAAAGTACTTTGTTTCAGCTTTTCATTGATGTATAGATCTTTCAAATGCGAGCAAAACTGTAGGTGTGGTGTCCATTGGAAACAAACAATTTTGTTTTTTGCTCATAAGTCCGTTAATATTGCCCGCAGACCCCTAAAAGTTGGCATTTTTTAAAAGTGCGATACAGCTATTAAACTATACATATTTGGAAAGTACGTTGTTTCAGCTTTTCATTGATGTATAGATCTTTCAAATGCGAGCAAAACTGTAGGTGTGGTGTCCATTGGAAACAAACAATTTTGTTTTTTGCTCATAAGTCCGTTAATATTGCCCGCAGACCCCTAAAAGTTGGCATTTTTTAAAAGTGCGATAGAGCTATTAAACTATACATATTTGGAAAGTACGTTGTTTCAGCTTTTCATTGATGTATAGATCTTTCAAATGCGAGCAAAACTGTAGGTGTGGTGTCCATTGGAAACAAACAATTTTGTTTTTTGCTCATAAGTCCGTTAATATTGCCCGCAGACCCCTAAAAGTTGGCATTTTTTAAAAGTGCGATAGAGCTATTAAACTATACATATTTGGAAAGTACGTTGTTTCAGCTTTTCATTGATGTATAGATCTTTCAAATGCGAGCAAAACTGTGGGTGTGGTGGCCATTGGAAGCAAACAAAACTGTTTTTTGCTCATAACTCCCTTAATATTGCCCGCAGGCCCCTAAAAGTTGGCATTTTTCAATAGTGCGATAGAGCTATTAAACTATACATATTTGGAAAGTACGTTGTTTCAGCTTTTCATTGATGTATAGATCTTTCAAATGCGAGCAAAACTGTGGGTGTGGTGGCCATTGGAAACAAACAATTTTGTTTTTTGCTCATAAGTCCGTTAATATTGACCGCAGACCCCTAAAAGTTGGCATTTTTTAAAAGTGCGATACAGCTACTAAACTATACATATTTGGAAAGTACGTTGTTTCAGCTTTTCATTGATGTATAGATCTTTCAAATGCGAGCAAAACTGTGGGTGTGGTGGCCATTGGAAGCAAACAAAACTGTTTTTTGCTCATAAGTCCGTTAATATTGCCCGCAGACCCCTAAAAGTTGGCATTTTTTAAAAGTGCGATAGAGCTATTAAACTATACATATTTGGAAAGTACGTTGTTTCAGCTTTTCATTGATGTATAGATCTTTCAAATGCGAGCAAAACTGTGGGTGTGGTGGCCATTGGAAGCAAACAAAACTGTTTTTTGCTCATAAGTCCGTTAATATTGCCCGCAGACCCCTAAAAGTTGGCATTTTTTAAAAGTGCGATACAGCTATTAAACTATACATATTTGGAAAGTACGTTGTTTCAGCTTTTCATTGATGTATAGATCTTTCAAATGCGAGCAAAACTGTAGGTGTGGTGTCCATTGGAAACAAACAATTTTGTTTTTTGCTCATAAGTCCGTTAATATTGACCGCAGACCCCTAAAAGTTGGCATTTTTTAAAAGTGCGATACAGCTACTAAACTATACATATTTGGAAAGTACGTTGTTTCAGCTTTTCATTGATGTATAGATCTTTCAAATGCGAGCAAAACTGTGGGTGTGGTGGCCATTGGAAGCAAACAAAACTGTTTTTTGCTCATAAGTCCGTTAATATTGCCCGCAGACCCCTAAAAGTTGGCATTTTTTAAAAGTGCGATAGAGCTATTAAACTATACATATTTGGAAAGTACGTTGTTTCAGCTTTTCATTGATGTATAGATCTTTCAAATGCGAGCAAAACTGTGGGTGTGGTGGCCATTGGAAGCAAACAAAACTGTTTTTTTGCTCATAACTCCCTTAATATTGCCCGCAGGCCCCTAAAAGTTGGCATTTTTCAATAGTGCGATAGAGCTATTAAACTATACATATTTGGAAAGTACGTTGTTTCAGCTTTTCAATGATGTATAGATCTTTCAAATGCGAGCAAAACTGTGGGTGTGGTGGCCATTGGAAGCAAACAAAACTGTTTTTTGCTCATAACTCCCTTAATATTGCCCGCAGGCCCCTAAAAGTTGGCATTTTTCAATAGTGCGATAGAGCTATTAAACTATACATATTTGGAAAGTACTTTGTTTCAGCTTTTCATTGATGTATAGATCTTTCAAATGCGAGCAAAACTGTAGGTGTGGTGTCCATTGGAAACAAACAATTTTGTTTTTTGCTCATAAGTCCGTTAATATTGACCGCAGACCCCTAAAAGTTGGCATTTTTTAAAAGTGCGATAGAGCTATTAAACTATACATATTTGGAAAGTACGTTGTTTCAGCTTTTCATTGATGTATAGATCTTTCAAATGCGAGCAAAACTGTAGGTGTGGTGTCCATTGGAAACAAACAATTTTGTTTTTTGCTCATAAGTCCGTTAATATTGCCCGCAGACCCCTAAAAGTTGGTGTTGGGTTCATTTTAACGTAATTAATATAAGGGTTAACACTCGTTGTCGATACATCTATTCGTTGCTTTATGTAACTAATCTTCTTTGACGTTTGCTTTGTTTACCTTTTTCCTTCGCTATTCATTAGACAGATTTTTGCAAGAAAAGTGTGCTTTTCCACTACCGCTCGCCAACATTTTGCAAAGTACCAAAGTATAATAAAACTGTATTAGAGTTATTGAAAACAGTTCGTGTATTATTTATTTCGGTACGCCTTGTTAGAGATTCAGCTTATAAACTACATTCCGTGGAAAAGGGCAAACCTTTCATACACCGCAGATCATCACTTCTACAACATTGCAGAAGACCCGCCACTTACGTTTTTGTAAGTACAAACTATCGCTTACAGTCCACGCTCGCATTATTACCAGGAAAGAGGTAATCCATCAACCCGCTCGCAACTTAAGGTAATACGCCGCAACATTTTTTGATCCTTCCGAACCGGATAACTCCACACGCACATACATACGTACACACATCAAAGCCGCAAGTATAACCTCAAATTTCTTATGTTAACAATCGCCGCATGGTCCCGCATCTAATTAATACATACGTCAATTTTAGTACATAGAAATCAAACCACAATTGCTGATTTAATCTACAATAAACTTTTTTTCAAATATATGCTTATTAATTAACTCTCCGCAAAACTCCCTTTAATCCATTCTGGCCATTTATCACATAAAATGTCAGCGTTTGTCAAAACACGAGACTCCGCACTTAGTGCGATCAAAAGGTACATGACCAAGAGCATCGACGAAGCATTTATTTTAGACATTGATAATGTCGAAAGCTATCTCCAGCTGTTAAACGAACAGTGGTTACGCTTTAATACCGCGCAAGATGCTGTCGAGACTTCTTGTGGTGCAGACAACATCGAGGTCGAACAGAACGCGCGCATCCAGGCAGAGACCTGGTACGCTACAGCTCTATCCAATTTCAAGCGCGTACAGAAATGTAGAGCTGAATCAGTTACGAATCCCACATATCCGCAAGCTTCTGTATCCGCATCGATTAAATTGCCGAAAATGGACCTACCATCATTCCCGGGCGATTCCACTGAGTGGGTCGCTTTTTACGACGCCTTTTGTACACTAGTCGATGCTAATGCCTCATTGTCAGGTGGGCAAAAGCTACACTACTTACGTAGCTGTTTAAAGGGCGACGCGCTTAGCATTATCAGCGGTTTTAAAATTTCTGATGCCAACTACGAGGAGGCATGGAATTTGTTAAAGTCGCGTTATAAAGTAATGCGAGTCATTGTCGAAGCTCATCTTCGGGCAATAGCAGATATTCGCAAGGCAACGAACGACACCGCTGACTCCATTAAAAATGTCCTAAATGCTTTTCAACAACACATACGCGAACTCAAGGCCTTAGGGCGCCCAGTCGAGTTCTGGGACGATTGGATTGTCCACGAAATTGTAACAAAGCTTTCATACGAAACTCGTAAACAGTGGGAGTTGTCGCTAGTTAGCGACGAGCCCCCGACCTTCGATCAACTTTCGTCGTTTCTGGAAATAAGGTGCCGCTCACTAGCAATGTTATCAACACCTGCAAATCAACCATCGACGGGAAAGCCGATCACACAAAAACCGGTCGGAAAATCAGCAAAGGTTTTTCATGCCACTTCAGACCAAACGCGTTGCACCTATTGTAACGCAGCTCACAAGATTTACTCTTGTGAAAAATTCCGCAGCTTAGATTCGAATGCTCGATCAAAGTTTATCAGGGAGTCTAAGGCGTGTCTAAATTGTTTAAGTACCGGACATTTTAAGGAACATTGCAATAGTGCATCTTCCTGCCGAATATGTCGGCAGCGCCACCACACATTGCTCCACGCTTCCCCTGAGGCAGTTTCCGCATCCACTTCTTCTCATTACGTCGTTGACTCACCGCGCTCCGCTGTAATCGCATCATCCACCGCTACTTCTAATTCGCATTCTGTTGTCGCGCCTATCTCCGCTTGTTTGAATTCCAAGGTCAATCCAATGCCTACAACGCAAAAGGCAGTACTGTTGTCAACCGCCCTTGTAAGAGTTCGTGATTCTGCTGATCGATGGCAGACCGCCCGCTTACTCTTCGATTCAGGTTCTCACGCCACGTTCGTTACTGAGGCATGCGTACAACGTCTGGGTTTAACCCGCAAATCTTCCTCCATACTTGTGTCAGGAATTGGCTCATCTCAGGGTGGCCTATGTAAGGGCGAGACGTCGTTATTGCTTTCCTCTCGGCACCTGGGTGAATGTTACGCCATTGACGCATTAATTCTGCAAAAGATCACAGGCGATTTACCGTCCCAGAAGTTAAATGTGCCTGAATGGTCTCACATAAAGGGGCTGTTCTTAGCAGATCCTCACTTTATGAAACCGGGACGTGTTGACATCTTGGTGGGCATGGATTTCATGGATCGACTCATCTTCACTGATCTACGTAAAGGCCCACCTGGTACGCCAATAATCCAGAGGACAGTTTTCGGCTGGACGTTGTGTGGGAATGTAACCACTTCCGCTTCGCCTTCTATAAAAATACAATCGCTACACTGCGACGTGCAATTAGATAGAGCACTGGCTAGATTGTGGGAACTTGAAGAAGCACCGCAAACTCGATATCTTACCCAAGAGGAACGGCACTGCGAGGAGCATTTTGAATCAACACATGCTAGAACGCCTGACGGACGGTTTGTGGTTGAGTTACCCCTTAAGGGCAACGTACTATTGGGTGAGTCAAGGAACCTCGCCATACGCAATCTCCTACGCATGGAGCGAAGATTTTCCGCTGATCAGGAGCTCTGGGATCGTTATAAGGAATTCATGCAAGAACTACTAGAAATGGGTCATATGGAGGTTGTGACGGAATCGAATAAAGATGCTTATTATATGCCACACCATGCAGTTGTAAAGGAGTCCAGCGCAACGACTAAACTAAGAGTCGTGTTTAACGCCTCTGCAAAAACCACAACGGGGAAATCTCTCAATGATGCGCTATATGTGGGTCCTCAATTGCAACAAGACTTGTACTCCATACTGTTACGTTTCCGAACGCATCAATACGCAGTAACCGCAGATGTTGCAAAAATGTATCGGCAGGTCTGTGTTTCGGCCAAACACGTCGACCTACAGCGAATCGTTTGGCGTTCTAACACATCTCTGCCCATCACAGATTACAGAATGCTGCGCGTTACCTATGGAGTTGCATCAGCTTCTCATTTGGCTGTCAAATCTATGCAGGAAACCGCGAAACAATCATCCAATCCCTGTCTGAAATCAGTTAACGTAATCTTAAACGATTTTTACATGGACGACCTTCTTACCGGTGCGTCCAGTAAGTCGGAACTCAAAGCATTGCAGCAAAACGTGTCCGATATTCTACGGGAAAGTGGGTTCGAGTTACGAAAGTGGGCGTCAAACTGTCCAGAACTTAACGAGACTATTGCCAGCGAATCCAAGGATATACCGCACTATACCGTAGATGGCAACAATGTACACGCTCTGGGACTGATTTGGAATATGGAAAGGGACTGCTTCACATTTGCGATCAATTTAGAAAAACCGCCCTTTACTTTAACCAAGAGAGCATTTCTGGCCGATGCCAGCAAACTCTTTGACCCATTATGTTTACTTTCCCCCGCAACCATAAGATCCAAAATGTGGTTCCAGGACATCTGGCGCGCCAACATTGGGTGGGATGACCTGGTGCCAGATGCGATCTCTAAGATGTGGTTTGATCATCGCACGCAACTGCAACACTTATCGGACCTTAAGGTTTGTCGCTGGGTCGGAGCTGGAACGGCTTTTTCATGTACGGAGCTGCACGTTTTCGCCGACGCTTCTGAGCGCGCCTACGCCGCCGTCATATATGCGCGCACTGTACATAAGAATGGTCACATCACGATCAGGTTAGTTTCGGCTAAAGCTAAGGTCGCTCCCATAAAAACAACAACATTACCACGTCTGGAATTGTGCGCTGCACACACCGCCGCAAAGCTGGTCAAAAATGTTATGGATAGTTGGAACGATTCCCGCTATCCACTGGTAGCATGGACAGATTCTACGATTACGTTGGCATGGTTGCAAGCGCATCCCAACAAATGGGAAACATTCGTCGCCAATCGTGTCGCCTATATCCACGAAGTTCTACCGCCCGAGTGCTGGCATCACGTACGCTCGGAAATAAATCCTGCGGACTGCGCGTCCAGAGGTATGACTCCGGTACAACTTTTACGTCATGAACTATGGTGGTCTGGACCTGAATTCTTACGCGAAGATGATCCGTTCTGGAAGCAACAAACGCAAGTATCACATAACACCGAAATAGGTTTACGAAAGAAGGTTACCGCTTGTATCGCAGCTCCCGACGAGCACTGGTCGGTCATGACCAAGTTCTCGTCCTACTCGAAATTACGAAGAGTCATCGCTTACGTCTTGAGATTCGTGTATAATACCCGCTCTCGCTCGCTTAGTACCAATTACAGAAAAATCGGTTTCCTTAACTGTCAGGAGCTGCTCGAGGCAGAACGCAGATTAATTAAGTATACGCAGAATTTCTATTTATCTAATGAAATAAGTCATTGCAGGGAAAAAAGGGCTATTCCCTTGCGCAGTAGCTTACTACGTCTACAACCTATTCTCGATTCGTTTGGAATTCTTCGTGTGGGAGGCCGACTGAAGTCCGCAGACATTGCTATTGATGTGAAGCACCCTATTATACTGCCTAAAAACTCACCTCTTTCGAAACTGATTGTATTCGACATACATCGCTATACCTTACACTCCGGCCCCCGCATAATGCAGGTAATCCTGCAACGCCGCTATTGGGTTATTGGTGCTCGCAACCTAATCCGCGATATCTATCGAAAATGTGTCAAATGTACCGCTTTGAATAGAAAACTCGCTACGCAATCAATGGGAAACCTGCCTTCGTATCGTATAACTTATGCTCGTTGCTTCACTCGCACAGCCGTCGACTTCGCTGGACCTTATATGTTCAAGTTTACTCATGGAAGAGGGGCAAAATCCGTAAAGGGCTATATATCTTCATTCATCTGCATGTGCACAGGCGCAATGCATCTCGAATTCGTTGGCGATCTTTCTAGTTCTTCATTTCTAAATGCCTTTAAAAGATTCATCAATAGAAGAGGCTATTGCAAGACCATGTTCTCAGACAACGGAACGAACTTTGTTGGGGCAGAAAGGTTACTTCATGAGAAATATCAAGAGTGCATGCAACACCCCCATCTTCGGTCGTTTTTTGCTGATTCCGCTATTGAATGGCGATTCAATCCACCGTCTGCACCTCATATGGGAGGATATTGGGAGACTGGAATAAAGCGCATTAAGTACCACCTGAAACGCTCCCTCGGTGAGGTTCTATTAAGCTATGAAGAGTTTAGTACGCTCTTAACAGAGGTGGAGGCTTGTGTTAATTCCCGCCCACTATGTGATATTTCAAGTGATACAAGCGACTTATCGATTTTAACGCCTGGTCACTTTCTTGTAGGCGAACCATTGAGGGCGATTCCAGAACCTGAGGGTCAAGGGTTTTCTGGAACTCTACAACAAAGATGGCAGCTGGTCTCTGCTATACGACAACACTTTTGGCGTCGCTGGAGGGATGAGTACCTCGTTAACTTGCAACAACGCGCTAAGTGGTTTCGTCCGTCACGAGATTTTCAAGAAGGCGACGTGGTGGCTATTTTCCATGAGTCTTCTCCTCCTACGAAGTGGACGCTCGCAAGAATAACTCGTTGCCATCCTGGTACGGATGGGCGCGTACGCGTTGTCACGGTAAAAACAACAAGCGGAGAAATCACGAGACCTATATCGAAGCTGTGTCTTTTACCAACAAAAGGCGACATATTTTCCGCAGAGAGCTGATATTTTTAATTTAAGCTATTTACATTCGAAATTTCTATTCTTTCCTAAACTTTGTACTTAACTTTCTATTTTGTAATTTACATTGAACATATTAAGATAGTTCAAGGGCGGCGGTATGTTGGGTTCATTTTAACGTAATTAATATAAGGGTTAACACTCGTTGTCGATACATCTATTCGTTGCTTTATGTAACTAATCTTCTTTGACGTTTGCTTTGTTTACCTTTTTCCTTCGCTATTCATTAGACAGATTTTTGCAAGAAAAGTGTGCTTTTCCACTACCGCTCGCCAACATTTTGCAAAGTACCAAAGTATAATAAAACTGTATTAGAGTTATTGAAAACAGTTCGTGTATTATTTATTTCGGTACGCCTTGTTAGAGATTCAGCTTATAAACTACATTCCGTGGAAAAGGGCAAACCTTTCATACACCGCAGATCATCACTTCTACAACGTTGCAGAAGACCCGCCACTTACGTTTTTGTAAGTACAAACTATCGCTTACAGTCCACGCTCGCATTATTACCAGGAAAGAGGTAATCCATCAACCCGCTCGCAACTTAAGGTAATACGCCGCAACAGTTGGCATTTTTTAAAAGTGCGATACAGCTATTAAACTATACATATTTGGAAAGTACGTTGTTTCAGCTTTTCATTGATGTATAGATCTTTCAAATGCGAGCAAAACTGTAGGTGTGGTGTCCATTGGAAACAAACAATTTTGTTTTTTGCTCATAAGTCCGTTAATATTGCCCGCAGACCCCTAAAAGTTGGCATTTTTTAAAAGTGCGATACAGCTATTAAACTATACATATTTGGAAAGTACGTTGTTTCAGCTTTTCATTGATGTATAGATCTTTCAAATGCGAGCAAAACTGTGGGTGTGGTGGCCATTGGAAGCAAACAAAACTGTTTTTTGCTCATAACTCCCTTAATATTGCCCGCAGGCCCCTAAAAGTTGGCATTTTTCAATAGTGCGATAGAGCTATTAAACTATACATATTTGGAAAGTACGTTGTTTCAGATTTTAATTGATGTATAGATCTTTCAAATGCGAGCAAAACTGTGGGCGTGGTGGCCATTGGAAGCAAAAAAAACTGTTTTTTGCTCATAAGTCCGTTAATATTGCCCGCAGACCCCTAAAAGTTGGCATTTTTTAAAAGTGCGATACAGCTATTAAACTATACATATTTGGAAAGTACGTTGTTTCAGCTTTTCATTGATGTATAGATCTTTCAAATGCGAGGAACACTGTAGGTGTGGTGTCCATTGGAAACAAACAATTTTGTTTTTTGCTCATAAGTCCGTTAATATTGACCGCAGACCCCTAAAAGTTGGCATTTTTTAAAAGTGCGATAGAGCTATTAAACTATACATATTTGGAAAGTACGTTGTTTCAGCTTTTCATTGATGTATAGATCTTTCAAATGCGAGCAAAACTGTAGGTGTGGTGTCCATTGGAAACAAACAATTTTGTTTTTTGCTCATAAGTCCGTTAATATTGACCGCAGACCCCTAAAAGTTGGCATTTTTTAAAAGTGCGATAGAGCTATTAAACTATACATATTTGGAAAGTACGTTGTTTCAGCTTTTCATTGATGTATAGATCTTTCAAATGCGAGCAAAACTGTAGGTGTGGTGTCCATTGGAAACAAACAATTTTGTTTTTTGCTCATAAGTCCGTTAATATTGACCGCAGACCCCTAAAAGTTGGCATTTTTTAAAAGTGCGATAGAGCTATTAAACTATACATATTTGGAAAGTACGTTGTTTCAGCTTTTCATTGATGTATAGATCTTTCAAATGCGAGCAAAACTGTAGGTGTGGTGTCCATTGGAAACAAACAATTTTGTTTTTTGCCCATAAGTCCGTTAATATTGACCGCAGACCCCTAAAAGTTGGCATTTTTTAAAAGTGCGATAGAGCTATTAAACTATACATATTTGGAAAGTACGTTGTTTCAGCTTTTCATTGATGTATAGATCTTTCAAATGCGAGCAAAACTGTAGGTGTGGTGTCCATTGGAAACAAACAATTTTGTTTTTTGCTCATAAGTCCGTTAATATTGACCGCAGACCCCTAAAAGTTGGCATTTTTTAAAAGTGCGATAGAGCTATTAAACTATACATATTTGGAAAGTACGTTGTTTCAGCTTTTCATTGATGTATAGATCTTTCAAATGCGAGCAAAACTGTAGGTGTGGTGTCCATTGGAAACAAACAATTTTGTTTTTTGCCCATAAGTCCGTTAATATTGACCGCAGACCCCTAAAAGTTGGCATTTTTTAAAAGTGCGATAGAGCTATTAAACTATACATATTTGGAAAGTACGTTGTTTCAGCTTTTCATTGATGTATAGATCTTTCAAATGCGAGCAAAACTGTAGGTGTGGTGTCCATTGGAAACAAACAATTTTGTTTTTGCTCATAAGTCCGTTAATATTGACCGCAGACCTCTAAAAGTTGGCATTTTTTAAAAGTGCGATAGAGCTATTAAACTATACATATTTGGAAAGTACTTTGTTTCAGCTTTTCATTGATGTATAGATCTTTCAAATGCGAGCAAAACTGTAGGTGTGGTGTCCATTGGAAACAAACAATTTTGTTTTTTGCTCATAAGTCCGTTAATATTGACCGCAGACCCCTAAAAGTTGGCATTTTTTAAAAGTGCGATACAGCTATTAAACTATACATATTTGGAAAGTACGTTGTTTCAGCTTTTCATTGATGTATAGATCTTTCAACTGCGAGCAAAACTGTAGGTGTGGTGTCCATTGGAAACAAACAATTTTGTTTTTGCTCATAAGTCCGTTAATATTGACCGCAGACCCCTAAAAGTTGGCATTTTTTAAAAGTGCGATACAGCTATTAAACTATACATATTTGGAAAGTACGTTGTTTCAGCTTTTCATTGATGTATAGATCTTTCAAATGCGAGCAAAACTGTAGGTGTGGTGTCCATTGGAAACAAACAATTTTGTTTTTGCTCATAAGTCCGTTAATATTGACCGCAGACCCCTAAAAGTTGGCATTTTTTAAAAGTGCGATACAGCTATTAAACTATACATATTTGGAAAGTACGTTGTTTCAGCTTTTCATTGATGTATAGATCTTTCAAATGCGAGCAAAACTGTAGGTGTGGTGTCCATTGGAAACAAACAATTTTGTTTTTGCTCATAAGTCCGTTAATATTGACCGCAGACCCCTAAAAGTTGGCATTTTTTAAAAGTGCGATAGAGCTATTAAACTATACATATTTGGAAAGTACTTTGTTTCAGCTTTTCATTGATGTATAGATCTTTCAAATGCGAGCAAAACTGTAGGTGTGGTGTCCATTGGAAACAAACAATTTTGTTTTTTGCTCATAAGTCCGTTAATATTGACCGCAGACCCCTAAAAGTTGGCATTTTTTAAAAGTGCGATAGAGCTATTAAACTATACATATTTGGAAAGTACTTTGTTTCAGCTTTTCATTGATGTATAGATCTTTCAAATGCGAGCAAAACTGTAGGTGTGGTGTCCATTGGAAACAAACAATTTTGTTTTTTGCCCATAGGTCCGTTAATATTGACCGCAGACCCCTAAAAGTTGGCATTTTTTAAAAGTGCGATAGAGCTATTAAACTATACATATTTGGAAAGTACGTTGTTTCAGCTTTTCATTGATGTATAGATCTTTCAAATGCGAGCAAAACTGTAGGTGTGGTGTCCATTGGAAACAAACAATTTTGTTTTTTGCTTATAAGTCCGTTAATATTGACCGCAGACCCCTAAAAGTTGGCATTTTTTAAAAGTGCGATAGAGCTATTAAACTATACATATTTGGAAAGTACGTTGTTTCAGCTTTTCATTGATGTATAGATCTTTCAAATGCGAGCAAAACTGTAGGTGTGGTGTCCATTGGAAACAAACAATTTTGTTTTTTGCTCATAAGTCCGTTAATATTGACCGCAGACCCCTAAAAGTTGGCATTTTTTAAAAGTGCGATACAGCTATTAAACTATACATATTTGGAAAGTACGTTGTTTTTCAGCTTTTCATTGATGTATAGATCTTTCAAATGCGAGCAAAACTGTAGGTGTGGTGTCCATTGGAAACAAACAATTTTGTTTTTTGCTCATAAGTCCGTTAATATTGACCGCAGACCCCTAAAAGTTGGCATTTTTTAAAAGTGCGATACAGCTATTAAACTATACATATTTGGAAAGTACGTTGTTTTTCAGCTTTTCATTGATGTATAGATCTTTCAAATGCGAGCAAAACTGTGGGAGTGGTGGCCATTGGAAGCAAACAATTTAGTTTTTTTGCTCATAAGTCCGTTAATATTGCCCGCTGACCCCCAAAACTTGGCATTTTTCAAAAGTGCGATACAGCTATTAAACTATACATATTTGGAAAGTACGTTGTTTTAGCTTTCCATTGATGTATAGATCTTTCAAATGCGAGCAAAACTGTGGGTGTGGTAGCCATTGGAAGCAAACAATTTTGTTTTTTACTCATAAGTCCGTTAATATTGACCGCAGACCCCTAAAAGTTGGCATTTTTTAAAAGTGCGATACAGCTATTAAACTATACATATTTGGAAAGTACGTTGTTTCAGCTTTTCATTGATGTATAGATCTTTCAAATGCGAGCAAAACTGTAGGTGTGGTGTCCATTGGAAACAAACAATTTTGTTTTTTGCTCATAAGTCCGTTAATATTGACCGCAGACCCCTAAAAGTTGGCATTTTTTAAAAGTGCGATACAGCTATTAAACTATACATATTTGGAAAGTACGTTGTTTTTCAGCTTTTCATTGATGTATAGATCTTTCAAATGCG
Organism: Merzomyia westermanni; assembly: GCA_949987695.1. NCBI lineage: Eukaryota > Metazoa > Arthropoda > Insecta > Diptera > Tephritidae > Merzomyia > Merzomyia westermanni. Next base: position 191,711,208 of record OX465288.1, read on the forward strand.
AGCAAAACTGTAGGTGTGGTGTCCATTGGAAACAAACAATTTTGTTTTTTGCTCATAAGTCCGTTAATATTGACCGCAGACCCCTAAAAGTTGGCATTTTTTAAAAGTGCGATACAGCTATTAAACTATACATATTTGGAAAGTACGTTGTTTCAGCTTTTCATTGATGTATAGATCTTTCAAATGCGAGCAAAACTGTAGGTGTGGTGTCCATTGGAAACAAACAATTTTGTTTTTTGCTCATAAGTCCGTTAATATTGACCGCAGACCCCTAAAAGTTGGCATTTTTTAAAAGTGCGATACAGCTATTAAACTATACATATTTGGAAAGTACGTTGTTTTTCAGCTTTCCATTGATGTATAGATCTTTCAAATGCGAGCAAAACTGTGGGTGTGGTAGCCATTGGAAGCAAACAATTTTGTTTTTTACTCATAAGTCCGTTAATATTGACCGCAGACCCCTAAAAGTTGGCATTTTTTAAAAGTGCGATACAGCTATTAAACTATACATATTTGGAAAGTACGTTGTTTCAGCTTTTCATTGATGTATAGATCTTTCAAATGCGAGCAAAACTGTAGGTGTGGTGTCCATTGGAAACAAACAATTTTGTTTTTGCTCATAAGTCCGTTAATATTGACCGCAGACCCCTAAAAGTTGGCATTTTTTAAAAGTGCGATAGAGCTATTAAACTATACATATTTGGAAAGTACTTTGTTTCAGCTTTTCATTGATGTATAGATCTTTCAAATGCGAGCAAAACTGTAGGTGTGGTGTCCATTGGAAACAAACAATTTTGTTTTTTGCTCATAAGTCCGTTAATATTGACCGCAGACCCCTAAAAGTTGGCATTTTTTAAAAGTGCGATAGAGCTATTAAACTATACATATTTGGAAAGTACTTTGTTTCAGCTTTTCATTGATGTATAGATCTTTCAAATGCGAGCAAAACTGTAGGTGTGGTGTCCATTGGAAACAAACAATTTTGTTTTTTGCCCATAAGTCCGTTAATATTGACCGCAGACCCCTAAAAGTTGGCATTTTTTAAAAGTGCGATAGAGCTATTAAACTATACATATTTGGAAAGTACGTTGTTTCAGCTTTTCATTGATGTATAGATCTTTCAAATGCGAGCAAAACTGTAGGTGTGGTGTCCATTGGAAACAAACAATTTTGTTTTTTGCTTATAAGTCCGTTAATATTGACCGCAGACCCCTAAAAGTTGGCATTTTTTAAAAGTGCGATAGAGCTATTAAACTATACATATTTGGAAAGTACGTTGTTTCAGCTTTTCATTGATGTATAGATCTTTCAAATGCGAGCAAAACTGTAGGTGTGGTGTCCATTGGAAACAAACAATTTTGTTTTTTGCTCATAAGTCCGTTAATATTGACCGCAGACCCCTAAAAGTTGGCATTTTTTAAAAGTGCGATACAGCTATTAAACTATACATATTTGGAAAGTACGTTGTTTTTCAGCTTTTCATTGATGTATAGATCTTTCAAATGCGAGCAAAACTGTAGGTGTGGTGTCCATTGGAAACAAACAATTTTGTTTTTTGCTCATAAGTCCGTTAATATTGACCGCAGACCCCTAAAAGTTGGCATTTTTTAAAAGTGCGATACAGCTATTAAACTATACATATTTGGAAAGTACGTTGTTTTTCAGCTTTTCATTGATGTATAGATCTTTCAAATGCGAGCAAAACTGTGGGAGTGGTGGCCATTGGAAGCAAACAATTTAGTTTTTTTGCTCATAAGTCCGTTAATATTGCCCGCTGACCCCCAAAACTTGGCATTTTTCAAAAGTGCGATACAGCTATTAAACTATACATATTTGGAAAGTACGTTGTTTTAGCTTTCCATTGATGTATAGATCTTTCAAATGCGAGCAAAACTGTGGGTGTGGTAGCCATTGGAAGCAAACAATTTTGTTTTTTACTCATAAGTCCGTTAATATTGACCGCAGACCCCTAAAAGTTGGCATTTTTTTAAAAGTGCGATACAGCTATTAAACTATACATATTTGGAAAGTACGTTGTTTCAGCTTTTCATTGATGTATAGATCTTTCAAATGCGAGCAAAACTGTAGGTGTGGTGTCCATTGGAAACAAACAATTTTGTTTTTTGCTCATAAGTCCGTTAATATTGACCGCAGACCCCTAAAAGTTGGCATTTTTTAAAAGTGCGATACAGCTATTAAACTATACATATTTGGAAAGTACGTTGTTTTTCAGCTTTTCATTGATGTATAGATCTTTCAAATGCGAGCAAAACTGTAGGTGTGGTGTCCATTGGAAACAAACAATTTTGTTTTTTGCTCATAAGTCCGTTAATATTGACCGCAGACCCCTAAAAGTTGGCATTTTTTAAAAGTGCGATACAGCTATTAAACTATACATATTTGGAAAGTACGTTGTTTCAGCTTTTCATTGATGTATAGATCTTTCAAATGCGAGCAAAACTGTAGGTGTGGTGTCCATTGGAAACAAACAATTTTGTTTTTTGCTCATAAGTCCGTTAATATTGACCGCAGACCCCTAAAAGTTGGCATTTTTTAAAAGTGCGATACAGCTATTAAACTATACATATTTGGAAAGTACGTTGTTTTTCAGCTTTCCATTGATGTATAGATCTTTCAAATGCGAGCAAAACTGTGGGTGTGGTAGCCATTGGAAGCAAACAATTTTGTTTTTTACTCATAAGTCCGTTAATATTGACCGCAGACCCCTAAAAGTTGGCATTTTTTAAAAGTGCGATACAGCTTTTAAACTATACATATTTGGAAAGTACGTTGTTTCAGCTTTTCATTGATGTATAGATCTTTCAAATGCGAGCAAAACTGTAGGTGTGGTGTCCATTGGAAACAAACAATTTTGTTTTTTGCTCATAAGTCCGTTAATATTGACCGCAGACCCCTAAAAGTTGGCATTTTTTAAAAGTGCGATACAGCTATTAAACTATACATATTTGGAAAGTACGTTGTTTTTCAGCTTTTCATTGATGTATAGATCTTTCAAATGCGAGCAAAACTGTAGGTGTGGTGTCCATTGGAAACAAACAATTTTGTTTTTTGCTCATAAGTCCGTTAATATTGACCGCAGACCCCTAAAAGTTGGCATTTTTTAAAAGTGCGATACAGCTATTAAACTATACATATTTGGAAAGTACGTTGTTTTTCAGCTTTTCATTGATGTATAGATCTTTCAAATGCGAGCAAAACTGTGGGAGTGGTGGCCATTGGAAGCAAACAATTTAGTTTTTTTGCTCATAAGTCCGTTAATATTGCCCGCTGACCCCCAAAACTTGGCATTTTTCAAAAGTGCGATACAGCTATTAAACTATACATATTTGGAAAGTACGTTGTTTTAGCTTTCCATTGATGTATAGATCTTTCAAATGCGAGCAAAACTGTGGGTGTGGTAGCCATTGGAAACAAACAATTTTGTTTTTTGCTTATAAGTCCGTTAATATTGACCGCAGACCCCTAAAAGTTGGCATTTTTTAAAAGTGCGATACAGCTATTAAACTATACATATTTGGAAAGTACGTTGTTTCAGCTTTTCATTGATGTATAGATCTTTCAAATGCGAGCAAAACTGTAGGTGTGGTGTCCATTGGAAACAAACAATTTTGTTTTTTGCTCATAAGTCCGTTAATATTGACCGCAGACCCCTAAAAGTTGGCATTTTTTAAAAGTGCGATACAGCTATTAAACTATACATATTTGGAAAGTACGTTGTTTTTCAGCTTTTCATTGATGTATAGATCTTTCAAATGCGAGCAAAACTGTGGGAGTGGTGGCCATTGGAAGCAAACAATTTAGTTTTTTTGCTCATAAGTCCGTTAATATTGCCCGCTGACCCCCAAAACTTGGCATTTTTCAAAAGTGCGATACAGCTATTAAACTATACATATTTGGAAAGTACGTTGTTTTAGCTTTCCATTGATGTATAGATCTTTCAAATGCGAGCAAAACTGTGGGTGTGGTAGCCATTGGAAGCAAACAATTTTGTTTTTTACTCATAAGTCCGTTAATATTGACCGCAGACCCCCAAAACTTGGCATTTTTCAAAATCGATATTCCGACAACATCAACAACACACCATCTATATTTGTTTTCAACCTCCGTGAGCCCTTCCTGGCTCACGTACCGCCTTCTGGGCACTATGCATCAGCTCCTTACTGAGTTTGCATGTAATAAACTTACTTATAGTTCACTCATACCTGTTTGTAAACTACTATGCTAAGAAAGTTAAAATTTGATGCTTTTTACTTTATATACTTGTGACATTTGTTTTTTCATTTTAATTCGTAAATTGTAACTAATTGGGTGTAAATTTCAGACACATACTTTACTTTATATTCTTCTTTACGGTACCCTCATGCTGTCTTTATGTACACTTTCTAATTTAGTCTGCAATTTAAAGTTGATGTATGTAAATGAAAAATTAAAAATTAATATAATTTTCTTTTCAAAATTTATTTAATATAAATAAAATTTCACATGAATGAAAGTTGAATCAAAACTGAAGTCTATCCAAAAACTCAATGCTCTTTTTATACATTTTTTTTTATTACAATTTCTTCAAGAAATGTTATCTTTGATTATTCTAAAAACTATTTGAGTATTTTTTTAGAATATTTTTTAAGGTATTTGTTTGAAATAAATCATTTATATCAATTAAATTGACCATATATTAACTTGTATATTGGAATAATTTTTCTCGAACAAAACTAAACACCGATTGAAAATCGTTCCAACTTTCCGCACTGTCGCAAAATCAGATTCGTTTCCTGCAGGGAACTGTTACAATAATATTAGCTCTACAGCTATTATGCACTTGAATGATTATTCATTTGTGAATTACGGTATAATCAAAATAGCATACACCTACATATTATAGTTCATTAAAACGCATAGATACATATATACACTTACATATAAAAAAAAAAATTGTCATTACACGCTAAAATAAATATTTCTAATGTTGATTGGTCTAAAGCATTGGTTTTCAATCTGTGGGTCGCGACCCACTGGTGGGTCGCGGAGCCCTCTCTGGTGGGTCGCGAGCTAAATAAGATAACTTTAACAAAATATTTTTGTTAAACAAAAATAGAATTCATTCTTTTATTAAAATATCGTAAAATACAAATTTACATATGTTTTTCATATTACATTCATTCAATTCATTTGTAAGTACATATGTATATTAATGCGAAGGATGGGCTTGCTTATTTTGAAGTAAATTAGAATAACGTGGTTGCATATGTGACACGCAAACAATCAAATCGTTTTCTAAATTAAGTTTATTTCTCTTTTTTGTTTTAATGTTCACCATTTGTGAAAAACTCATTTCGCACAGATAGGATGTTGAAAACTGAGTGAGTATTTTAAGCGCCTTTTTTGCCAGCTCAGGATACTCCAGCTTTCGCTTTATCCAAAATGTAGAAATATTTTCAGACAAAAATTCCATTTTGAGCGTACTGTCCGCTGCCAGCTCACATAAATTGTCATTAAAATTACTGCCAAGATCTGCAAACCCAGCGCAGCTACTGATGAATGGATTTAATATCCAGCAATTTCCGTCATCTTCCTGTAGCTCTCTTGGAAAATAGTGATATAGTTCCCTTTTTAAATTTTGCAGCCCTTCAGTCATGCAGGGAATACAATCGCTTACTAATTCATCTGATGAAATCTCTGCAGCAACACTTTCAAAGCAGGGGAATGAACAAAATTGTAATTTTTGCAGAGATAATGACCACATTTTAAGTTTTGAAATAAATGCTTTTATTTTATATTTGGATGATATAATGTTTCCATCTCTACCTTGCAAACTAGCATTTAGAACATTCAAATGATGGAAAATGTCTGCAATATATGATACTTCCAAAATCCATTTAGGATCAGTAAATAATTTCCCATATTCGGACTCTTGATTTTCAATTTTCATGTCGAGTTAACCCGAGTTTAACCGCCCAATATCAGAATAGCATCATTTTCGAAATTTTGGTGGGTCGCGAGATTTTTTGGACGACATTTTTGGGTCGCGACCTCAAAAAGTTTGAAAACCACTGGTCTAAAGTAACCTTATGGAAATTTGAAATTATTAAAGCCAAATACTTTGACATATAATTATTTTAATGCATATCACAGCTGACTTCTCAAAATAACTTTATGTTTTTTAGTTAAATTAATCGAATAAATTTTAGCGCATTTTCAATTATTTATTTGCCACTTTGCAATTTCTGAGGTATCAAAATCAACTTGCGGTTTTTGTGGCTTTTCAATTAAAAGTCCAATATGGAATTATGAAATAGGAAGTGTGACCGCAAACATTTTTCATTTTATGAATGCCATAAAATATGCAATTGTTCATTGATACATTTGTATACAAGTAAAAGCGTGCGATTTGCTAATGCAAAAATTAATCTGTAGGTTTGCATACTTGTATTAGGGTGATTGAGAAAAAAAAAAATCGTTGGCGCTTGAATTGGGTAGAATATGAAGTTTATAAAAAAAAACCAAGTAAGGAAAGGCCTGTCTTCGACTGTGCCGAAGACTTTATACCTTTCATTCACGGTTTTAAGTGTCCGATCCTTACTCACAGTTAGTAAAATCTCTGCAAAACTGATAATTTAAAGATACATAGAACAAACCCAATTTATCGAAACTATCGATTGTATGGGAGCTATGCGTTGTATTGCTCCGATCTTGCTGATTCCGTCAAATGATTATTCGCAAAATGGCGATATCTCAAAAACTGAGGGACTCGTTTACGTACAAACAGACAGACGGACAAAGGGACATGGCTAAATCGACTCAGCTCATCGCCCTGATCATTTCGGCATACTTATTATTATGTCTCTTCTTCTTCTCATACTTACAAACATCGGATCAAAGTTATAATACCATTTCATGTTCATGAAATGTATAATAAAATAACAAAAAAGAAAAAAAGGAAAAAATTTGCACAACGTTTTGAGGTGGTCAGCTGGAATTTTAAATAAATAAATAATACAATCATCGAAGAAAATTGTGCTTGATCCGAAACCATAAAGAACATTATTACACTACAAAGTTAACACTAAAATGTTTTTTCCAAATTCTGACTTCCGATTAGCTTTCGAGACGACGTCCTACAGGTTCAAGAACATTCATAAAAAATAGTTTTATTTTTGTTTGTTGGACCTATCTTATTTTTTTTATTTAAAATTCGAATCAAGTTGAGGTAAAATTGGAAAGTTTTAAATAATTTTGTGTGCATTTTTTATAAAGTACAACTCTACTTCACTGCTCGCCGAAAAAATTAAAACCCACCCTAATATGCATGTTTATCATGATATTGTATCAATAGTATATGGTTTTTGCAAGAATGTTATTAAATTTCAAAACAAATTTTTGCTTATAAACTATATATTTACTTATGTACTTCGAAAAAGATACATACATCAGTTATTGAATTAATAGGTATAGTTTAAGAATTTGGTATAATAATGCCAAATAAAGAAGTCGCCAAATTGTTGTGATTTAATTCGAAGTATACATTTTTTAATTCGAAACCCCCATTAGATATAAAATTTAAAGTCGACCGAATAAAATTCAGAGAATCGAGGTTTTAGTACGTTAGCTCCGCTAAAAGTCTATAACGACTTGATCACTTTCGATATCTCTTTCTTTCTTTTGTGCGGTCTGAATCACAGCCCAACCTAATACAACCGCAAAGCGTTTTTTACCGCACGAAACTTTTTCGGCTCTAACGCAAATAAATTTGCGTGCGTGAGTAGCTCTCATATACACAACTGACGTGCCAGCTGATATGTCACGCAAAACAAAAATTGGAAATTGAATTAGGTTTTTACGCTGTGCGGTTAGTTTAGGTTGCTCTCATACAATTTGTATGTGCATGAGACATTTTTGACAGAAAATTGCAGGAGTGCGTTTATATTAGGTTGTGGTGTCAGTGATTGTATAAACGACAACTTTTTTTTTGAGTAAAACTCATAAAACCCTTGAAAACAACAATTCAATTGTTGGTTTAAAAAATAAACAAAACTTAAGAGCACGGTAGTAAAATTGAATAGAAATCAAAGTTTAGCTCACCACCAAACCCTCGTTCTTATAGCCTTATGGTTAACAGACCTTGCCAAAATTATTCTGATGAAAGGTCTAGCAAATTACGAAAGGGATCTATAAGAAAAGCTAGGGCGGTTGGTTCGAAATTATACTTTTTCTATTCAAATAAAAACATTTACTAATCAATAAAAAAAAAATTATTTAAAATAAACACAATATCAGTTTTTGTGACAAAATTTTTGGCTCTCTTCGAATTTTATAAAAATTATACTTCCTGGCGTTAATCTCATTTATAGTACAAAACCTTTCATATTCTTCCATGAAGCGAGATGTAGTGATCCAAGGTTTGGTTTATGGAGATCCAAGAGAGACAAAAAAGTCCTTGTCTCGACACTGTTAATTTCGGATTTTGGGGAAACGAGGATCAACGAGAACATTTGAAGATCTGGATCGGATACTACAAAGAAAATTAAATCCTCTAACTATTTTTAAATACATTTACATGATTTTTTAATGAAGAGTGTAGCCCTAAGTGGTTTACGAAACAATCTCCTAACAATATTCGGCTTCATAATTTGGGACCTCTTTCTGAATTCAAAATTATAAACAGAATGCTGTCCTCATATATTTGGCGCTTTTCACTGAATTACCTTCATATTAATTGAACTAACTAAGACACCTCTTCCTCAAAATAATATGTATCGCACACAAATCATGTTATTGTTAAAATCCAAGTGAAGCATCGGATTAATTTCGACGTGTGGTTTCATAGTTAATTATTGCGCAATGCGATTTCTTATCTCTAATTAGGAGGGGAAGCAATTTAACTCTCCATAGAGCATAGGCATTACAATGTCTATATGTTGGTATGTAGCACTACAAATGCAATTTATATTTAGCCATTTAATGCTTAAATAACTTGCATTTCCCATACACGTAAGCGTGGTTGTATTTGTGTCTACTGGGGATGTTACGAATGTCATATTTTTGACATTAAGGGAGGTAAGCGATAGTAAATGCGCATTTTTATAAAAATTTTCAAGTAAGAGAAAGTAATATTGGATACCAGAAAAACTTTCTTCTTTTTTCATGTGGAGATTTTTTAAAAGCTCGTCCATAAAGCCAGTTATACTAGTGTTTATTGTATTAGGTGGCAACTGTAAGTTTTAAACTTAACTAGAAATAAAATACTTCTCGTCGGATACCCGTGTTGCCACATAACATTGCATTTAAAAAAAGTATATCGAATAGATGACAGTTGCGTAAAACCAGGCTGACTGGCAACACTTAAGTAAGACAAATGAAATTATAGCAGGTAACCTACAAAAAACTTAATAGAAATATATCCAAAGATACATATATACAAAAATAATACATAAAATATATTTCGTTCGATACGCATATGGACATATTATTAGTTTCAGACGGGTGGCACCCTTGTAAAACATACAAAGTGACAACACTAAGTTAGGAGAGCTTAAATACAATATATTAACAATATTAAAAAGTTTACACAAATGGATCCACACATTTTCAAGAACATGCAAAAAAAATGTAATTGCATTAGGTGGCAACTCTAAATTTTTTACCTAACTAGAAATATTTTCGTAGAACGTTGAAATAAAATACATTTCGTGCAATACCTATATTGGTATATCAGACTCCATTTAAAATAAATTTCAGAAAGCTGGCAACCTATACATACTAAGTGGCAACACTTAAGTAGCAGAGTTTGAAATGTCTTCAAAAGCTCATCCAAATAGATCAAGTCTTTGTCGAGATAATAGTTATGAAAAAATATAGTAGGATTAGGTGGGAACGATATCTCATTTAATTAAAAAAAATTCATAATACAGAAACACCCCGTTTAAAGTTATAACTTGGTCCAAAAGCCACGCGCATTTTAAAGTTTTTCAGAATTTTACACTGAGCTTTGCAAATTATACTGCGTATGTAAATTATTAAAGAAATATCGATTAAAACCATTAAGATATTGTAAATTTCACTGTATTGGGGCCTTTTAAACAAACGTTTGTGAAAATGTGGGCGTAGTGGCTCACCGATTTAGATCATTCTCACCTACTTTGTATGTAACACTAACGGGCATGGCGGGTATAATTTTTAACTTCATAACTTGAACAGATTTTAGGTATGTGGGCTATGCCACGCCCATTATTTAAACTGAAACTGAAGCCATTTAAAGGGAACAAACTTCATCAGTTTACCCAAATCAAATAATGAAATTAGTCTTTCATGCCAAATCGTCAGATAGTTGGAATCGAAGTCTTCCGATTTGAATGAAATTTGTTGAGGAGTTTTCTTTTATCATAAAACGAAATTCTTCTAAAAAAAAAAATTAAAATATTTTATTTTTAAAGTTACGCAAATTCAAAATTTCACTTTTTTCTTTTTTATCTTGTTTTGTAAAGATTATTTCTCCAAAATTTCGGAAACTACTGTATTTAAAAAGAAACATTGGCGCTTTCAAAGGGTATACTTAAGGTTTTAAAAAAAAATATATTGAAAAAAAGTTTTGGACTCAAATGTTTTTGTATTATACCTCTGAAATATCCTGAGATATAATGAAATTTTCATAATGGAATATAAGAAAAAGTTTAAATTGTTTTTTAAGAAAAGGCAATTATTAATTGATTACGATTATATTAAATCAAAAAAATAAAAAATTTATAAAAACAAAAAAATCAAAAATAATCAAAAGTTGATTTGATTACTTTTAATTATTTTTTAAATAGTTTTGATTTATTTTTATTTTTTTGATTATTTTTGATTTTGTTTCGTATTGTTGATGTGAATGTTTATGTGCTTCTACAACAATACTTTGTTTAAAATTTTTTTTAATAATCGTAAAAAATTACGACTTTTTTTGATTATTTTTTCAATTAATCGAAAAATAATCGTTAAAAATTTAAAGCAATTAGTAATCAATCATTAAATGTAATCTAAAGAAAATAATGAATCGAACCGGAAATGACCACCATTAGTCATCATTATTTAACAAGTCTGGTTTAAACATGCGATTTTCGAACGTTAAACATTTTCTAAAAAAAGAAATTTGAAATTTTTTTTCCAAACATATTTTTTTGTTTTTATATCCTATCCTTTGAAAGTGCCAAAGTTTTTTTAAATACAGTAGTAGAAATATTGAAAAACTAAACTTTACAAAACAAGGAAAAAGAGGAAAATTTAAATTTCAATTTTGCATAACTTTTAAAAATAAAAATGTTTTTAATTTTTTTCTTTAGCAAAACTTCGTTTTATGATAAAAAGAACCTCTCCAACTAATTTCATTAAAATCGGGAGCGTCGATTAACAAGGATACTCGTAAACATACAGACAGTAGTGAGATTAGCTAAGAGTGTAAGCAGCAAAATGTGAAAATATCAAACAGGCGATATTCCAGAAAAAAAGAACAGAATTTCTTAGATCAAACAAAAACTTTGCTTTTAAGCAAAAACAAAAATGTAGCAAAAAGGAAGTAGGGAAAATTTGATGCATTTTAAAAGTCGTGAAAAAGCGCAAAAGCAACTTTGCAGCGAGCATGAAAAGCTGATGAAATATATTGAATTACCAATGGCTGAAAAAAAAATAAATCAACTAAACAAGAGTTAACAACAACAAAATACTAAAGACAAGCGTAAAGCTGTTGCTGCTGATAACAAAAAGTTGACTGGCAATTGGGCAAATCAACAACTAAACTTGTAGCTAAATAAGAACGCATTTGCTTTGTACTGATATCACATAGGAAAAGGGTTCTTCTGAAGTTGAAGCGTAAACATGCTGCCAAGGATACGAGAAACGTGTTAAATAAAGCGCAGAGGAAAGTTTGTGAATAATTAAAAATTCAATTAGAAGCTGAAGGAAATGTAAATTTGAAAGCTTAAAGTTGATAAGGAAAAAGGTGATAAGGTTAAAGATTTATTTGAATTTGAGTGCAAATCAAGTTAAGCTGGGACTGATTTAAAGGTTCCGTGAATGAAAGTGATTTTTTCGACTCACAATAAGTCTGAAAATATCCATAGCTTTTATTCGCGCGGTTTCAGACCTGGCAGATCTCTCATCAATGTAAGGAAAGAGTTTTTGATCTAGTTAATGCACCGACAGAAGACTTTTTCTGAGCACAGGCCCAATTAAAGGAAATCAGCCCCTTTCCATCAATGAGTCTCATTGTAGGAGTTGGGTCTCATAACCAGCACCTCATAGAACACTCAGACTAGCTTTTCAAGTTACAATTCTTGTTAGGACAGAAAATAGCCATTTAAGTGAGTGAGGGCTGAGCTATACTCTGAAGATTAAAGATTTGCAAGCCACGAAGTCATATCGACTGCCTGACTCGTGCTGTGTCTTCCAAGCGGAAATCTATGCCATAGAAAAGGTAGCTGGATTGCTGGGAGACCAAATAGTAACAGCGACCAATATAACGATCTTCGTTGACAGTCAAGCTGCTTTGAACGCATTAGAACCTAACGTGATAAACTCTGATATGATTCTAAGGTGTCCAACCTCGCTAAAGGCATCATATAAACATTTCTTTCTGCTAGGTCGCCGGGCAAAGCGGTATTGATGAGAACGAAATAGCTGATGAGGTGGCTAGGAAGGGCCCCGAAATGGACATACAACTCTATGCGACCGATATTAAGAAATCTGATGACGAGAATTGGCGAGCTTTTTTTTAAACACCGAATTTTCTATGGACCCCCAGGGATGGTTCCGCAGTCTCAAGGTCCATATAGCCATGTTGAGACAGAAAAAGAACTAGCTGTCAGGATGACGAGGAAGAGGACCGATTCTTTGTGGATGCCCAGGGCTATAGTCAAGGCGTCTACGATTTCTGGGAGCACGCTTTTTCGACAGTCTGGTAGAGGTGAGGGAAGTGGATATTTCACTCCTTTTTAAGTTTATATTGAAGAGTAAGTGATTTAAAAAAGATTAAATTAGTAATACCTGGTTGAACGAATATGCCTCTTCCTGGCACGCAATGAGAGCATTCACAATATACATAAGTGTCTCCGAGGAGAAGTTTGGATATTCCATGCCCGCTCTCCTAACCTTACCTTGGTGAATGAATGTATAAAAATAAAAAAGCAACACAAGAAAAGTAAATCGCTACACTATTGTGTAAAAAAAATGGGTTGTTCTAGAGCATTTGGACGGCACTCGATAAACACAGTTGATATCAACAGTTTTAGAACAACTGGAGTATACTGCTGACAGGTGAAACAGTTTCGTAATGCCCCTGCGGGTTAGGGGTTTAGAATATGCCCGAGGTAGGCATACCGGAAGTAAGAGGCGACTAATATGCACAAAGGTAATGACGTGCAACTCGATGGTTGATCTACGGATATGATGCCTCTCACCTCTCATTACCCATCTTATCCTTCCGTAAGGATATGATTCCTCTCACCTCTCATTACCCATCTTATCCTTCCTTACGGAAGGAGGGGTGACATGACATAGAAGATTTCACTGGTCATAAATCGCTACCACGATAGTCGGGCAGTACCACAAGGGAGTACCGGAGCGTATCGGGTTCAAATCCGGCCAAGGACTGTTAATTCGACAACACTCCCCAAAACCTTCGGGATATTTTCAATTTATTCAACACATTTTCAAGTAAAACATATGAGACATTTGCTGAAAATTTTTTTACAAAAACTCATTGTCATTCTCCACAGAACCGCTACGCGCTATCGTCTAAAGAAATAAACTTTTCTAACCTACAAATTTGAACATTTTAATTCCTAAATACGATTTTTAAATATTTTATCAGATCGGAGTAAGACTAAGTAGCAACGCAATAAATGTCAATAGAACATCACATTTACATGATTCAGCTATCAACATTAAAATTCCAATAAACATTAAATTCACCCCAAAGGACCTAATAAAAAGTCTGCCAGACCAAAAGCTTTCTAAACAAAGCCAACTTAATCATAGGGAAAATGAAAAGAAATTACAACAGTAGCAATAAAATTGTTATTTCAAAATAACCACATAATATTATACAACAACATTAAATTCGCCAAAAAATTACGGTCAGCAGGAGTAAACCTCAGACCAATTAAGGAACAGGAAGCAAATCATCAATGTTGGTGTGTTTATGTGCACACATATGTAAGTGCATTTGTGTGTATGTGTGTATTTGTGTTTTGTGTGGGAGTGGGAGGCAATAATTACAAATATATTTTATCATAAAACGCCACAGGATGTAAAATTTCAATTAAATTACTGAGTCTAAACATCATTAAAAACCTTTCAACGTAATTATGTCACACAAATACGCACACAAGCTCATTCAGTACCCTAAAAAAAATGCGATTAGTCGAGGATACATCCAGGATAGGTCGCAAAGGAGAATGCGACTAATGCCAGTTCTGACCACTTTTATGGACTCGACTGTTGATTTTTGTTACAGCATGTTCTATGGAGAGATCAGATGTATCCATTAATAACGGGTACGAAAGGACTAATCCACTTTCTACCCAAACGGGTACTTTTAACTCCTAAAAGTATGCCACAAAAACTAAAATTGTACTACGCCCCTATGCGTATGCTGCACAATAAAAATGTATTTTTGTATATTGAATCATAGCCAACTGTACACTAAAGGGAATAATCGAGGTTCAGTCTCTTTAGGGATTAGTCACACGATTTTTTGCAGGGTTTTTATAGCTCATGTGTTCGAGTGAATGGTTTATCGTATGTTTACACTGCTCTTTGCAAGCTTGTTTTGTATGTCTTTAAACGGGATAGCAGGAAATTGGTATTAAAGCGATAAAATTAAATTAGAAACTGGAACATTTTTAACTAGAATTTGTGAAAACGTATAAAATTTATTGGGCGCTAAAATCTAAATTTTTCTCCTAACTTTGACAACAAAGTGGCTCATGCACAACTTAAGTAAGCTCTGAACCGGTTACCAGGTATTGAAACCATATATATTCCAAGGGCTGGAAAAATTCTGCGTTGAGTATTCTAATTACCCCGCATATTAAGTTCATATCACTAAAGCCTTTCGGGGTATCTATTTTCTTCATTCTTACCAGAATTGAATAGAATTGTCGGTACGGTAACCGGTTGAAAAAGAGTTGCAAAGAAATCCATTGCGTGAAAATTCTAGCCGAAACTGGCATCGCAATGCAAAAGTGTACAGTTAAAAACACTGCTTGGGCTATAGGTCAGTTCTGAGAACGTAGCATTTTCTCAATCTCTACACTTTCGTCTGCGCAATCCAAATGTAAAACATACGTATAACTGCGCTATATCATTCCTCAAACCATTTACACACTTGCAGAAACCAAAAGTCTCAAATATTGACTTTAGCTCAAACCGCACTAAAAGTAGTAAACTCCTAAACATATCCTTATGAACAGAGAAACAGTACAAAAACTGATTTGAATTTGCCCACCACTGAACAATTAGATTCGAGGCTTACTGCCATAGAAGTTTAGCAAGAACTTCCATCCATTCTTGCACTTGTTATTATTGACAATCCAGCCCTTTTGGCAGCCCCCAAGACATTATACTGTGACAAGGACTCAAAAAGTGTACCAAAATAGTTCAAGATAAGTGGTGATTTGAGGATATTGATTCCTTTATCCATCCCTAATATGCAGAAATCCCACTTTTTTCGATGTTTAAGAAATGTCTAAATTTTCAAAGTGATTTCCAACATATTTTCCAGCTAAAGGTTGATTACAGTTTGAAAATCATTGGAGTTCATTTTGAAAGGTTTTTAAATATGGCAGCACTCGTATTTTCTGTCATATCTGACATGAAAAAGTAATCAAAACACGTGACCTGAAGAAAAATTGCCAAACATTTTGCCAAAACATTTAAAAAAGGAAAAAAATAATAATAAGATTTATATATTTTTGTGACAAAAGCTAGTATTTATAATATTATATTATATAAATAATATTGCGAATTGTGTTTTTGTAATTTATGAAATGCCAAAAAAAATAAAATGTAGAATTTGATTGCCGTTGGAAAATATCAATGAAATAAAAGGAGAAATCCAATACTTTTTCAAGTGAAGAAATAAAGATATTTGTAGATCAAAAATGTTCCCTCTTGCTGGAGGATCAACTGGTTCTTCAACTGATCTCAAACTAAAAATCAGTGTTGGAAATTGGGGAACGGATTTGATCTCAAATCAGCTTCAAATGTATTTCCAAAAAAATGCTTATTGGGTAAATTGAAGAACCGTTCCGCATTGCATTAACACAAAAACAGTCCATTTTGATTTTGTAAAAATATTCTCGATTTGTTGGCAATACTAGAACTCTTATCATACAACTGACCAATTGTTATATAGGTATATCCAATTGCAGACATCTCATGCTTTTTGACCCCATATGCCCTGTCGGCCAAATATCTTGGTGCTTTATATACACATACATGATTACCAAAGTACTTGAGGTTAATTTTAGTTTGATACCAAAAAAAATCCAATTGTACATAAAAAAATTTCCATGTTGATTATTAACTAGCACTCGTCGTTTACCCTCAACTCGTGCATCAAGTCCCTGTGGTATTTTTCTAGTAATCAAAATAATTACCAATATTGCTACATACTAAGTACGGATGCCAGTTTTCTAAATTTCAAGAATATCGAAATTTTCGGGATCATATTTTCCAATCCAGGAATCTAGGTATTCTCTACACTCATACAGTTTTCATTGACTAGTTATTTCATTTTTCAAAAGTTTTGAATTTTTGGATAAGTTTCTTAAGTTGTTAAGTTTAGTGAAAAAAATATGGGTTATGAAACCGTTAAATTAAAAATTGATATAAGAAAACTAAGTCCTTTACTATAGAGGATATTACATTTAAATAAAACATGTTAAATAATGATAACTAATAGTAATGATTACCGGTTAATTATTTTCTTGAGAATCCATTTAATGATTGATTACCTTTTTCATATTTTGGTAATTATTTTTCAATTAGTTACATAAAATAATCAAAAAAAATTATGATTGTTTACGATTATTAAAAAAAAATAAACAACAAATAATCAAAATTTTGTGTACCAACAATTCAATTGAATTGAGTTGTTGTTTTTACGGCCTGTACATTTGCAAAGTACCATTACTATAAACGAGCTTAAGGCCATCAATAACAATTCTTCTTTTTATTTATGGAAATTATTACTGTTTTTTTGTTTTAATAATTATTTTTAATTATTTATTAAAAGTTTTTATTAGAATAGAATAGGAAAATTTTAGAGACAACGGCCAAAAGTTTTCTTATAGATCCATTTCGGAAAATAATCAAGAAAGTAGTTTTGATTACTTTTGATTATTTTTAATTCTTTTTTTATTGATTTTTTTTTTGGATAATTTTTTATTTTTTTCAGTATTGTTGTAGAAGCACAAAAATATACACATCTACAATACAAAAAACTTTTTTTTATTATTTTAAAATTTTTTCTAATCGTAATTTAATTGATTTTTTTAAAAAACCATTAAAATAGTCATTACCAATTAAAAAATCCGTTTAATTAATAGATTACTAATTACTAATCGAATTTGACAGGTCTGACTTGAAAAAAAAAGAAACGAATTGTGAAGGCATAAATGGAAAGCTGTTGAAAGTGGGTCCAAGAGGCCCACACTTTCTTGATTGGTAGTTGCTAGACTACTTTTCTTAAAGTAACACCACCAACAACGAAAATTAAAATATTCAAAATGTAGCATCATGTCAGAAATGCCGAAACATTCGGATGATTTTGGGATGGGCGTACATTATAATAAAAAATCTCAAGTGAATGTATGTTTGGAGTTGCAGACTAAAGTTTGCAACAAAGTAGCAAAATACATGAAAAGAAATCAGAATAAATTCATCCAAACTGTTTCACAAACTTATGTTTAACATAGCGTTACTGTCCCAATATATTTAGAGTTGTCTTGCTTTCACCACTTTCTCATGCCGAAGTGCGTGTTTTTGTTTTCTATGATTTCATTCAGTATTTTACTTTCTTTTCTATATTTTTGATAAATTTGTATGTTATTTTTGTTTGTAATACCCAAATGTGGTTTCGCTGCGTTAAGTGCTATCTTGGGAATAAGTTGTTTTTGTTTGGGATTTGTATAAAGTAAACAGGGTGAGGTGTGACAACCTAAAAATTAGCAATTTCCGTAAGGTAAAGGCCAGACTAAGATTTCGGTTAGCTGATTTTGATTTAAGACTGATTACTCGGGAAAAACAAGCCTGCCGTTACTTATTAATTAGAACATTGTGACGGATTCAGTTTCCCTCAGTTAATTGTTTTTGTGTCATTCGCTGATAAAACAAAAAAAAAATAAAACACCTCGAGTCAGCATAACTAGCGAATTAAGGAAAAAAGGTCGCCAAAAAATGCAATTTAAAATAAAATAAAATTAAATTAAGTTGAATAAAAATAAATAAAACAATAAAACAAAATAAAGTGAAATCAACTAAAATAGAATAATATAAAATAAAGTTAAAAAAAAATAAAAAAAAAATAACATAAAATAAAATAAAATCAAATAAAATAATATAAAATAAAATTAAGTAAAATAAAATAAAATAAAATAAAATAAACTAAAATAAAATAAAACAAAATAAAGTAAAATAAAATAAAACAAAATAAAATATAATAAAATAAAATAAAATAAAATAAAATAAATAAAATAAAGTAAAATAAAATAAAATAAAATAAAATAAAATCAAATAAAATAAAATAAAATAAAATAAAAAAAAATAAAATAGAATAGAATAGAATACAATGAAATAAAATAAAATGAAGTAAAATAAAATAAAATAAAATAAAAAAAAATAAAAAAAAATAAAATAAAATAGAATAGAATAAAATAAAGTAAAATAAAATAAAATAAAATAAAATAAAATAAAATAAAATAAAATAAAGTAAAATGAAATAAAATAAAATGAAATAAAATAAAGTAAAATAAAGTAATATAAAATAAAATAAAATAAAATTAAAAAAAATAAAATAAAATAAAATAAAATATAATAAAATAAAACAAAACAAAATAAATTAAAATAAAATAAATTAAAATAAAATAAAATGGAATAATATAAAATAAAAGAAATTAAATAAAATAAAGTAAAATGAAATAAAATAAAATAAAATAAAATAAAGTAATATAAAATAAAATAAAATAAAATTAAAAAAAATAAAATAAAATAAAATATAATAAAATAAAACAAAACAAAATAAATTAAAATAAAATAAATTAAAATAAAATAAAATGGAATAATATAAAATAAAAGAAATTAAATAAAATAAAGTAAAATAAAATAAAATAAAATAAAATAAAATAAAATAAAATAAAATAAAATAAAATAAAACAAAATACAACAAAATAAAATAAAATAAAAAAAAATAAAATGGAATAGAATAGAATACAATAAAATAAAATAAAATGAAGTAAAATAAAATAAAATAAAATAAAAAAAAATATAAAAAAATAAAATAAAATAGAATAGAATAAAATAAAGTAAAATAAAATAAAATAAAATAAAATAAAGTAAAATGAAATAAAATAAAATAAAATAAAATAAAATAAAATAAAATAAAATAAAATAAAATAAAGTAATATAAAATTAAATAAAATAAAATTAAAAAAAATAAAATAAAATAAAATATAATAAAATAAAACAAAACAAAATAAATTAAAATAAAATAAATTAAAATAAAATAAAATGGAATAATATAAAATAAAAGAAATTAAATAAAATAAAGTAAAATAAAATAAAATAAAATAAAATAAAATAAATTAAAATAAAATAAAATAAAACAAAATACAACAAAATAAAACAAAATAAAATAAATTTAAAAAAATTTAATAAAATGACAAAACATAAAATAAAATCATATTAAATCAAATAAAATGAAACAAAATAACAAAACATAAAATAAACCAAAATAAAATAAAACAAAACAAATTAATGTAAAATAAAATCAAATAAAAAAAAAATTAAATAAAATGACACAACATAAAATAAAATAAAATCACATAAACTGAAACAAAATAACAAAACTTAAAACAAAATAAAATAAAATAAAATAAAATAGAATAAAATAAAATAAAATAAAATAAAATTAAATAAAATAAAATAAAATAAAAAAAATTAAATAAAATAAAATAAAACAAAATAAATAAAATAAAATAAAATAAAGTAAAATGAAAAAAAGAAATTAAAATAAAATAAAATAAAAAAATATAAAATAAAATAAAATAAATAAAACAAAGTAAAATAAAAAAAATAGAATAGAATAGAATAAAATAAAATAAAATAAAATGAAGTAAAATAAAATAAAATAAAATAAAATAAAAATAAAATAAAATAAAATAAAATAAAATAAAATAAAATAGAATAGAACAGAATAAAATAAAATAAAACAAAATAAAATAAAATAAAATAAAATAAAATAAAATAAAATAAAATTAAATTAAATAAAATAAAATAAAGTAAAACAAAATAAAAGAAAATAAAATAAAATAAAATAAAATAAAATAAAATAAAATAAAATAAAATAAAATAAAACAAAATAAAAAAAAATTAAATAAAATAAAGTAAAATAAAATAAAATAAAATAAAGTAAAACAAAATAAAACAAAATAAAATAAAATAAAATAAAATAAAATAAAATAAAATTAAATAAAATAAAATAAAGTAAAACAAAATAAAATAAAATAAAATAAAATAAACTAAAACAAAATAAAAAAAAATAAAATAAAATAAAGTAAAATAAAATGAAATAAAATAAAGTAAAACAAAATAAAATAAAATAAAATAAAATAAAATAAAATAAAATAAAATAAAATAAAGTAAAATAAAATAAAATAAAATAAAATATAATAAAATAAATAAAATAAAGAAAAATGAAATCAAATAAAATGAAATAAAATAAAACCAAATAAACAAAAAATAAGAAAAATAAAATGAAAGAAAACAAAAATAAAATATACAAAAAAAAATCAAAAAAAAAATGTTGTTATTTATAGATATGTTGCTAACTTCTTTTTCTTTAAATGGCGCTTTGTCCACTAAGTACTTAAGAAAAAAAAATTATCAACTGTTTTTCTGACATATTCTATAATATTTTTCTTCATTTTACTCTATGACAGAGTCGAATTTTCGCCAAAGCTTAGGTAATCACCATTAAATGGTGCTGTGTATGAATACATTAATTATAAACTATATTTATCTCGTGTAAAAAATCAATACTAACATTTTTGATAAAGCAAAATTCCTAAATTATCGCATAAACCCCACTTTACCCTATTATGTTTTTCATATGTTTATATCATTGCGTTTTTGTGGTTAAGATTTGGTTTGGTCTTTCCATTGAGGGTTGGCTACACACTTGGAATATTTTTGCATAACTTTTATTATTATTTGGGATTTTTATATTTTTACTATTGAAAAGAACTCTATACAAAACATCACGTTCTTGCAAATTCAACTCACAGGGGCATTGAATCGCTGATGTTTTCAAATCGCAAGGAAATGCTAAAACGGCAGATACGCCAACGGTGTTTTAGAAAAACTGATCGAAATATTGCAAAACTTTCCTGAGCTGAAGACTAACTCAAAGTTTAGGTAAAAAAAAATCTCCAACAAAATAAGGTTTTGTGTAAGGTCCTCCGGTGTCTTGTAATCAGTTGTAGAATTCGTAGAAGCGAGGTTTGCAGGGACATTGAAGATGTGTAAGTATATTTTTCGCATTACTACAATGTTTTGCAAATTAACTTAACTTTCTGTAAGCAGCTTCTCTACGTGACCTCATACGTATTAGGTAAAGGGCAATATGTTGGTCATAAAAGCTTTTGATTTGATTTGTTTGGTTCTTAATTTGTTGTTTTCGACAAAAAAAATCTTATTTTGGGGATGACTGTATTTACGTGACCAAGGCTATTTTAGTAAGAGTGGAATGAGTAGGAAACTTGATGGAGATGCCTTTAAACCTCTAATTGGAGACAATTGTGGTAATGTGGTATTTATTTTTTGTAGGGAAACTTGATTATTAAGAAAAGTTCCTATATTAAAACTTGAAGAACTGTGAAGGGCTTTATGAATCAGAACAAAACAAGGTGACTCTGTAAATTGGCTAACTAATAATTATGAAACCACAATCACCAAGGAAGAATGTATTCGAGTAATAGACAACCTTACCGGCAAAGCTTTAGCTGAAGGATCCTTCTCTTTGGGAGATCAAGCTTATTTAAACCGGCGCCCAACTGTCACAGAACAGATAGCCACCTTCTTTTTATAAACATCTTTTCTGCAATACCCATCCGGAAGGAATTGAATCAACAAACTTTATCCAAAAATACACTTCGGAGATTTATTGGAGTTTACCGGATGAAGCCCGATACGATCCGTTACTAGCATCATGTCGAACCTTCGAGTCAGCTCACCTTGCATATGTGTTATCTAAAAGTTTTCTGGAGTGGCACCTGAGGTAAAAAAGATTGGAAGATGGTAGCCGTAATATCCGCAGAATTGTCATTGAGTTGAACGTCACTACCCTTCGTGGACCTCTTTCAAACTTGTTAATGGTCCTTCCAATGTTGAGTGGCTTACACCATAAACGAATATCGCTGTGACTGCCTTTGCATAGCCTTTGGGAAAGCCGCTCAACTCTGTCCTCAACATTAACAGGTTAGCTTCCTTATTCAGAGACAGCTTGAGCCGAGTTCAGAAGTCTTGGTGACGGTGTAGAACTACTGCCATTTGTGGAAAACAAAATTTTTTTAGAAGTTTTAACTTTTCACTGAAAAGCGAATCGAAATCGGAATAGAAAGACTTCGCATAAACGAAAAAACCAGATCTACAAAACCGGTGTTAGTTTTAGATAAAGAAACGAAAACTAGAATTGAAATATTTCGCATCACCGGAACCAATATTATTTTCAAAGAAGGAAATCCAGAACAGAAACGAAACACTTTAAAATTCGAAAACGGAATCAAAACACTTTGCACAACCAAAACTGGAATCGAAAGATAAGCCAGAAGCCAGGATAAAAGGACTTTGAAAACCCGAAGCCGGAATCGTGTTACTTTGCACAACCGAACCCGCGGCACGATATTTCAATCGAAACAGGATCGAAACTTGAACCAAACGAGATCTAAACCAACACCGAAATCAAACCGAATCAAAGGTTTGATCCGATCACAATGGAAACCCGATCAAAGCTTAATCCGATCTCAATCGCAACGCGATACAAACTTAATTAGGATTTAGGCTGAAACCGGATCCATGCAACATTTTATTTTAACCAAACCTCGTTATAAACTGAAAGCGGAACTAAACCGAAACCGGATCCAAGTTAAAACGAGATCTCAATCGAAAAGGGATCAAAACCTAAACTCGATTCATGCCCAAGCTTGATATAATACAAACCAGATCCTAACCCAATTCGGACCTAAACCGAAAAAGGATTTAAGCCGAAACCGGATTTATTTAAAACGTCATTTAGACCTAAAGCAATTTTGAAGAAGGAAACCAAAAGCGGAATCGAAATACTCCGCATAACCGAAAACGAGATCGGAATAGAAGGACTTCATATAACCGAAATCAAAACCGGATCTCTACCGAAACCGAAACCAAACCGAAACGGGATCCAAAGCGGGATTTAACTCTTTCTAAAACCAGATATAAAGCAAACCGGATCCAAACCGAATTATTTAAAAAATGTGTTTAAACAGCAACCTTATCGAAAGTATTTTTTTTTTTTTTCAAAACAAAAAACAGATGTCAATATTAATTTCGAAAAAGGTACCCGGAACGGAATTGAAAAATTTCGCATAACCAAAACAAATGCTGGATAAAGATAGAAGCCGATCTTTATTTTTAAGAAAGAAATTTAAACCGAATGTAAACTAAAACCGGACCTAATCGAAACTGGATCCAACCCTTAAGTGGATTCATAATGAAACTGGATCTCAACGGAAGCTGGAGCTAAATCGAAGAAAGATGTAAACTAAATCTGATAAAGGCCGAAGAAATAAATCAAAACCGGGATCCAATCACTTTGCATAACCGTTGCCGAAATCGGATCTACACCGAAACCCTGAATATTATTACTTCGCAAAACTGAAAACAGAACCGTAATTTTGAGAAGGTTCTATTCTCTGGCATCCACAGGTGGGTTGAAGGGAATTTTTTTTGATATCTCGAAACCGGTTAAAGAGATATTGGCCGTGTAGAGCAACGAGGAGACTGATAAAAGTTGGATAGTGTTTTTAAGGAGGGTGGTTAAGGACAATGGAAAGTAAAAAGAAGGCAAAATAAGAAAATTAAGAGGGAGAGCAGTCAGAAGCTGTGTGAAGAGTATGGTCGAAAAAGGGTATGGAGGGTCAATGCTTGGTAGCGACAACAGCTGCGGGTCTATTAGTTATCTTACTAAACAAACATCGCTTCGAATGTTATATGTATCAAGTGCATATTTGTTGTTTTTTCAATTCTATTTTCTTTTGTTTAATTGCTCATGACAATTGAAAACTAAAATTCGCCGACAAAGCAAGTATGACTAGACAAATATTATAGGAAGTGCAAATGCACTTGATCGTTGCAAATGGAAATTGAAACAGATGGATGACTGAATTGGATGAGAGTAAATATTGACATTGCAACTAAATAAGTGGAGTCTACTACTCGAAAACGTTGCACTCGACCACAACAGCACTGCAGCGAACAACAAGTGCAACCAACTACGTAACGTGTGAGTGTCATGACTTTTAGGCTGCTGAGAGGCTGGACATACCCTGTAGTCAAAGCAACTAGTTTTGAACCACTTCAAAATTAGAATCTTTTTGCCATACAAGAAATATAACCAGACTTAAACTATTTCAAAAACTTATAGTGATAATAATTTAAATGCTTCCGGGCTTGACGAATACTCGGCCCACTTGGGAGAGCATTAGACTTGAGCTCGGGTGCTAGATATACCGAGTTTAAAAACTTAGTATTTTCCAACTCTGGCAACTCCAGTACTTTCAAGAAATTTGAATTTTTGTTTAAACATATTTAGTCTGTTTTGAAGTAGTTTAAATTGAGTGGTAAACTAGTATTTGTTAGTTCTGCCCAGTTTGGTGTTTCACTACCGGGTATCATGTATGTAGGTTTCAAGTTTGTGCCGCCATATGACTATGCATACTAAATATTTCTCTATGCTTCGGGGATAATTTCCATTTCGTTGCATTTTGCCAAATGAAATTTGTAGAAATCTCTTTTGAAATGCATTTTCAAAATTTTTTTGGTTGCTGTCATTTTTTTGCGGTCTCGCGTACACAGTTTTTTCCAACACTTATTTACCAACTCGAAAGCGCGTTCAAGTGCAGTTTATGTAATTTGTTTGCACTCGTCTGGCAGCTTTGTTTGAGGCATTTGCAACAATTTGCAGCACGACCTATTGCTACTCAAACGAGCATGTGTTAGCAGATTAGATTGGTTGAACTTTTTGTTTATTTTTTTTAACCTTTAACTGTTAACCATTGGACTATCAGAACGATGGTTTGTTCGTCAGCTAAACACCAACTCTATTCATTTTTATCCCCACATTCCCCAAACACCGACATCTGCTGCCATTATCATTGATAATTTTTAAAGAATTCTTATTCTTGGCCTCGAATTCGTTAATAGTCATGATTACTTTGAAATTTACAGCCAGCAAAAACAACAATTCATTCGGTGATATTCAAGATTTTCGAAGTTAACTTCATTTGGATTGTTTCGGGATAATTTTTGAGGTTTTTTGGGGTTATTTTGGAACCGTTTCGGGATTATTTTCTTGACTTTCACAGGACCATTTCGGGACCTGTAAGAAATAATTTCGGGATTTTTCGTCATAATGTCGGAAACGTTTCCAGGACCATTTCGTGACTTTTTTCGGATTATATGGAAATTATTTCGGAATTGTTTTCCGGAACGATTCGTGACTCTTTCGGAATTTTTTTTTTACTTTGTCGAGACGGGAGCGTGTCATTATTCTGTATTACAAAATTCTGTGTGACAAAATTCTGTAAATTGCAAAAAAATTCTGCTTGAACAAAATTCTGCTTTTTAAAATTCTGCCTTTTAAAATTCTGCTTTTTTAAAATTCTGCTTTCTAAAATTCTGCTTTGAATGTTCTGTATTACAAAATTCTGTATTAAAATATAATGTTAACAATGTTAAAGAGGTAATGTAATTATTTTGAAAAAGTGCGCACATGTACATATGTATATATTTTATTTGTTTTGTCGCAAGTTTTCATGTGATTGTTGTAAATTATTAGGCTGTACTTAAAAACGCGCAAAAGAGTCGGATCGGTGGCATGTTGCCACCGATCAGGGCAACCACCTGGACTTGGCATGGCGTAGCCCAGGGTTATTTAAATAAGCGCGGCCGAAGGCCGCCTATGCAGAAAGGTCTTTTGTACAGAATAACTGTAGTTCGCGTAGCTGCGCACTTTTTCAAAATAATTACATTACCTCTTTAACATTGTTAACATTATATTTTAATACAGAATTTTGTAATACAGAACATTGAAAGCAGAATTTTAGAAAGCAGAATTTTAAAAAAGCAGAATTTTAAAAAAGCAGAATTTTAAAAAGCAGAATTTTAAAAAGCAGAATTTTGTTTTTAGAATTTTGTACATACAGAATTTCGACACCAACCCGTCGAGACCACTTGGAGACTTTTAAAGTATCATTTCGGAATTGTTTTCCCTACTTTTATGTGACAATTTTGGGCTGTATCGTTATAATTTCGGAATAATTTAAGGGTAATTTCGCTATTGCTTTCGATACCGTTTCGTGGACTTTTTCTGGGATCATTTCTGGATTGTTTACCGGACTTTTCTGGACCACTTTCGAGACTTTTGCATCATCATTTCGGGACTGTTCTTGTCTCTTTTTTGGATCAATTCTGAATTGTTACCGTGATTTTTTCGGAATCATTTAAAATTGTTTTTGGAACTTTTCCAGCACCATTTTAGAAATTTTTTGGAATCATTTCAGTTTCATGGCTCCGAAAAATTTCCGAAATTATCTCAAAAAAATATCCCCTAATTAGTTCTGAAAAAAACCAAGCAATTATCCTAAAAAACTCTCAAAATGATTGTAAGAACAGTACCGCAATAATCCTGAAATAGTACTGAAAAGTTTTGATAACTATTTTGAAATGGTTACAAAAAAGTCTCGAAAACAATTCCCAAATGATCCTGAAATGACTCCGAAAGAGTAACTTTATACTCAGCTGTTATGTGATACACGCGGTTTTTTATTTGTTTTAAGGTACAAAACTGTGTGATATCCCTACAAAGGATTGCCACCTGTTCGTAAGTTAATTTTATGTATTAAAAAGTATCTTTTACCCATACAGAAAGGTAGATTGATTTTCAAATTTGAGGCTTCGAAAAATTAGTATAATTATTTTTTTTTAAGTTGTTGTTAGCTCAAGAATGGGATTGAGCAGTTTTACTCATTTTTTTTTGGATTTGTCTTGCTCGGGAATAGGATATTAGTTCTCACCTCTTCGAACGTTAATTTTTAATGTATAGCTTGTTTGATTTTTAAATCTGAGACATTTATGTAAAACGTTTTGGCCAGTAAATAATTGTTGATATATTACTTTTTTATAGCAAGTACTGCCACCTATTCAAGTATTTTTTTCTAATTTATTGTTAGTTTCTATAAATTCTACCAATACAAAAAACTTCATTTAAAATTATTTCGCATAATAAGATATTTTAAAACAGTTAAAAAATATTTTCCGGCGATTCAATATTGTAATTGCACAAGTTCTCACTTCTGTTGATACTTTTTGAGTGCAACGGTTTTAATTAAACTTCAAGCAAAGATTTCAAAAATTATAAATTTCCAAATGATTTGTATTGCTTCAATCGACATCTTCGGTGTGCTTATATGTGCTTTAAATTATTGTTTAAATATATTTTCTGGTGCATCTTAGCATGCAAGTTTTAATGTTTATATAATGCTTTCCAATTTCCGGTTTTATTACTGCAACAAGAAGGTATTCCAAATTAATGTTTTTCCGACCACCCTAATGTGCATACACGCGCTGTTTAAAACAAGCAGCGCGAAAAATCAGTTAAAAAATTGTCAAATAATCGAATGAAACACCATAAAGTTTCCAATAGGAAGACATTTTTCAAAGTATTTTAGAGGCCAAAATGTAAAGCCTAAATCCATATCCGCATTTTGTGGTTGTTGAATTATAAAAATGCCTAAAGCTAAAGAGCAGAAAGAAAGCAAATACAAAAGTTCTATTGAATAAATATTTGAAATATCTTTATTAAATACCAAAAACGGTACGAAACTTGATTAAGCTGAAATCAGCTTTTATAAAAATTAAAGGCTAGAAGTAAGGGAAATTCAATAACTTTCTTACAGTAATAACACGAAATAATAATTATTATTATTATTATAATTGAATAAGAATTATCATCGGTCGTAAACTCATGGAAATAAAAAAAAAATTATGTAATGATTATAATTATGTGGAGTTGGTGATTTAGGGTTAGGTTAAGTATAGATTTTCCTAGATTATTTTCTACCCGGGTAGCGTAGCCTGCCGATACTCGAAGAGTGGTGAGTTTTTGAAAGCGGAAATGGCTATACGTTGAAATTTTTTGACTTATCAGACTGTGCTTCTAAATTTTCTACATAATAACATTAACTAAATTATAATTAAAGTTAATCAAATTGTGATTATTCTACCTTCCTGAATTTTTTTTAAACTATCAACTGATTAATTCATAAATCAAGTATATGTTGATTGAGTAATCGCACATCATACGATTCAAATCACTCAGACATACATAGCATAAAATAAAAGTTTGGAATTAATAATCGCGTGATTCAAAATTTTTTAATTTATGCGACTGCAAAAATCATAAAATAAAATTAAATGAAAAATTTAGTATGAAAAATCTGGCTAGTTGATATAATAAGGAAAATAAAACTCCCCGTCTATGTTTGCTTTCCGAAAAAGTAAATAAGGCCCACTAAAAATGTAATAGAATAGATAGACTTTTTGTGTGCTGGTAACTCAAAACGACCTCCTTATGCTGCCGAAAAATTGAGACACTTGTTTCCAATATTTAACGCCGCTAAAACTTACTAAAAAGAAAATTAATTTTGTTAGTTTTGTTATTTTATTCATGAGTCGCTCAGTGCGTGCTGAAAAAAAAACTTTCATCAGTTTTCTCACAACTTTATCTAAGAAGGCTAGACCACTTTTTTGAAAATTATCACGTAAAAGCTCTAGTCATCACCGTTGTCTTTCAAAAAACTGATTCTTCATATTATCTTGCTGCTAAGTAATTAAATCAAATTAAATCGAAGTTACATTCATGAAACATATAAAGCTTTATTCTGAATTGAACCAAGCACATTTCACTCATATATTAAGAAGAACTTTTTAATAAAATTAAATATTTTGTCCTGATATTAATTAATTCATTTTATTGATTTTTTATACCAACAATTTTGTGAAAATTATTATTGTTTTTACTTATAAATAATCATTTTAATTAATTGTTAAAAGTTTTTTGATTGAATAGAGTAGGAAAAATGTTTTAGAGATAAAAATTCAAAAAGTGAAAAATTATTATTCTTGGCCTTGAGCTCGTTTCATGAATACTTAATTCATTTTAATTCGCTACGTACCGTTAAAATTTTACTATTAAAACTATTTAAGCAACATCTCAGATAAGTTTTATTGTAGAAAACATTCGTACCAATCTACCTTAATCCATTACCATTGAGCTTTTACAATTCCCGCCCTTAAGACGGTTACATTACTATGTATTTTATGATTACAAAGGTTTTACAGAATAATCGGAATAATCTGCTTGCTGCCAAATGCT
Organism: Merzomyia westermanni; assembly: GCA_949987695.1. Classification (NCBI taxonomy): domain Eukaryota; kingdom Metazoa; phylum Arthropoda; class Insecta; order Diptera; family Tephritidae; genus Merzomyia; species Merzomyia westermanni. Next base: position 191,741,170 of record OX465288.1, read on the forward strand.
TTCACAATAATCGAAGGCATACTAAAGCTTATAAAAGCATATAAAACAATACACACACAATAAATTTGCATTTGTGTTAGCTTAAATGTGAATACCCTGCAAAACATGCGATTAGTCTAGGATGCATCCGGGACGAGTAGCAAAGGAGGATGCGACTAATGCCAGTTCTGATCACTTTGTATGGACTCGACTGTTAATATTTGCTACAGCATGTTCTATAGAGAGACCACATGTATCCATTTATAACGGATACGAAAGGACTAATCCACTTTCCACCCAAACGGGAACTTCTAACTCCTGTAAGTATACTACAAAAACTGAAATTGACTTACACCCCTATGAGCATGCTACACAAATAAAAATTTACTTATGTTTTTTGAATTATAGACAACTGTAGACTAAAAGGATTACTCGCGGATCGCTCTCTTTAGAAATTAGTCACACGATTTTTTGCAGGGTATTGATTTCGTGCGAAAGCGAATGTAATGCTCATAAGAATTTAATTAACTTAAATTAATTTCAGTCGCCGAGTGCACTTCGAGTGTACCTCATTTGCACCGTGAAAACCGTGAAAATTCCAACTTAATCCGAATTCATTCCTTCGTCTGCTACTGCACATTGTTAAATTTTAAACGAACAGAGTACGGAAAGGAGCGTCCTTTATGGTCGATCGAAAGAAAAAAATGCTGAAAAAATTACAAAAATGCCATAGACGGAATAAGTGAGCAATAATTGTAAATGAAAAAAAAAAAATAAAGAGGAAGTCTCAGTACTGGAGAATTGAACATAATATACCCTGCTGTTGGTAGAAGGAAGATCAAAATATTTCAAAATATGTTTCAAAAATGCTCCAATTTGAAATTTTTTTGAAATAAATGTTTTTCTTCAAATTAATGGCATTTTTAAGCAAATTGTGAGATAGTTCGTTTTTAATTATTTATTTGAAAATATTTTGGAATAGGGTGATATTCTATTCAGCCTTAGCGGTAAAGAAGATATGGGAAATTTCTCACCTCAAGTAGCATTCAATGGTTGAATCAATGAGCCTGTTAACTCAATAGTTCTTCTAAAGGAACTCCTGTTTCTTTCTGTTAAAACAGGAAAAAAATTAAAATATTAGTAAATCCAAGTCCATCGAACAATCAAAAAAAAATCCTGGAATGATTCCGAAAGAGTTCCAAAAACAATTCCAAATAATCCCGAAAATATCACGATAACAAGCCCGAATTGATTTCGAAAAAACTAAAAAGTGGTTTAGAAAAGCAAAAATGGTTACAAAATGATCCCAAAAAAATCCAAAAGAAGTACTGAAAATGGTCCCGGAAGCAAAACCTAAATAATACCGCAAAAATCTCGAAATGATTACGAAAATAATCCTAAGTGATCTTTAAAAAGTCCCGAAAAAGTCAAGATAACAATCCAGAAAAGATTCCGAAAACAATTCCGAAATGGTCACTAATAAAAAAATTTATGGTGCGGGATACAACAGGTAGGTCATCATGAACTTCCGAGGAGATTTTGTCTCCCAATTCGTGGTGTGCTGTTTTTAATTTTTTTCTACAAATTGGCAAGACCTACATTTTTTTTGAAAACTCCGAACGCCATCGGCAAAGCTGATGAATTTTTGCTGACAAGCCTTCCGGGCAGAAATACAATCAGAGATTTAGCCAGACCCCATTTTGGAAAAACTTTTTCAAACCACTTTTGATGTAACCTGTCACAGGACTAGAATTTTGGACCTTCGGTGTCATAGGTCAGCAACACTACCACCACATCACCTCAGCCGCCGAAGAATTAGTTTTCCAAAATTCAAAGTCACTTTTCCAAAACAATAAAACGCTTTTTACTAGAAACCCGCATGCCGGCACCGCAAAATTTGATTGAGGTAAACGGTCTTAAAACGACTATCCATAGTGTGTCTATGTATATTAAATTATTTTATTTATTCAATTCCATATTTTAAAACTGTACTTTAGTATAAATTTTGATAGCATAACTTTTGGCCTTTACCCTTTGAAGGTCATTCTTCTAACTTTGTACATGTTCTAACGATCTGTGTAGCACATTCACCGTTAACCAACTGCCATCTATAGCACTCAACAGTAAAATAAACCGTATTTATTTATAAATTGTACGTGTCTAAGACTCTACCAGCTTTTTTGGTATAATTTTGCCATAAAATAAATTGTGAGTATTATTGCAATCATGTTAGTGAACATAAACGCACTTTAACCATGTAACGAACAAATAATGAACATCATTATGCTGTTACTTGCCTGCACGCGCCGTTTATGGTATAACGAAATAGTCAACCTGTCAGTATAAATTCTTAACAAATGGCTAGTCGATTGCAGACCATACCAAATGTCCTTGAATATAATCAATACTTTTTCAAGGTTTAGTGCTAGCTTAGAGCAAATGGATAGGTGTGAAAAATGCTAAGAGAATTGCACGTAAGACGTAGGAAAATATGTAAACTGGATAAATATTGAGTCTACCTAAAAGGCTATCTCTGGCAGTTTGCTCTTCGCACTTTAGCTTCTTCCATTATTATATCCAGCTGCACTTGTACACAGAGTATTATAGGTACCTTTGTCCAAATGAAGGCGGTTTGCTGTTATTTTAGTCAACCTTGTTCTTTTCTTAGGTGTTCTTTTAGATTCCGCTCCTTTTCCATAATTTCATTCTCTATACTTTTCTCTGCTTTATTTTCTTTAAATTTTTATTTAATTTAATTTTATTTTACTTTATTTTATTTTATTTTTTTTATCTTATTTTATTTTAATTTATTTTATTTATTTCATTTATCTTATTTTATTTTATATTATTTTATTTATTTTATTTTATTTTATTTTGTTTTATTTTATTTTATTTTATTTTATTTTATTTTATTTTATTTTATTTTATTTTATTTTATTTTATTTTATTTTATTTCATTTTCTTTTATTTTATCTTATTTTATTTTATTTTATTTTTCTTTATTTTATTTTATTTTATTTTATTTTATTTTATTTTATTTTATTTTAATTTATTTTATTTTATTTTATTTTATTTATTTATTTTCTTTTTTTTTATTTTATTTTATTTAATTTTATTTTATTTTGCTTTATTTTATTTTTTCTTATTGTATTTTATTAGATTTTATTTTATCTCGTTTTTCATTTTCTTATAAATGCAAATTCCAATTCAATATATGTATACAGCTATTTAAATAAATAAATTCAGTACATCGTTTACAAATTTATTCATTAATTTATGCATCCATTCATGCTCTGGCTTTAAGTAAAAGCGCTGTCCTTTCCGTCCATGACCAACAGTTACGCTTAAGCCGAAAGGAGCTCGAGTTTTCCAACATCCTTGGGTGGGTTTGTCTCGTGCAGTGTCGTAAATGAATTTGCTGTAAATTTAATTAACACGAAATAAAAACGAATATCGCCATGGAAGGGGAAAGATGATAAGGGAGATGGCACAGCATGTGCCATCCCTCGCACCATATCGAAAGTGAGTACTTTTTGGAAAACATTGCAGTCGGCTGTAAAGTAATTAAAAGTACAATTGTAATTGCTGTTGTTGTTAATATTGCTATGGTACTTTTAATGGTTGTAAGTGTGTGTGTGTGTCTGTATGCATCACATATTGCACGCTACAAAATATAGCTGCTGATGCATTATTGTTTACACATGTATTACTTATGTTCGTAATCGGATAGAGTACGCTGGTAGACCCATTGTAGACTGTCTGTGCATCTGTGAAATATGACCAATGTCTGTTCCTTGGTTTTATAAAACAAACTCCATGAAAGGGAGAAGAAAATCGGATATAATACGATTAAGCAGCCAAAGGGTGGTAACAATTCAAGGGCAGTTTAAAGTTGAAACTTTGTACATTTTTGAGTCAGAAAAAAAAAATTTAAGTTCAAGAATTCAAATTCAAAGCTGCAGAAGCTTTTCCTCCATAATTGTTGTTGAACATTCGTGTTCTTATGGCTCTCATCGATGTTGGCTAAATAGGAATTTTATAAATCAGTGTTCGGAATTGGGAAAAATATTCGAATGATATTGGCCGCTTTTTATTCATCATTTCGGCAATATATAAAAAATTGTAAGCCCTCACAATTCTGGTTCTTATCTTGCAAGCGATAAGCTCACATTTGATTTTCAAAGGAAATTTAAAATTTTGGAAGAAAATTTCTTTTTGTTATTTTATTCATAAGTCACTGAGTGCTTACGAAAAAAAAACGACTTTTGTGTTATAAGCTAGCTTACAAAAACATCTTTCACTGAAGCTTCGGGATTTTTAACATAAATTTCACAAATATACCGGGATAGTAAATACTTTTTTTAATCAACAGCTGAATAGCAATTACAATTGTATAATAGCACTTGACAAATGTTGCATCGCGAAAATATAGCTAACTTCAATGAAGCTTAGAAATACTCGGCAAAAGAAAAGGTAGATTTAGTAACTATGGTAGACACATACATAGCCACTTGGACTTTTCCTCACAAAAGAGAAATTGCAAAGCATCAAATATTAGTCAGCGAAGAACTAGATATGAATTTGAGTATAGACTTAAAGTTTATAAATCCAGTAATACTGCAATATTTCCTTTTGTTTGCGAAATTATGCCCTGTAGGAAACAATCTTTGCTGTATACTTTAAAACTGGGCCGTCCTTGACAATCCGCCGAGTCTATTTCAGCTATGAGTTACGTCTCGGGGTCAGCATAAGGCCTGGATGTTCGTTTTATTTGTATACAAAATAAGAAGCAAACAAATTGTAAGGGAAGCTCGGCCTCAATCTCTTCGGAGGTATAGCGCCAAATAATTATGTTATGTTTTTACATTGCAGATATTCAAGAAAAATTGATGGGAGGGATCATTATTATGCCAATCGAATCCAAATTAACAGTTTTTAGAAATTTTGTATGTGTGTCTGTATATTTGGGCGGGCATCACTCAAAAATTCGTGATTGAAATTGAATGAAACTTTTGCCGTTGCATTACCGGACGTCTTACTCAAAGTTTCAGATATCCCTTATTTCGATAACTCGACCGGTTTCGGAGTTTCGACCAATGTAAAGACAAGGGTGACCCAAAATGTGTTCAGTACAATATAGGAATCAAACGAAAGGTTCTACAATAAACAATGTAATTAAGTTCCATATCTCAACTGATTTCGGAGATATATTAATTAAACTCGAACTCAGTCTAATACAAGTCCTGAGACGTAGCGAAGCTTAGCCGGATTTTCTAGTTATTATTATATCTAGAGTTTATTTTTTGCATTTAAGCTCTGAGGTCTCTTTACAATGTTGCCACTTACTTTCCAACTATTTAAAAATCAAAGAAAATGTGCCTATATTTGAACTAGTTTTTTAACAAAAATGTTTTGTAGTAGGGTTTCCAGCTTACATTAGTTACATATGTATATCTTTGGTTATTTGTGTATCCTAAAATTTTAAAAAATTCTATAAATTAAGATAAAATTGTGTATATACATTAAATAAAATTCCATTCCCTATCACCTGGGTGTCGCCACGAATATTTTTTAAGGGTTGCCACTTAAATCAAAAGTTAATTAAATCAGGAAGGGTGCAAATAGGCATTGAAACAAAATAACGTTTAGCATTAATTTTTTAAAGTTGCCATTTATTTCCAAACACTTAAGAAAGGAATCTACTTACAACCGTTGCAGTCATTTTCAATGCTCCAGAGCAAATTCTAAATCGAACATTTGTGCCACCATTTTTCCTGCAGGAAATTTGTATAGATTCTCATGCCTTTTTGTAAAAGTGAGTCTATGAGAGTCATATAAATTTTGTGTACGCTTGTGAAAGATTTGTGTTTTAGCTTGTTATCATTATCGTTTGACTACAAGCTTTACATGAAGCAGAAAAACACGAATTTAGCTATACACACACACACAAACACCTCCAAACTGCCTATGCCAGTGAACAAGTACTCCATTAAATTATTACACTTCTTATTCACATAATGTAATAGAGTGCAGTTGACTAGCCTTTGTTGTTATTGCTTTTGTGAAATTTCTTTTAATTAAAATTGCATTCATCTTCAAAATTTCCCTACACATTCAACCTTACATGCATATGAACCGACATGTTTTGTTGATTTTGTGCATACAAAATGTTGCCAGCTTTCATATGTAGATTATATGCACAAAAGGCAAATTTCAAACACACGCACACTCATGCAAATATATATTCTTTGATCTGTATCTTTGGACGCTCCTTTGCTACTGCAATATATATTACTAACCGTATAATTACAAATTTACTAAAAATTAAATACACCATGAAACACTTTAGTCATTATTTAAGACTTATTTTATTTGGCCAAAATGGTTGTATGAGTAGAGTTGTAAGGAACGTTTATAAATTTCTCTAATTTTCACAAACGCATTTTGAAAGCGAACTCGTTACCTGAAATCAGACCTTTTAAATTCCCATTAAAATCGAGTAATCGATTAATTGGATGGCTCGTTTGGAAAAATCCGCAATAACTAACTGATTATCATTCGAAAAAAATCAAAAATAATCAAGTTTAATCTTCTTCTTCTTTAAATGGTCATCTAACCGCCTGGGCGATTTTGACCGTCCAACATAGCTCGCCAGTCGTTTCTTCGTTGCGCCAACTGGCGCCAATTGGAAACACCGCGGGATTGCAAATCGGTCTCCACTTGGTCCTTCCATCGGAGTGGTGGTCTCCCTCTTCCTCTGCTTCCACCGGCGGGTGCCGATAAGAATACCTTCTGGGCTGGAGCATCTTCGCTCATTCGCACTACGTGGCCTAGCCAGCGAAGCCGCTGTGTTTTAATTCGCTGAACTATGTCGGCGTCTGCGTAAAGTTCATACAGCTCATCATTAAATCTTCTTCGGTACTCGCCATCGCCAACGCGTAGAGGTCCACAAATCTTTCGAAGAACCTTTCTCTCGAATACTCCCAGAGCCGCCTCATCAGATGTTGTTAGTGTCCATGCTTCTGCACCATATAGCAGGACGGGTGCGATGAGTGACTTGTAGAGTGTTATTTTCGTTCATCGAGAGAGGACTTTACTTTTCAATTGCCTACTCAGTCCGAAGTAGCATTTGTTTGCAAGAGTAATTCTTCGTCGGATTTCTAGGCTAACATTATTGTTGGTGTTAATGCTGGTTCCCAGGTAAACGAAGTCCTTTACTATTTCGAAATTATTGCTGCCAACAGTGGCTTGGTTGCCAAGGCGCGAATGCGCTGACTCTTTGCATGATGACAGAAGGTACTTCGTTTTGCCCTCGTTCACCACCAATCCCATTTTCTCCGCTTCTTTTTCTAATTTGGAGTAAGCAGAAGTTACGGCGCGGTTGTTAAGGCCAATGATATCAATATCGTCAGCATATGCCAACAGTTGCACGCTTTTATAAAATATTGTTCCAGCGCGGTTAAGTTCTGCAGCTTGTATTATTTTCTCCAGCATTAAATTAAAGAAATCGCACGATAGGGGGTCACCCTGTCTGAAACCTCGTTTAGTTTCGAACGGCTCGGAGAGGTACTTCCCAATTCTGACCGAGCTGGCGGTGTTGCTCAAGGTCATTTTGCATAGCCGTATAAGTTTTGCGGGGAAACCAAATTCAGACATAGCGGCATATAGGCAGCTCCTTTTCGTGCTATCGAAAGCGGCTTTAAAATCAACAAAGAGATGATGCGTGCCGATTCTTTTTTCACGGGTTTTTTCCAAGATTTGGCGTATTATAAAAATCTGGTCGATAGTAGATTTACCAGGTCTGAAGCCACACTGATAAGGTCCAATCAGTCTGTTCACATCAGGCTTCAGTCTTTCGCACAATACGCTTGATAGGACCTTATATGCGATATTCAAAAGGCTGATTCCGCGATAGTTGGCGCAGTTTGCAGGATCGCCCTTCTTGTGGATTGGGCAGAGAACACTTAGATTCCAATCTTCAGGCATGCATTCATCCGACCAAATTCTGCATAGAAGCTGAAGCATGCGCCTTACCAGCTCCTCGCCTCCGTGTTTGAATAGCTCAGCAGGCAAACCATCAGCGCCAGCTCTTTATTGTTTTTCAATCGGGATATTGCTATTCGCACCTCATTATAGTCGGGTTGTGGAAAGTCGATTCCATCATCTTCGATTGTGGGCTCGGGTTCGGCATCTTCTCTGGTTTCTTGCTCAGTTTCTCCATTTAAAAGGGCAGAGAAGTGATCCCTCCATATTCTGAGTGTTCTCTGAACATCGGTCACCAGGTCGCCGTTCTCATTCTTACAGGAGTTTGCCCCGGGTTTGAAACCTTCTGTCATTCGCCGAATTTTTTTTTTTTTTTTTTCAAGTTTAATCAAAGAAATAAAAAACAATCAAAAGTAATCAAAAATAACCCCAAAAAAATGTTTTTTGATGGTGTTTATCTACAAAAATAAAAAAAAGTAATTAAGAACATTCTAAAGTAATCAACCCAATTTTTTTGATTTTTCTTAATTGTTTTATACATTTTTTGGATTTTTTTTGATTATTTCTTAAAATGATCATTAAAAACCGAAAACAATGCTTAATAAATCATGAGTAGGCTTTTCAAAAGATAATCAAACAAAGCGGTAATTATCACAATTAGTAATCATTAATTAACCGGTTATGCCTGAAATCATGAATTTGAGATGTATTAAAAATTGTCACACCCAATGTAAATAACTAAGCAGCATTTTAGTTCCTTAAGTATTACATTATCAAAACAAAATTAATATTTGTAAAGTACATTAAGAACAATGAAAAAGTACTTATAAACATTCAAAAATAATCAAATCATTTTTTTTTTAAATTTCTTTTTTTTTTGTTATTTTTCATTTTTAAAATTTTGAAAATTTTTTTAGTACGTCATAAAAAAAACCTTAAAAATCAAAGTCGAAAAAAGGTATGCGTAGTGGAACTTTTTTTCCTGAGCCCAAAACCTATCGAAAAATCGATGGTGCGATATCGGTTAATAAATCGACCCAGTTTATTATACATATTAATCGAATTTGGACCCACTGCCTTCAGACAGATTAAGAATAAGAGAATAACTGGTGAAATAAAAACTGTGTAGAATTGAAAACATCTTTTTGTGCATATATTCGCAAAGTAGACAAAAATGTTGTAAAGCCGTTTTCAGAAGGTATCACTACAAAGTTCAGCCACACAGCTGTTCAATCAAATTTTTCCAACGAATGCCTCAACTGCATTTTTTTTGTGATATCTAAAATAAATACTTTCACTAATGCAGTTTTAGCAAGCAGTTGTCTCTATCTTCCTCTTATAACTGCCTACACGATTATTTGGTGGGTAATTGCTGCATAAAGAAAATGAAAGCATTGAAGTACGTTTCTTTCACACAATAAATAATAATGAAATTGCAGTCTAAAGTATGCAAAAGCATAAAATATTTATGCTCGCACATATCTGCATTTGAAACATTAAAATGTACAGGTATACATAGACAATGAATATGCGGCATATATACGGACGGTAAAAGCGCAGTTAAGAAACTTGTAAGCAAACTTTCCCAGCAAAAAATTAGTTTTAGAAGGTTGCCACTTGTAAGGAATTTTGCAGCTCATATTCACAATCATACAAATTTTTTATCCTACTTAATATTTTACAATGACAGACATTACATTTTTTATCAATTTTTGATTAGGATTGGGTGAATGGGTTTTAAATAAGAAGCTTTATAATAATGTGCTAGTCAGCTCGCCGCAAACTTTTTAAATTTACTATAAACGTAGGCAAGTCTTTACGTGTCTTATAAGATGCTCCTTTTCGACATTGAAAACTGCTCAAAACCTTAGTGCCTAGCCCTCACCGAAGGTTTGAACTAAAAACTGAAGAAGTGATAAATGAGTTTGATAAGAAATCTGCACGACTATATTTTTTTATAACTTATAATAAATTTATTTAAATCTGATTTACGTATTCTAACCTTAAAGATCACATCTCTTTCATTGTTTGTCTGTAATATTTATTTTTTATCATTTTAGTTTTTGTATGGTAGAAAATTGTTTTCAATAGCCAAAGCCACATTTTAAAAAAATAATTTGTCAATCGTATTACATTGATTTAGAAACTTTACTGTGGTATTCAGTTCACAAAATAAAATGTATTTGCTTGTTATTGTTTTTCTAGAATGAAAGCTTTGATTAACTTTTAACACATATTTTTCAAACATTGACATTTCTGCATGACATACCAAAACAAAACTTACTTAGTAAAAAGTTACATTTCTTTTTTTTTTTGGATATCTAGCTGGCAATATATACTTTTTATCTGATGGCTTGGAAGCAAAAAATACTCTAGACGAATTTCATACCTCATGGTATAAGCCATTTGAGCCAAATAAATAAAGCCTATATAAGAATCAAGTTATTTTTTGGTGGGTTTTTGCGTAGTGGCACATGAGTGTATATTTATATGAAGAAAGATTTTTATGTAAATATTTAAAGTTCAATTTCTTATGAATAAAATTGGGTGCGATGCGGTGATTGCACCTAAAATCAGTAACATGAACTTACATCTGTTTGTTGGTTGGTGGTGAGTGATCTTATCTTCATAGGTGCTGTTTGACACATGCATGCTCCATTATAAGTAGAGTATAAACTTAACTTTCCATAATTTATAATTTCATACACATTTAGCTCACATACAATCTATTTCGTCGGCTTATTAGTGGAGCTGGTTAAGACTACGATCTTTGTACGAGACCACAAAATAACAAAAAAAAAACGTGAGTACCAAGCACTCGTGGAGTTTGATGTGGAAACATGTGTATTCTGTACATAAATTTAATTAAGTTCGATCTAGAGCTTGGAGTGCTATTTTATGTGGTGGGTTCAATAACCTAACGCACAACCCAATTCGCGGAGAGGTTGGATATAAAATGTACGTTTATATAGCGAGCAGCTTGGTCCAGACGCTCAACTCGGGGTGATCAGACGATGTTGTTTAAATCCCTTAGCAAGCTCTTGTACCAATTATGTCGGAGTGAACCCAGCAAGTTGTTGCCTTCTCTCATTTCGCACACCAAGAAACGGGTGTTCGGTAGCTAACCAGAGGATGCATAGACTTTTACACACAACCCCATCATCCATAAAAGTGAACGAATAATTTAATATTTCTATTTCACTATTTCTCCTACCTGTATTGCGCCTACCTTTCGTCTGCCCATGTCTCTTTTTAATTTTCTATCTCCCTATTTTTCTCTCACGCATTTTAGTACTTTTCTTCTTTTTCTCTCCTTACTGCCAGCCTCTTTGCTTTCCTTCTCCTCATTCTCTCCTCCTACTCTCCTTTCATGCCTATATTTCTTTTTCTGAGTTATTTCCTCTTTCTCTATCTTCCTTAAAGCGTATTTCCTTTTCTTACCACTAATATATTTTTTCTTATTCCCATTCCATATTCATCTCTTTTCTTATTTTGCTTTCTCCCTTTTGTCCTCTCTCATAATGTACTCCATACTTTTCCAGTACTTCTCTTCTTTCGCTCTTTCCGACCGGCCACTTTCCTTTCCTCCTCCTCATTATCTTTTCCGTCTATTCAAATTGCCATGCTCCTTATTTTTTTCCTCCTCTTCTTTCCTCCTCCTATCCTCATTCATATTTCCTTACATGGGCAAATAGCTGTGGACTTATAGCGAGTTCAGCTCAGACGGCGTGGCACCGCCCACTTTTCTGAAATGTTCTATCCTTATTCATATTTCCTTACATGGGCAAATAGCTGTGGACTTATAGCGAGTTCAGCTCAGACGGCGTGGCACCGCCCACTTTTCTGAAATGTTCTACATATTGATTTAAAAATATATATTCAAACATCATTAATAAGAACACTATAAATTAGGGCTTACGAACTGCATAGTGGCGTCACACCGCCCGCTTTTCTAAAACTAAACAAGAACAAGAACATGAACCTCATATCAAAATTTCATAAAAATCGGTTGAATACCTTCGAGGTCCATAAAAGACCAGGACACACACATTCATTTGTACGTAAAACAATAATATTTCATTGCTTCGTTTAAACGAGGGGCTGTGACATCAAAGCTTAACTTGGACTAAAACTACAATCTTTAACGCCAAAACAAACACGAATGTAACATATACGCCACCGGTTTCTTAAAAAAAAAAGATTTAGCAACCACATGCAAAGGAAGGTTAAAGCAAGGGGGGTTTTGATTGTACCCATCTACATCTCTTGGGGGTTTCTTCAGTTGGAGGGATTCGAATTTGAATGCCAGTCGCAATAGCTTTTTGTAACCTGTTTTTTTGCTGGCCCTTGAGTAGTAGCGACCAAAGTGGTCCTGTGCAATTTATTGCTAATTTTCTGATAAACTCGTCCTTGATATATTTACTTAAAAGTCGTTTCGGTTTGCATCGCAGGTAGAAAGAGGTGCCAGTGATTAATGCTTTGAGGTATTTTTAGTTGCGAATTTGTGCCATCGAAATACCTGTCGCTTCGTCTCTACGCTTTATGTGGTTGTTGTAATTTTTCTTAAAATTTAATAAAACAAAAACTGTATACAAATACTTATACTAGTTAATACCAAGCTTTCATCGTCTCACACTTGAAAATCACCACCTATCAAGCACGCGCACTAAGCTTGGGATATTGCTTTGCTTCCAAAAAATTTTGCAATTCACCTTAAATCCTCTTCCATCGCTCACTCACTTTCACATTCCATAATCACCACATTTAATCCTTTTAACATCGCTGTGACTTTATTAAATTGTTCACGTTTATACAATTTGCATTCATAATCATAATCAGATTAGTAAACATAAGGAGCTTAGTGTGAAAAAAGTTGTCACATTACAAACTCTTAAACTGTCATTTGATAACCTATCACGCTTAGACTGTCACTTCCGCCATAGGGCTAAACCTATACGAAAATTAAGTTGCATATCTTATGCATGATAGACATAGAAGAAAGGAAGAGAGAGACGGAAAAGTGCAGAGCTTTTATCGTGTGCAGTGTAGTGATTTGCATTTAATATTAGGTATAAATAGGTTATTAGCGTTGCTATTAGCAAACAACAAACTTTGTACATGGCTTTTGGAAACATATAGGGCCGGTTTCACCAACGCGACTAAGACTAAAACTAAGTCGTGACTTAAGTTAGCACAGATTCGAGACTAACTTTATTTTGGGTTTCACCAACTGAGCGACTTAAATAATTTTGAACACAACAACCCGATCAGCTGTTTTATGCATAGTAGTATTTTTTCATACCAGACAACTCTACGCATCCCAATACCCCAGTGCGAAATGGGCATGTATGGCCATACAAGAAGGAATGTATTGATCTTACACCCATTTCTCTTTAGTTGGAAGGTTCTAAAATTAGCGCTTAATTGAAAACGATAGTTTCGTAATGGTTGCATGCTAGAAAACAAGCGTTCACATGCATCTACGCTTACCCTGTTAAAGTCAAGCATGGTGAAGTTTCCGACTGGGGCGTTGCACAAAACAAATTAGCAACATTACTGACATTTAGGTTTTGAACCACAGCAACACTGCTTAGTCGAGAATAAGTCAGCTGGCAAGTTGACTAAGTTGCGACTTAGCTAAGTTACGTGGTGAAACTGAAAAAGTGAAAATCGCTACTTAACTAAGTTAAGTCGAGTTGGTGAAACCGGGCCATAGACTTATATATACATATGTACAGCTGTGTTCAATATAATAGTAGTGAAATTAAATTTTAAATATATTAAAAATTAAATAATTTTCATTTAAAATATAGCGAATTCCACAACAGAAACTATACAGGGTGGCGCAAAAGTAATCCTCCTATCAGAAAATGCTATAAATTTTGCGATTGGCCTCTAAAGTCAGTTCTGTTTTGACATTTGTGTAGTAAACACATGCGAAATACACGTTAATAAACAATGTTACGCTACACTGCTCCAGAACGCGGAATATTGCTGACTATTTATTTGACCAATAATCGGTCGGGGCCAAACGGTTACTGTGAATGGTGAGCGCTACAGAGCAATGATCAACGAGTTCTTTTTGCCGCAACTTGATGAATTGGGATTGGAAAACATGTGGTTCCAACAAGACGGTGCAACAGAACACACTGCACGTGCCACAACCGATATGCTGAACATCGGAAGCTTACTTTTGCGCCACCTTGTATAAAAAGAAATATCAAAGTTTTTACAAAGTTTAAATAAATTTAATTAAGCTTTTAAAAATTCCAAAAATTTAAAAATTTACATCAAAATTTCAATTTAGAAAATGTGCAAATTTGTGAAATGTCCAAATTTCCCTTGAATTTTTAGAATTTTTTTTTTCAAGGATTTTGGTTATTTTTTCCATACAAAATTAATGTTTCTTCACGCGTGGTATGGAAGAAACCATTCAACACCCGTGACGAAAAAAATTTGGCAATTTCATTGAAATTTTTGAGCAAGCTCTAACTTGCATATTTCTGAAATAAAATTAATTGGGCTACAAAATTGTATACTGAAAAGTTTTCAAGAAACTCTTTCAAAAAAGTTGCAGATTTTCCTGAACTTTTTGTAAACATTGAAACTCCTCTTTATGTGGTTTTTGTTATGAAATTCGCTATATTTTAAATGAAAATTATTAAAAACACAGCTTCTTCTTACTTCGTCGAACGGTATCCAATTTAATTTCACTACTATTATGTTGAACACAACTGCATATATTTACTTGGGTGATGTTATACGTAGAGTTAAACTATCCAGTTTGTGCTTTCATGTCTACATGTGTATGCATATTAGGCCGTATGTCTTGAAGTTTTTAAAGAGACTGTGACCTGTGGCGTATACGTAACCTTAAGCGTCTTATGTTTGGCATTAGTAAAATTATGTCGACCAAGTAAATTCATACGATCTTGATCATGACTTCAGATTGAAGTCGAAATATCGACGGACTTAATATATTTTAAAAATTGAAGAATAAGAAGACCGTGTTTTATTCAAATTAGGCCTTGAGCTCATTAAAACATATTTTTAAAATTATTATAGTTAACTTCAATTTCTATTGGAATATGAGTTCCCTTTTTTTAAGTGGTTTCAACTACCTACATTTTTATTTGCATTTCCAATAATTTTTGACTACTATAAAGCTGTATGAAGAATATTTTTTCAATATTTTGCTTTTAAAGAATCTTTCTAAAACAATCTTGTTAAAATATGTTTTATAATTATTTTTTTTTTTTTTTGATTCAATATAACGATTTTTATTATTAGAAAAACATTACTGTTTGAACTTCAGATACTACTTACCATGCACTTGTATTTTCTTTAAATATTTCACGGAAAATATTACGAGTTCCACGAATTGCCTTTGGGAGAGTGTTGTAATTGCCCCAAATTCAGTCACAATTCAAATTGAATGCAAGATGCAAGCCAAATATAATTTTAAATTTAAGTTGGCAAATATACTTCACCGGAAAAACATTTTTTGCTTATATGGCAATAACGACAAGTCGCGCAAATGGAGCTGCACATACTCACTACCAAGCAGACTCTATAGAGAAACTCAACGAGTTCGAAGTGTAGCTCATGCGGAGCTGAACTAGTCAACTTGGCTTGTTTAAGGAAAGCTGTGCGTCTCCAAATTCAGGCTAGATACTATATGTGTACCGTTGCCTTCTATTAAATACCATAATGTACCTGTTCCAATACTTTCTCATAGAAGGCATATAAATTCAGAACTTTAAATTGTTGGATAAGAAAAACTTAAAAGGGAAATTGAAGGAAAAGAAGAAATCAAACGAGTGGAGAAGATATAGTAAAAGAAAAAGGAAATGTGTCGCGCTAATATAAAAGAAAAGGGAAGAAAAAATGGATGGTGTAACGAAAAAGAAGAAGGCGAAGACTAGGAGGAAGTATCCGTAGTATTAAGGTACACAACATCAAAACCTAGCAGAAATAGACGGGGAGTGCCACAAAGTGGTGCCCTATGCCCCATTGTTTGATTTCTATATATATATATCGAAGCTTCAACCCCCAAACCTAAATAAGTCTCTAAGTCTCCTATGCCGAAGACTGTGGATATGAGGATCAATATTTAGCTAAGCGACCTTTCAATTTTTCTCACCGGCAGACCGGTTATTGATTACGCTGCGACGATATAGTAGCTCAATTTTTCTGACACCATTTGCAGGAAGTTGAAAGTCTGCCACCTGAACTGCTACGGACTGTCTTCTTCTGCCAGCTGAATCTCAAAGCTATCAGAAGGCCATACTGCTCAGTGTCAGAGAGCAAGCGGAATTAATGAGTAGGCAATTTCATTGAGCTGATGTAAGCCTAGATCCACTGCACAGGGCCGTAAGAAACCATCGTAGTAGGTAGACAATGATGAGATCCGGCATCACATCACCTAGCTGTTTGAGCTCTGTAACCACAGGCGGGCTCTAAACGACCTCCACATCGATTCGGTAGATAGCCCCGTTAATAACATCCAACCACCTGAAACACAAAGCTGAAAGGGAGGGCGTCCCCCAGAGAGACACTAAAGTCACGCTAGCGCAACTTCGAACTTTCTAACGTAACAGGTCAAACTCTTACTTGTTCAGACTCAACCCCAACAACTAAAATACTTGCTCTACGTATGGTATATGCGCTCATAAAACTAAACATCTATTTTACTGTTGATTAGAACCTGCTCTTCTAAGATAAATTTCACTAGTGTGCAACCATGTTAAAACCGGTACCATCGTTGGACTTCAAGAGCTTGATGGCGGCGTTAGAGTTTGATGACGACCCTCAGAGTGATCGCGTTCATTAGGCAGTGCTAATCACTGTTAGCAACAAGAACAGGAATAAGAAGGAGACGAAGAAGAAAAGTAATAGCACAACATGACCGGAATTATGGCGCTAAAAGTGACAGTGAGTGTAGTTAATTCAGTGACAGGTGACGACGAGAGTGCCAGTGCCAACGAACCGTGACAGTGATGAGGAAAGTAGTCATGGCATTTGTAGTGACAGCGACGGGTACTGGGACAACTGACGTGAGAGTGACAGGTACAGTACCAATAATAGTAAAGGTAACCGTAACAGAGGCAGCGAGCGTATCCATTACAAAGAAAGTGACAGTGATAGTAAGCATGGCAATGATAGTGACAGTGACCGGTACAGTGGCAATGCCAGTTAAAATAATCAGGTGACAGTGAGGTTAATCATGACATTCGTAGTGATAGCAACAGTTACCATGACTGCTGCAGGACAGTGGCAGGAAAAGAACAGTGCCAGTTACTGTGACAATAACAGTAAATGTAACCGTCAGAGAGGCATCGAGCCTACCAATTCCAAAGAAAGTGACAGCTACAGTAACTATGGAATTCATAGTGATAGTGCCAGGTACAGTAGCAATACCACATAAAATAACCATGACAATGACTGTGAAGGTAACCACAAAGAAGGGGACAGTGAGAGTGAAGTTACCCATGAAATTTGTAGTGACAGCGGCAGATATTGTGACAGGTACAAGACAGTGACAGGTAAAGAATAGTGACAAGAATGGTGCCAATAACAGTGAATGTAGCCCGTGACAGGGACAGCTCAATTGATAGTAATAGTGACATCCCTTACTACAATACATAACCATATATAAAATTTGTTTTTAAAATTTTTTTAAATACTAGCCGCCCTTCTAAAAACTGTATTAGTGGCAAAACCAATTGCTATAAATTTAGTGACACAGCACTGCTGAATCCGTTCTTACCCTGGGTTTAAAATGATAGCTTCACGTGCGGCGTACCACTAGTGGAACCTTTTTACATTTCGACGTATGTAATTACGTGTCACCTATTTCAAATATAGTTTTGCATACATACATACAATCTTAGTACATTTCTACACGCATACAAACAAATACATCAGTGAGTTTATTTATTTTTGCAAACGTATGCTGGAACTGAAAAGAATCGAATTGAATCGAAAAGAATGAAATAAAAATCATTGTGCTAAAAAGGAAAAAAAAGAAAATTCTAAAATACGAGTAGATATATTTGAAGTGATTTTGTAATGTTATACTGCTGCTTGTAGCATGCAAAGGGCGCCAAAGAGTGTAGCGTCACGCGGCATAGTGACGACAACATAATTTACAACAAATGAAACCAACTAGAAATTCCATAATGAGCAGACACGACGAATAGACGATTGAGTGAACGCTGGCAAATTTTTTATAATGAAAAGAAGTCAGCAGAGTTGCTGGGATTATTTGTGTGGCTTGGGCGGTAAAAGTGAACTCGAGCACACACACGCACAAACCGTTATAGATGTGTGAGTTACTTGGTTTCACATGCATGTGTTGTTGGAAAAAAGTAACCACGAACGAGTTGTTGAATTGGATTTACTGCCAACAAACATTTGAACACGGAAACTACAGTAGTTTAATTGTATGTTAGTATTGGGTGTGCTCAGCCTTTCCCTGTGGGGAAGTCAGTAACTAGTGCGAATAATTTCTGATTCAGAAATAGATATAAAGTGGGTAATAAGAACTAGTGAGATAGTAACTATATTTTCACTAGTTCGAAACCGGCAGTTGTGTAATCATTAAACTTTAAAAAAATTTAGATTCGTATTTGGAAAAATGGTTTGTTCTTGTAACGTTGTTTAAAGAAATTAGAAATCATAGATACAAAAAATTAAAAATTGATCAGTTAGTAGGATTGGAACCGAAAAGAGAAAAGGTTACATATGTATACATAATGAAGGAAGGGTTTAGAATGTAGGCTCAAATTATTAGCCGTGCATAAACTAACCGCAATGGTGTGGCGGTAGTGTTGCTGTACTATCACACCAAAGGTCCAAGGCTCGAGTCCTTTGAAAGGTAACGTCAAAAATGGTTTGAGAAAGTTTTTCTAAACGGGGGTCGCGACCGTAGGCAGCCATTTGACAAAAAGTCTCCGAGTCTAGTTCTACCATAGAAAGATTCTCCAAATATTTTTTTTCTTCTAATTTTAAACTAAAACTAACTGTTTCCAAACTGCAGAATTTGGAAATAGTTCAGAGCTAGAGCAATATTAGCAATAAACGAACTACATCCTGACTGTCGAAATTTTCACTAGTTCGGTACTGCCGAAAAGGTAACGCAGTGGGGGACAATTTGATTACATGTGAAAGAGATTGAAGGCGAACTATTTGTGGTTCGAAACGCTTCGATTTTCCCCACAGGGTTAGTTTGTGTTTAATTGTGAACGTATGCAATTTGTTGCAAACTGTTTAATAGCTTGGCTTTGGGAATTTTGTCGAGAGAGTGGATTCGAAGTAAGCGGGGATGTGAACTCATGCTGTACGTGCACGAAACATGTGAGTGAAGTGTATTTGGAAACAGCCTTCACAACAAAATTAGACTCGTACTTGAAATAGAAAGGTTGTACTTAGGAATAGACTAATAGTATATTGCAGCAGAGTTGCATTTCCAAAGGTAAGTGATTTTAATTATCAAAATTCCTATTCACTATGTGCTGATCGAAATTTGGTTTAAGGGAACTTTATACCTTGTTCCAAAAGTTCTTCCTTCCTGTTCTAAAATACTCAGTAAAGAGCTTCCAATCACAAGTTTATCCCTCTAGCTGGACTCGACGGCCTTTTGACTCGATACTAACAACCTAGAAGTAAGTGAAATTTTTAACAATACAAGTAATACTGAACTAAGTTTTCTACTCAGGGTCATCCTCAGCTATGTTTATAAAAATGATCCATCAAAGCTAAATGAATTAACAATGAGATCCGTATTGAATTCGGAGTCCAACAAGGTGTTGACTTTAAAATGTTGTATACAAAAAAAAATTGGAAGCTCGAGATCTGGAACTTAAAAGGTGGCTGCTACAGTCCCTTAGTACTCCCGGAAACCAAAAATAAAGGTAGTTTTTTTGGAACAAGAAGCAGTATTTGAACTTTGTGGAGAATCGTAGGGTAATTAAAAAATAATCTATCACTATCACTATAACTATCACCATCACTATGACAGTCAATATCACTATCACTATTACTATCACTGTCACCATCACCATCACTACCACAATCGCTATCAATATCACTATCTCTTTCACTATCACTATGACAATCAATATCACTATCACTATCTCTTTCACTATCACTATTACTATCATTAATATCACTATCACATCACTACCACTATCACTATCAATTTTACTATCACTAAAACTGCCAATAGCTCTTAGAACATTTCGATGTATCATCATCACAGTACATTTTCATTTGTTTCGGTTTTTATGTAGGCTTTTGCAGAAACGCAGGACTTTCCCTCTTAGTATTATGCGATACTATTAGAATTGCACTATTATAAATCCACTTTCAAGTTAAGAATTGTAATGGAAAATTATTCATAAAAAGACATATTGCAACAAAGAAATTAACTTGCAAGATGTGGCACAATAAGTTAAAAAAAGAGCTTTCCTTAAAGTAGCAGTTACCACGCTGCTACATCATTGCAACGTAACTATGCCGTAAATGGAACTTACCGTTTTGGAACGTCCAATTTTGGTTAGAAGCACAACAGTGGTCGCAGCTCCGTTTCAGGGCCTAATTCTCCTAGTTGATATTTCTAATCTTGTATAATTCTTTTACAGAAGAAAGTGCATTAATTGGTTTTTAATTTTTTACTTAAATTGCAAAATCAATGGAACGCTTTCAAAGCGACAACCAACAGATTTTGGAATACCTTTTAAAATTTGTATATGCAACTATCGCATTTCATTAATTATTCACCTAAATATCGAATTGGCCACCTTAAAGGCCCGAGTAATTTTTTTCTTTACAAATTAAAAAAAAAAATTCGAAACCCACCCTAGTAAATACATGTAGTACCACAGCTTTTATTTCTGTGACAAAATGCCATCGATTACAACAAAACCGTTGTATCCGTATTCAATACTGTCTCGTTTTCATTTGCAACGTTGGCAATTTTAAAGTGTCAGGACAAAGCGATAGAATTTTATGGGCCACATGCCTGACACCACACATGTGACGTGTGAATGATGACAACCATCAGTTGGTCGATGGGGGGATGGTGTAAATACACGAGCATACCTAGTTACTTATTCACATAAGCACGTACAATGTGTAGGCTGTTGTACCTTTATTTAGTCACTCGCACTTCAAAAGTTATATGTCATATATTACTACATACATCCATACATACAAACAGCACACCTCACATTTACCCTACAAATCATCATCACATGCGTGTCATGTGTTCTGGTGTGTCTGTGTTGTGTTTTCGCAATTTTTGAACTTTGCTACTTTTTTGAAAAATATTCTTTGTCGCTTCAGCAAATTCTCAATGAATGCGAATTTCCAATAAATTTTAAACTTTGCGCCTCGTTAAAATGTCACAGCAGCTGTTGTTGTACATCAATTGTTGTTATGTTTCATTGATTTTCGCACACATATTTGTTGTGGGTGAAGAATTTAAAGTGTGGTCCTCGTACAAGGTGGCGCAAAAGTAATCCTCCTATCAGAAAATGCTATAAATTTTGCGATTGGCCCCTAAAGTCAGTTCTGTTTTGACATTTGTGTAGTAAACACATGCGAAATACCGTTAATAAACAATGTTACGCTACACTGCTCCAGAACGCGGAATATTGCTGACTATTTATTTGACCAATAATCGGTCGGTGACTTTGGCACAACGTGAATTTCGTCGCAGATTTCCTGGCCGTCCAACGCCTACTGGTGAAACACTGCGACGTTTAGCCGCTCGCCTCGAAGAGACTGGCACAACACGAGATTCTGCCAGGCGTGGCAGACCCCGGAGTAGCCGTTCTACAGAGAATATTGCTGCTGTAGCCGAGGATGTCATGGAAGCGCCGTCGACATCGACCAGACGACGTGCCACGCAAATGGGTATCAGTCGACGGTCTTTACAGCGAATTTTGGTACAAGATTTGAAGATGTTTCCGTACAAAGTCCAGACGGTGCATCAGCTGTTAGCTGCTGACCGCCAATCGCGTCTAACATACGCTCAAGCCATCCTTAATCACCACCAAGAGGAAGATGATTTTTCATCAAAAATAATCATGAGTGATGAGGCCCATTTCCATCTTAGCGGTTACGTAAATAAGCAAAATTTTCGCTTCTGGTTCACTGAAAATCCGCGTGTAACCCACGAAGAGCCATTACACCCGCTCAAAGTCACTGTATGGTGTGCTGTTTTCGCTGGAGGAGTCATCGGACCTTTTTTCTTCGAAGACGTCGCGGGCCAAACAGTTACTGTGAATGGTGAGCGCTACAGAGCAATGATCAACGAGTTCTTTTTGCCGCAACTTGATGAATTGGGATTGGAAAACATGTGGTTCCAACAAGACGGTGCAGCAGCACACACTGCACGTGCCACAACCGATATGCTGAAGGATGCATTTCCCGGGCGCCTAATCTCCCGTTTTGCGGATTTGCACTGGCCAGCAAGATCGCCTGATTTGACCGCTCCAGACTTCTTTTTGTAGGGCTTTTTGAAGTCGCGGGTTTATGTCAACAAGCCTAAGACTCTTGCAGCTCTTAAAGACAATATCCGTCAAGAATGTGAGGACCTATCGCCGGAAGTTTTGGCCAAAGTGATGGAAAATGCCATAAAAAGGGGTCAAATGACAATCAACTGTGGCGGCGGCCATTTACATGACATCATATTCTCGACTTGATGTAAAAAAAACTAAAAGACCAGCTAAAAATAATCCGCAAGAAGAATTAAAGTTTTTCATTTTTTTTTTTAATTACAGCCAAAAAACATCGAAAGCTTACTTTTGCGCCACCTTCTATTTATGTGTTAACATAGGAAACCATGTAATTTAACTTCTCCTATAATGTTGTTCATAATGTCAATGACAATAATTCACTTTTGCAAAGAGAATTAATGTCAATGACGTTAATTCTCATAAGAATCTGAAATTAATAAGCTCTCACAAAGAGAATTAATGTCAAAAAACGCTAAATATCATAAGTGCTTTACTAATTTCTATAATAACAACTCAACTGCTATTTCAGGTGCAGTTCCATAGATAATGGACTTAGCGGGCTTTACTCCAAATTTTCATTTTACACCGTGTATAATTATGTATGTACATGAAATAAAAAAATTGTATTTAATAAATTTTGATAATTTTGAAGAAAAGAGTCGCAGCCGGAAATTTGGAATAAAAATATGTATGAAAATATATTAAATACATTTTTTTTAATTTTACATACATACGAGGTGTGTTCAAAACGTATCACGAATTTTGAATTTTCGCTGGTTACGTATATTCGAATTTCGAATTTTTTGTGGCGTTATGTTTGGTACTCATGTCTCTCACTTATGCCGACAAGCTCGGCCATTTTGAATGTTCAGTTAATTGTTGACAGCTGCTTTGCTTGCACGTGTTTTGGATCGTCTTCGATTTTTACCTATTCAAAAAAATGGATCAAAGAACCTGTATCAAATTTTGTGTGAAAAACGAAATTAAGTGCGCGGATGCATTCCGAATGTTGACTGTGACGAAGCTACCTTGGACCGAGGCAACGTTTATCGGTAGTACAAAATGTTCTCAGAAGGCCGAGAAGATGTGCAAAGAAGAACAAAAATTGGCTTTTGCACCACGATAACGCCCCTGCTCACGCATCGTTGCTTGTGCGCGACTTTTTGGCCAAAAACAACACACTACTGATGCCGCAGCCACCCCCTGTGACTTTTTCTTGTTCCCTAAACTGAAGAGGCCCATGAAAGGACGACGTTACGCTTCTCTTGACGAGATAAAGACAGCATCGAAGGAGGAGCTGAACAAGATACAAAAAAATGATTTTTTGAAGTGCTTCGAAGATTGGAAAAACCGTTGGCACAAGTGTATAATATCTCATGGGGATTACTTTGAAGGGGACAAAATAGATATTCATGAATAAATAAATAATTTTTGAAAAAACACAAAATTCGCGATACTTTTTGAACACACCTCGTATATGAGGTATAAAATCGCGCTCTCTGAAAATTATCAAAATTCATTTGACCCAATTTTTTTATTTCATAAAAATACATATGTATATAAGGTATAAAATTACACTATATAAGTCACTCATCGCAACCGTGAAGAAGTGTGGACACTGACAACGTCTGATAAGGCGGCTCTGGGAATATTAGAGAGAAAGGTTCTTCGACAGATTTTTAGATACCCCCGCTGTGGGGATAAAGTCAAATTTTACATCATATTTCCAAAAGGGTTCATAATATTGCTCCTGGGGCTGAAAACACTTGCTTTGTAACAGCCTTCTCCACCTTTAGGTGGTTTATGACTTTTGGCCAATAATTCTATAAATTTATTTATAACTAAACATCTTCTTCATAAATTCTAATCCTTTACAATTATTTCACTTATGCCCGAATGACACTATGTATTTTTCTTGTATTTTTTTATATATTAAGTATGTGCGAAATGAACGGTCTTATACAATTTTCATATTGGTGCAAACGGGCGAGCTATGTTAAAACAACTAACGAAATACAACCAAAATACAAGGGCTGTTCAATAGCAAAAAATTATTATTGGAAGTTACGAATTCTTGCTAACTTTTTCTGTCAAGTGTTCATTAACTCAAAAAATTTGTAAGAGAAAAACAAATCGAGAGCGTAAGAGTTTGAGAGACCTACTAATCTTTGCTTGTAAATTTCTTGCTAGTAAAAATTTTTAAACTCAAAAAATTCGCTGTCAAACTCGAACTGAAATAAAATTAATAAATATTTTTTCTTTATATATCAAAAAATTGAATAAGTTTTAATATTCATCATTTACTTTTATGTAAAATTTTTCTCTTCGAATGAAATTACTCTTTATAGTAAAACTCTTATTTAAAATATTTACTGTAAAAGTAAATGAACAAACCTACAACCCAGTCTGTTAAAAACAAACGAAAATGTTTGTATTTCGTTAGCTTTTTTCGAGAGTTTACTGTTTTTCGACAGTTTACTGTTTTTCGTTAGTTTTTTCTGACAAATATTTTTGTTTTGAAAATATTAAATATTTGTTTACAAAAAGAAATGGATTTGGAAATTGTAAATATTGCAACAAATTGCTTGCTAAATGCTTCTGTTTTACTAACAGATTTGGAAGAGAAGCGCAAGAAGAAGAAATATTGTTCGCACTATGAACTCTATTTATCAGGTGATGTACATACGCGTCTTGCCATGTAAGCTTCATTTTAAGTTCGAGCACAAAAAATATCAAAATCAAATCTTTCAGTTTAATTTTTTATTTGTTTATTTTTAAATTCAATTTTCGTTCAGCTTTCAACTAAACGTCGACCCAATTGACATGACAGGCACTGTTGGTCCCCCTTCAACTACCCTGAAATTGTTTTTGCAATTTGATTTTCGGTAGGTTTTTGTCAGTATTTCAAAAAAAAAAATACAACAAAAATACAAGAAAAATACGTAGTGTCATATGGGCATTACCAACAATTTTGTTTTTCACTCAGAAATAAGTTTTTTAATTTTTTTGTAGTCACCAAAAACACTTCTGTCAAAACTAATTTTTTTTTTACAAAATGCACTTAATTCCTCAACGAGAATGAATGAATGAGTAATTATAGAAGAAAATTGCAGGCATACGGGTTATATCTGTTTAACTTCATCCCACATAAAGGCGGTCTTGCCGGTTAGAAGGTTAAAAGAGAAAGAAAGAAATTGATTAGTGTGTAGGAGCAAAACAAAATCCTTAACAAGCAATCCTTGCTAAATTCTTGTAGGCCACACAATTCTAGTACAATATCTTGAAGCTAATGAAGAGGCATTTTTGCAATGTCTTCAAGAGACTCACCTGCAGTCCCTCCACACAAGTGCCTTTGTCAGCCGCAATAAAGGGACTATAATATGCACCGTTAGGTATTCCTGTCGACAGAGGCGACTCAAACCCACATCGATAACGATTCCAGGATGAACGAAATCGTTACCACGGCTGTCAAGCTAGTGATATAAAGTACAGGGTGTTTTTTTTACAGGTTTGTTTTTCGAATAGAGATAAAACTGGCATTTTGTGGTCAAATCTGGCAACTCTAATGTCATTTATGTTCAGTTTGGTTTGCCATTTCATCATGAACAGGTTGACAAAAGAACAACGCTTGCAAATCGTGCAAATTTATTTCGAAAATAATGGTTCAGTTCGCGAAGTTTACCGTGAGCTCCGTCCATTTTATGGTCGACATAATCGTCCATCAGAGCAATTAATTCGGTTAACCATGGATCGTTTTCGCACTACATTTACTCTATGTGATAATACGCATCCGCAGAGACGTCGAACAGTGCGCACCGAAGAAACAATTGCCGCTGTAGAGCAAAGTGTTGAAGAGGACCCGAATGAATCGATTCGCCACCGTGCACAGCAATTGGAGCTTTGTCCATCAACTTTATGGAAGATTTTGCGCAAAGATCTTGGCTTGCGACCTTACAAGATCCAGCTTGTGCAAGAATTAAAGCCGCGAGACCATGCAATGCGTCGTGATTTTGGTGTATGGGCCGAAAATGAGATTGATTTCGATGCTGATTTTCATCGCAAAATTTTGTTCAGAGATGAGGCTCATTTTTGGTTGAATGGCTACGTCAACAAGCAAAATTGCCGCATTTGGAGTGAAGAGAATCCACATGAGACCCTTGAAACGCCATTACATCCACAAAAACTGACTGTTTGGTGTGCTCTATGGGCTGGTGGAGTCATTGGGCCATACTTCTTCCGCAATAATGCTGGAGAGGCAGCTACCG
The DNA here is from genome assembly GCA_949987695.1 of Merzomyia westermanni. Taxonomy (NCBI): domain Eukaryota; kingdom Metazoa; phylum Arthropoda; class Insecta; order Diptera; family Tephritidae; genus Merzomyia; species Merzomyia westermanni. Next base: position 191,767,922 of record OX465288.1, read on the forward strand.
TTAATGGAGACCGGTATAGAGCCATGATAACCGACTATTTTGTTCCCGAATTGGATGGCATGAATGTGGATGAGTTGTGGTTCCAACAAGACGGCGCTACATGCCACACAGCGCACGTCACCATCGATTTATTGAAGGAAACATTCGATGAGCGCATAATTTCGCGGAATGGACCTGTCAATTGGCCACCAAGGTCGTGTGATTTGACACCATTGATTTATTTTCTTTGGGGATATGTGAAGTCGCTCGTCTACACTAACAAACCAGAAACGTTAGGGGAATTGGAAGCCAACATTCGTGGCGTTATTGCCGACATACGGCCCCATATGCTCGAAAAAGTGGTTGAAAATTGGACCTGTAGAATTGGCTTTATTCGAGCCAGCCGCGGCGGCCACATGCCCGAAATCATATTTAAACATTAATGGCATAAAATTATCCTTCCAATAAAGGCAAATTGATGGACCTTAAAACGATTTTCTTGTGTTTTATTTCAATTCGAAGTTCTATACCCCTAAACACCCTTTACTTGCACCGGAGAGTACCTGATTTATACCAACAACTGTCAACATCAGTATAACACTGTTTTGGTCCGTGACGTGCTATTCCATAAAGGGATACGCCAACTAAGCAAGGCGAAGTGAAAAATTTGTCAGCTCCCACCCACTGAACATTGTTATGCAAACAAGAGAACCAACCGAAACTGCAGAGGAAAGTGTCTTCCAGGAAAACGATAGTAAATCTGGCTCAACGGCCTTCTGGATACTGCTATAATTTAAAATTTGAACTATCCAGACCAACCCTAGACATGCTCAATATTTTCCAGGCACAAAAATTTTGCTGAGAGAAACTCATTATGCCCAGTTTTATTGAAATGTTAGTTTTCTAGGATTTCCGCTACAAGAGATAGCTGAAAATTTCTTGATTGCGGTAGTCGATTATGCGGAGAAATTACTGCCACAATAACAACAGAAGCCGCTCCTCGTACCACTTTTATTTATAGAATTATGGATGGACTTAAAGGAAGATAGAATGGCCTTGGTGTATTCGAGAGAAAAGTTTTTGGGCAGATTTCGGCGTCTGAAACTGGCTATATTGTTATACGAATGGACAATTTGGAAAATGAATGAGTTGGAAAATGATGTGGACAATGAATTGATCTACCTTGGTAATGAATGGACGTTAGTTACTGCTCAAAAAGATGACTGGGATGATTTAGTATGCAACGACCGAAATTTTTAGACGGGTAAAAGCTAACTTATGCAGGAATATAAAAAAATTTTAAAGAATCCGCTAATTGGAATAACTGAAGTTCTCTCTTTATATGGGTTGAAGTGATCTCCTTTGTTTGAGCATGTCCTATGAAGATACTAATTGGTCCCTTTCATGCCGAAAAGGGTAGTGTCAGACAGATTCCCTTTGTTCCCCTGCGAGTACGGTCGGACAAGTTTACTATCAACACCTAAAAGTAAGCTACAGAATCTCAAATCGACTTATCACATTTGCGGCTTTGGGTCCAATTTTGAACCTGCTTCCAATCGGCTTACACATATTATGTACAGCGACACAAACTGCACTTAGACTCAGGGAGTCTGGGTGCTGGAAGGATACTCAGCAAGGGCATAGTAGTATTCTTGAAAAGCTCCCAGCGGACACAATTAGTACCAAAACAGACTATCATCCTCACGAACTGAAGTTTGAGAGCAGTGCTACTACTAACATTCCAATTGGGAATGTTGGGAAGAGGGGCACGTTTAAGGGTGAGGACGGCTTTAAAATATACACCGACGGATCCAAGATGGATTCAGGGGTGGGGGCCGGAATCTTCTCGGATTCCTTAGACATGTCTATATCATTCAGACTACCCTCGAAATGCAGTATGTTTCAAGCAGAAGTTCTTGCGAACTTGCAAGCCTGCAAATCACTCAGGGACAGAAACATAACTGGGAAAGTAATGATCTTTTCTGACAGCCAAGCAGCAATAACAATAGGCAATAGCAGCGCCACATTCAAGTTCGATTGTGGTGTAGGAATGCAAGCAAATCTTGGCTGACTTAACCGACATCGAATTATCCATTACCTGGGTCCCGGGTCATAGAGGAATCGAGGGTAATGAGAAGGCTGATGAGCTGGCACGTATGGGCTCATCGGAAGGAAATGAAGAAACAATGAACCTAAAAAGGTACTATCGAAACAAAGCACAACTGAAGTGGAGGAATACCAATAGCTGCGCAATATCAAGATCCATCTGGCCAGACTATAGCAAAAAGAGGACGAGAAGTCTGCTAAGTAGGTCAAGAGCTGATACCCACAAACTTATAGCGGTCTGCACAGGTCACTGGGCGATAGGCACGCACGCGGAAAAGATGGGCATTCCGCACCATGACCACTACAGGAGCTGTAAAGGTGTAACTGCCAAAGAGACGGTTGAGCATTTGCTGTGCAAATGCCCGGATCTGCCAAGAATGTGTCTAAAATCCTTTGGGAGCCCCTTCTTGGAGAACCCCGGGAGGATATCGGGTGAAGGGACTCCAAGTATCGCTGGGTTTATAAACAACTCTAGTTGGTTGTAACATATATGCACACTACTTTAGTAGGTTCGACGAGTCTTAATGGCATCAAAACGGCTTCTTTAAGCTACTTGGGCGACCTGGGTCGCAGCCATTTTACCTACCTATCACATTTCCGCCCATAACAAAGTAGTTGGAATCAATTGTAGCCCACTGTAGACGGAAGGTATTAATCACGTATCACTCTCCTTAGAGATCAGTCCCACGCTTTTTTGCAGGGTTGTTAGAAGAAGTGCAAGAGATTGGTAAGATATAGGAAGCATTTCGCAGCGAGATTTTATAAGGCTTTGGGGTTTCTTTTCATATTTAACCAAATCGCAATTTAAAATTTTTGTTAGCCAAATACATTGTTGAATGCACCCAAGCTTAATGTCTTTAAACATAAATTGGACTATCAGATATTATCAGACATTATGAATGCATAAACAAATTTGTCGTAAATGTATGGCAGCCATAAAAATGTTGGAAACAAATAAAATGTGACACAACTCAGCTCGAGGGAGTCCTAAATAAGTAAAAGGTCTTCGTATTTTTATCATAAATTTTTGTGATAAAGAATCGTTTTGTTTTCATTTGAATAATTTTGCGTATAATAAACTGCGCTGCACTTTGACGCCATTTTCTCAAAGCATCATAAATTGTAGCGCCCATATTAAGTGAGAATAGGTGAGGCATAACATATGGAAGTTATAAAGGAAAATCTATGAGGACATACGTGTCGCACCTGTACCTATTAATTTGTGTGGGTGTGTGACAAGAAAGATGGCCGTCCTTCAAGAAACCTGTGTGTAAGCTCGTAACTACATGGATAGTCGTATATTAAGTGACACGTATTTATTACACATGTGACTTGTTTGCGAGCTTTCCTAGGTTTAGGAGTCTCATTGCCATGATTTGATACCAAAATGTCGTAAAAAGATTTTTACGGCTTTCGCATTGCACTTTATGAATATTTAGAATAACAGAAGCTCGTGAGCATATAGATGAGAGTGTACAATTTTATGTGGGTTAGACAAGCGAATTCTTATAAACTTATACATATGTACAATAAAGTTGTATGTGCTTTTTTAGATCAAAGTTAGTAGAAATTCTGTTGAACTGTGCAAAATATTATGCTGGCAACAATGTTAAAACTTGTCAAACATCAATATTGTGATCCATAAAAAACTTAACCTGCTAATAACTATATTAAGGTCATTAGATACTTGCATGTGTATATATAATGTGACAAATTTTGATTCTCTAGTCCAGTGAAGCTGAAGAAACGCAGATTAGGCTTTCCTATTACAACAACAAGAGTACAGTAGCCTAATGAAATGCCATTGTTTAACATAGCAGGCCAGGCCAGGCCACACTAAAGGCCTTGGACTCATTCGTCGACAACACAGAGTCGGTCACTGAATGCCGCAGATCTATTAACGAGATGGCTCAGCACTTCAGTATCAGCCTTATATGGATACCTGGACACAGGAATATTGATTGCAACTGCAGAGCACACGAACTGGCCAGGAGAACCACCAGTGACCATGTCCTCCCAGGGAAATGACTCGGTAGCTAAACCCATGGCCTCTTTCCATCTTGGTGTGAACACAAGCACTATAAGGAATGCAAATGGACTATGGTCAGTCATCTCGTCGTGTGAGACATCTAGGCTAACTTGGCCCTCATATGATAAGGGGCGTACAAGAGGGCTTCTGACCCTACAAAAATCAGGGTTCGCATGCTTGATAAGGGTTCTAACAGAGCGCTTTTTAATAGGCACTCATGCTGCTAGAATGGGGATAACGACCTATGATTATTGTCGCAGTGGCAGATATACTGAAGCAGAGAAGAGCGTCCAGCACCTGCTTTGTCATAGTTCAGCACTCAGCAGACGGCGGTTGGCTATTCTAGGTGAACCGTTTCTCTACGACCTCGCTGAGGTATCAAGACTTGAAATTTAAGCTTTAGCGAAATTTATTAACTCCACGGGGTGGTTCGACCCTCCGCTTTAGGCATGGAAGGGGTTTACAGACCGTATAGGGTATCACAACGGGCCCATAGGTGGCTTAAGTGTCGGGCTATTACCTTGCAAGCTAACCTAACCTACTTAGCGGTTGATTTCTACACAATGTTTAAATTAGTTTCATTAAAATATATCGGCGTATGTATGATGACTCTACCCTGTGGCGAAATAATGGGGGCTCATATATATATATATATGTATATACAAAATGATAATATACAATAATGCAAAAAACTTACTCGTTTTCTGCTTTTTTCCAAAGTGGAAGAGAGCTTGGTGATCGCAGAAGGCGAAACCCATCAACCGATTCTAGCAACGGGAACTCGGTATCCACTTGCTTAACCGCGACACCTACAAGTGGCGATGGAGCATTATGGTGCAGACCTAAACAATGATTATTATTAAGAATGCAATTATTGGTGGTTGTTTTGTGAAGCAATTTATGCAAAAAAATCTTGAAATATTGTTTTGAGTCGTTGGTTTTGATTTAGCGTGCAATATTTCAATACAAAAAGTAAATTTTATCCACTTTGATGAAAATTGATTGAAAAAAGCTCCGCAAGTGAAAATTTTGAATTAAAAATAAAGTGCAATAATGCCATAATGGTTTTATTTTACATTCGTTGTGGGAAAAAGCCATATTGATTAATATAGCCTTATTTCTTAATATGTTGAGAAATAGTGCAATATGGCTTTATTGCACCCCGCCGGGAAAGTCTATAGTTCGAATGTATTCGGAACCACTCCTATTTCGTCGGCGGGGTGCAATAAAGCCATATCGCCGTATATAATCACATCGCACAGTAAATCAGAAAAAGTCACATGTTTAGTCCTATTCATTTGACATTTATTAAAAAAAAGCGGAGCAGGCGCAAATCTGGAATAAAAAACAGCGCGACTCTTAATTCCAAATTTAAATTTTTTATTATGAATTTAAAATATTTATTCCTATTAATTTGGCATTTATTAAAAACCAAGCGGCGCTGGCCATTGTTTTTTTTTTTCAAACAGGTGCGTTTCAAGCAGGTTTCCCAAATTTTGGCTGAACATAGCCTCAGACAGCATTTGGCAATCCACACTTCAATTTCAGTTCCAACAAGTAAGGAAAGCACTGTCTTCGGCTGTGCCGAAGGCTCTATACCTTTCAAGAATACGCATCACGGTCTTAAGAGTCCGATCCTTACTTACAATAAGTATAAACTATGCAAAATTTTACGGTCTTACCTTGTTAATTTAAAGATACATAGCCTAAATCCGTTTTATCAGAAAAAACGTGTTGTATGGCGGCTACACGATATTACCTATGCAATATGTACAGCAGGTGCAAAATTGTGTGTTCCTCGCAATTAAATTGGAATAGGTATAGGCCAAGACCGTTTATCGAAACAAACCATTGTATGGGAGCTATGCGTTGTATTGGTCCGATCGTGTTGGTTCCGAAAATTTATTAATATGTTACAAAATGGCGGCCGAAAACAAATTTCATCGAGATACCTCTAAAACTGAGGGACTAGTTTGCGTTCAAGCAGACAGACAGACGGACTATATCGACTCAGCTCATCGCCCTGATCATTTCGGTATACTTATCGGTGGGTCTATATCTTCTTCTTCTTATACTTACAAACATCGGACCACAGTTAAAATACCGTTTCATGTTCATGAAAGATATAAAAACGAATATTGCACAACAAAACAATGCACGAGTTTTTGATCGCCAGTGTACATATCCTGCGTAGTCGATGTGGTAAATCATATATTTACTATGACAATTTGCATTTTTATCAGTTAAGAAGCGCGATATTCATAATTCACAGCTTTTAGTCATATTTACGTATGCAGATAATATGTTTTTTATTGTTAGTTATTATTTTTCAGGGTTTGTCTGCTCTTGCGCTGGCAACAATTTGAATTAATGTGCACGTTTTTCTTTTATTTTTTTGCTATGTTGTCGAGCTTAGCTTTCATAAAACTCCCCTTAGCTGGTTTTTGTAGCTTTTTCTCTTATTTCCTCCCATTTAATGTGTCTGTTTCGCAAGTTATTGTAATTTTATCTGCCGCCTTGTCCGTTTGTTTGGTCATTATTTAGAGAGAAAGATAAGTAATAGCGTTTTTGTTAGGTTTTTTTTCTAATATTCATAGGAGCAGTGCTCGTGGTTTGTTGCCATTAACGCCACATTTAGTAGTGCGATTATGCTATGTTATGCATTATCACGTTATGTTTTCTATTTTTGTTTATTTTCTGGAAATTAATTTCTATTATTGCAGGAGTTTAGTCAATTTGATTTATGAAACAGAATTTTTTTGTTGTTTTTGAATATTTTTTGATTTTTTTTGTCGAGATAAATAACACCGTTATCTTCATGCTTTAATAACCTGTAGATGATGTGGAAATGAATTAACATCCTTTATGAGAACAATACAACGGGAATAATATATTTCACACCCAATCAGTGCAACTGGTAACTACGTTGAGTAATGTGGCGTCAAGTTAAATATAGACGCAACGCCTCGTGGTGCGAATAGTGAAGAGAGAAGAGAAAAAGTGAAGAAAGCCCGAAAGTCTAGAGGATAATGAGGTTGAGTTGATAGATGATGGAAATAATGCTGGAAAGTACTACAGGAAAATTCATTGAATAACGTGAGGCTTCAGTAGCTAATTCTGGTAGGACCAATAACGGTACTTAAATTTAGGAGATCATGGTACAAAAATAACAATTAAAGCTGCTGTGCGTTTTGTCGGTAGCTAAGGTCCTTAGATTGTCAATAGTTTTTTAAAATTCCTTGTGTCAAAGTTTTATCAAAAATGAGAAGAGTCAAGGCTGATACCATAGCCCAGCGCAATGTGTTAATGCAACTGCGCTAAATGTTGAATTTTTTTTTTTTCATAGAAACAAACCTAACACCATTTTGGTGATCCCACAGTTTAGGAGACATCGCTAAAATCTGATGCAAAGTTATGTCTGGCATACCAAAATACGCGTATTCTTCCCAGGATAAAGAGTCGGAAGTCGAAGCCCACGTTTTTTCTCCCGTTCCAAAGTAATGGACAACAAAAGAAATGGTTTTTAATAATTTATTTTGAATGGTTTTATTCGTTTATTCTGCGCAATGGTATTACGACTCCTGTGACTAAAACGCGTCTTTGAGTACCCTCATGACATTTTATGGCACCGAAAAATGTTAGCTTAAAGGAAAAAAGTACCATTTGCTGTCATTTTTTTTGCCAGTTAGTGTTTTCTGTAGGACGAATATGTACTAGTCTAGTGTTTCTGGCTCCATTGCGTTAAGGTACCATAAATTAGTGAATCAGCGCCAGTAACGCCAGCAGAAAAATCAGCGCACTAACGCAAAGCTGCGCTGTGTTACACAGCCCTAATGGAAGAATTTTACGATCTCATTCATGAAAATTTTATTTTAATGGGAAACCGTTTTTTCCTGGTTATGATTAGAAGTGTGGAGGTAATGTATAAATTATTAAGCTCTGATAGCTCAAATACCTCAACAAACTCGGCTGCTATTTTAGTTAGCATTTGAAGTTTCAACGATACAAGATCTATCCCTATTCCTCTTAGTTTTGGAAGATTTGGGAGCTGTGGAATAACTAACAGCAGCCCGTCCTGTGATACACTATTCCATTATTCAACAAACTCTTTTATAAATAGAATTTTAATCCAAAAAACCATAAAAAGAAAATTACTGACCATTTTTCACAATAAATGTTTACAAAATTAAAAATATTAACAAAGTTTGATAATTCAAAGCCCACTTCCAATGAAAAATTAAAACGCAACCCTGATGCATCTACCTATTTATTGTGCCATGGACTCGTTGCACTAATCGATGTCGATGCCTGGAAATCTCGTTGGAATAGCTTTCAAAATAAAAGTTAGAAAATTTTTGTAAAATGGCTATTTTAGAACTTGATGTTTAATGCTTCTTTCTAAATATTAGGCTTCATTGTTGAGCCAATAGAATCCAAGCTTTGACAAATTTTGTCTGTCTGTCTTGTCAGGCATATCAAAAATTGATTTAATCTTATCACGCAGACCCAGCAGGCATTCCTATCGGCAACACCGAAGCCGAAGAGGACATGATCACTCTGTTAGAAGGAAAATATGGGAAACGATTTGAGATCCCGTCTGTTTGAATTCGACTCTATACCTCGACTAACCGTAGTCAGGTCGTCGAAAAAACTTATTCTATGACTGCACATTTCCCAGAATTTTAACATATTTTTGTCCTAGTTGAATAAACTTGAATAAATTACATTGTTGTCATGTAGACATAATTTTGCTATGCTTTAAAATAAATCCAACCCTTTCATAAATTAATTTTAAATCTTTATTATTTGACTCACTTAAATTTACCTTAGACGTTCTGCGAAAGCATTTAAAATATTTATTTATTTGGCGCAAAAAAAAACACAGGAAAATGCTGCTAATTTGTCAAAGTTGAATGACCGACTTGACGAAATGACCGATACGTACGCCCACCGCTCAAAACAACCAATCAGTCATACTACTAACCAATTGCATGTTAACTCACTAGTCGGTCAGTAAGCAAAGCGAAAACAGGTAAGAACAGTTTTGCCAGTGATTAAAACAACGGCTTTACACCCTTTATGAAATAAGTGGAAAGATCAATAGCGATGATCTTCACTGCTTAAATTATATTTTAATACATGAGAAGAGTCAACAATTTCATAAACTTTTCTTGGAAGACTTCTCTAGAAACCCATTTATCAGAACAAGATATGAGTTAATTATATGGGTGTTCTCTGTTCAAATCAACCAATCTTGCCAGTATGGAAAACATATCCTTACCCCAAACTCAAACCGATATTATTGAACTAAGAAACTATACCTTTTCCAACAGTGCTTTAGAAAACCTCATTTACGTTTCAGAAAAAGTTAAGAGTATTTCAGTTTTTTCAATTGATTTTCAGAAAACCCAAATTGTTTCTAAGAAAGGCTGAAATGTATTTCAGAAAAATTTTAATTTCAGCAAAATTCTGAAATACAATTGGAATATGTTATAAATTTTATATTTTCTGCGTTTATTTGTAGGCGATTAAAGCCGATAATAATTTTAGGTGCACATCAATCACACGTTTTCCTTTTTGGCTCAACCGGAAGTGAAGTCTTCCCCTTCTTTCTCTTTATTCTTTTTCCATACATTCACAAAGCTGTGTTTAATAATCTTAAGATCTAAACAGTGTTCTATTTACTATTTTAATCTTACAATCTAAAGAGAGTTGTGTTTCCTAGTTTATAATGTGAACAACATTTGATTGTTTCTGAAATTGATTTAACTTATGGTAAAATAATTCAGAGGTTTCTGAAATAAAAGTGATAACTTTACACAAGATATAATTAATTTATTGTTTATTCATTAATGATGTTTAATATATTTCAGGATTAAAGTTTAAGTTACACAGTTTAATTAAATACAGTCTGATTGATTATTTTACTTTTGCAAAGATTCACAACGTAGAGGTCACGGCACAACTTAACTTCTCGGCGTATGTTCTTCAACTGAACTCTCTCTTCGTTTCTTCTTTTTTAATTCGGCATTTGGGTTAAACCCAATCCCACATAAATATTATGTTTTCTGAAATAAATTTGCTCTTTTCTGAATAATAGTTGGAAAAGTTGTAGTTTTCATTCATATAGATAAACGGACGGACAAACGGGCATATCTAAATCGACACAGCTCATCGTCCTAATTATTTCGCCAGACTTATTGGTAAGTCTACCTGTCATGTTTTTGATACTTACAATCATCGAATCAAAGTTAATATATAATTTCATATTCATGAACGGTATAAGGACCTGGTACACATGTAGTTGCCACCATTCATACATATGTTCTTTCACGTAGGTTGCAGAGTCGTTGGTTAAGGCGTAGGTGAAAGCAGTGCTTGTTCGGGTTTGTCAGAATGTACCTGTGGAAGTTGTTATATGCATTTGAACGAAATAGGTCGGTTAGTCGAGTACACTTAATAGCTCATAAGAGCGGGCTAATAGTATAACTACTACATATGCTCATACAAACATTTTATGAGCAGCAAACTACGTAGAGTACTGTTAGTTATGAACTGGTATGCTTGCAGTGAATTTTAAACAACTTTTTTTCCACAAGTTGCACAAAATGCACCATTTATATTGAGCAAGTTCCTCTGAGATTGAACATTAAGGTATTAGAACAATCTAAGTATAGCTAGTCATGACTTATATGAAAGTAAAACCTCTCTGCAAAATAAAGAGGGACACCCTACAAATTACCCCCCAAATGCGACACCATATTAAAAATATATTTATACATATTGTACAGGGTGGCGCAAAAGTAATCCTCCTATCAGAAAATGCTATAAATTTTGCGATTGGCCCCTAAAGTCAGTTCTGTTTTGACATTTGTGTAGTAAACACATGCGAAATACACGTTAATAAACAATGTTACGCTACACTGCTCCAGAAGGCGGAATATTGCTGACTATTTATTTGACCAATAATCGGTCGGGGCCAAACGGTTACTGTGAATGGTGAGCGCTACAGAGCAATGATCAACGAGTTCTTTTTGCCGCAACTTGATGAATTGGGATTGGAAAACATGTGGTTCCAACAAGACGGTGCAACAGCACACACTGCACGTGCCACAACCGATATGCTGAACATCGGAAGCTTACTTTTGCGCCACCTGTTACATTAGGTTGGAGAGGGGGTGCGGTTAATTTTACATTTTTTGTTTCGCTTAGCATGGGGTTAGAATTTGTGGTTTACGAAAATTTAAAAAATTATTTGTTGACTCATCTTTTTCATCGACTTCTAAATAAATCTTACAACTTTAAAGAAGCTTTTCCTTTACATTTTCTTATCCAAACTATTTTGGAAACAGCTTAACCGCTTGCAATGAAGTTTGGTACGTAGATAGTGTACTACATACTAAGACTTTCTAACTAGGTACAGCCACTCAGAATGATTTATGGTGTTGCCAGCTATCTAATTTTTTTGTAATAAAATCAGATATGCAAATATGGGTATCAACCGAAATGTATTTTAAGTCGTATTTCAACAAAATTATTTCCAGGTTGGATTACCAGTTAATGTTACCATCTAGAACCACCGTTATCTCGAAAAAAACAACTTGACCCATTTAAATGAACTTTTAATACAGTTATTATGCTACATTTCAAGCTCACCTACTTAAGTGCTCCCACTAAGAAGTTTTTACAAAGTGGCCACCTTTTTTAAAATTTAAAAAATTTAGTGAGACATGTCAATATGGGTACCAAACGAAAAGTATTTTGGGAAGCTTTTATGGCGTTGCCACCTATATGATTTTTTTGTAATGAAATAAGATATGATATGAAAAATTTATATACGTCGTATTTTATTAAATTCTATCTAAATACTTAATTCTATCTCCTGCATCCTAAGCTCTCTTATATAAGTATTGCCTTTAGGAGGATGTTACAGAATTGCCACCTACCTGAAATTAAAAAAAAAAAGAAGAGACAGTAATGTGGATATGTTACGAAAGGAATTTTACGACGTATTACAGTAAAAATATTTTTAGAACTAAATATGTATATATATTTTAGTCGATATCTGCCATTTTCTCCAACAATATTTGAAAGAATTAATTAATACACACTAGGTTGGTAAATAAGACTTTGCATAAAAACTACATAATGTCTTTATTGATGAGTATCTTTAACAAACTAAGATTAATGCCAACCGTGAAAAATTTTGAACAAAGCCCCAACGCAAATGTTCTCTTTTTTTTTTTTTTTTGTAACGGAAAAATAAATTTTTTAAGTATTTTAGAATCCCCTCTAAATCCAACAAAATGTCAGAAATTGAAAATTTTATTTTTGTAATATACAGTTGTATTCTATATAATAGTAGTGAAATTAAATTGGATATCGTGATTGTTGTTGGAGCAAAGCTCGAATTTTTATGTTTGTTTGTTAATTGATATTAGAGGAAAAATTACAACGTTTTGCACAGCGATGGTATGGGATGACATGTTTCGAAGTGCCCAGCTTCTCATCAGACCCCTTCTCGGACACTGAGATACGAACCCAAGTGTCTGCACCAAAGCCGCTGTTAGAGTACTCTAACAACTAAGCTATGATGCCCTGTAGCGTCACGATGCATTTTTCCTCTAATGTGCCATTTGCTTATTCCTTTTCTACATTCTTTGGTACATATATTTTATATGTCAACTCAAGGAAAGTGGAATATTTTTAGGCGCGTTCATAGAACATTTTTAGATACAGAAGGGCTTTTTTGCATATCAACACTTCCGTGTTATTTGTTATGCACCCGCACTGTACCTGTAACAATTATAGTTATGGTGATTGTTGTTGGAGCAAAGCTCGAATTTTTATGTTTGTTTGTTAATTGATATTAGAGGAAAAATTACAACGTTTTGCACAGCGATGGTATGGGATGACATGTTTCGAAGTGCCCAGCTTCTCATCAGACCCCTTCTCGGACACTGAGATACGAACCCAAGTGTCTGCACCAAAGCCGCTGTTAGAGTACTCTAACAACTAAGCTATGATGCCCTGTAGCGTCACGATGCATTCTTCGTCTAATGTGCCATTTGCTTATTCCTTTTCTACATTCTTTGGTACATATATTTTATATGTAAACTCAAGGAAAGTGGAATATTTTTAGGCGCGTTCATAGAACAGTTTTAGATACAGAAGGGCTTTTTTGCTTTAAAAAATTGCCGTCAAAATCTTCAAACTTTTTGGCAGAGTTTCTAGAAAATTGTTGAGTACGCAATTTTGTAGCACTGAACATAGTTGCAGGTAAAAAGTCAATATATAAGTCGAGGCTCACTGGATTACCCAGTTTCAAAATATTTTTAAAAAATATTTCTCAGAATTGTGTTTTCAATAACACCCTGCTTTAAAATTTGATACAGAGTGCAATTGCTTAGTAACTTATAAATTCAATTTTAAAAAAGTTTTAAAATAGTCTGTTATTGAAAACAATTCTGAGAAGGGCCGTTTGGAAACAAATGAGGTTGAAAAAATTCAAAAATATTTAGAAATCGGGTGATATTGCACTCAGCCGGAGAAATTCACTTTCTGTTGTTTTAAAATTAAAGAGTAACAAATATATCAGGTTGATCTCAAATATTGAGTAATAAATTTATATTTTTTAATGCTAAGCGAAAAATATGTCAGCCACCCTATTGTAAATACATATGTACAGCTGTGTTCAATATAATAGTAGTGAAAGTAAAATGGATATCGTTTAACAAAATAAAAAGACACTGTGATTTTAATAAGTTTACTTTAAAATATAGTGAATTCCATAACAAAAACCTCATAAAAAGAATCTGCAAAGTTTAGTCAAAGTTCAGGAAATTTAATTAAACTTTAAAAAATAGCCATCAAAATTTTAAAATTTTTTGACAGAATTTATAAAAAATTTTGAGTACGCAGTTTTGTAATATAACATTGTGCAAATTACAACTCGCTCAAAAATTTCAAGAAATTTTCAGAGTTTTTTTCGTCAGGGTGATGAGTGATTTCTTCCATACAACGTATGAAGAAAAATAAATTTTGTATGAAAAAAAATACCCAATATTCTTGACAAAAAATTTCTAAAAATGCAGGGGAGATTTCGTGGTGGTACTTCCAAATTTAATGAGCTATTAAACTGCGAACTCAAAAATTTGTTTGAAATACTGCCCACAAATATAGAAATTACGATGTAAATTTTTAAATTTCATTGACTTTCAAGAACTTTTCTTTTTATGTGGTTTCTGTTATGGAAATTGCTATATTTTAAATGAAAATTATGAAAAACGCAGCGTCTTTTTATTTCATTAAAAGATATCCAATTTAGTTTTGGTAATTGTTGTTGTTAGCAGACTTAGAATTTTTATGTTTGTTTGTTAATTGAGCGATGGTATGGGATGACATGTTTCGAAGTCCCCAACTTCTCATCCGACCCCTTCTCCAATTCAATTTTATTTCACAACTATTATATTAAACACAACTGTATGTACATATGTATGTAAATTTGTATGTATGTCAACGTGAAAATTTGTTTACATGCATGTTTTCCTCTTTTCATTTTAATTGTTGTTGTTAGTTGAAGCTTGTATGGTTAACGAGCAGCCGGCAATTGTTGAATGCAACACCATTCATGTTGCTCCTAGCAAACATTAATAACTTATAAATTAATTGCATGCTACAACAGCAACAACAACTAATTGAAGCTAGCCAAGTACCATCAATCCAAACTACTCCAAGCTGTTTTGTGCAACTTTCTTTTTTCTTCCCCATCAAGTAAATAAATGCAAATCGCAAAATTTGTTGTTTTTGCTATTTTTTCTTTTGGCTTATGCTGATTTAAACAGCTATGATTGTTGTTGGTTTAAACATATTTTTTTGATCATTTTTGTGTTCTATTGTGCTTTTGTGGGAAAAAGTGCATCTGGTTTTATTGTATTTGATTGTAGAATTTTGAGTTTAATAGGTATATAGGGTTCTGGGTGAAGCGCTGAATTAATTGCTAGTAGTACTACACAGCAATTTAATGCAGCGACATACATACACAAGAGCAAATTTATCTATGTATATTAGACTGGGCTGAAAAAATAATTCAAACGAAACTGTAAAAAATAAAACCCTAAAATTAATTTATAGAGGTCTATAATGGCTAGTTTAGATCAGACCTGTTAAATAATGATAAATAATTACTTTTTTGAGAATTCATTTAATGATTGATTACCAATTTTTTTCAATTTTTAGTTATTATTTTCCAATTATGTAATTAGAAAAATAATACAAGATCATCATAATTGTTTTATGATTATTAAGCCAATCAATTTTACTCAATTTTACTTTTGATTGTTTTCAGTATTATTGACAGAAACACACAGCGACAAAACTGAAAAAAAAGCAAAAATAGTTAAAAAAAAAACATTATCGAAAGTTATCAAAACAATTTTTTTAATCTTTTCGATTTTATGATTTTCTTTTATTATTTTTTTTTTAGTTAATTGGAAAATAGTCATTAAAAAGTTCAAAAGAAATAAAAAAACAAGTAAGGAAAGGGTTGTCTTCGACTATGCCGAAGACCTTATACCTTTCATGAATACCCATCACGGTTTTAAGTGTCCGATCCTTACTCACAATTAGTAAAAACTCTGTAAAACTGATCATTTCAAGATACATAACCCAAATCCCATTTATCGGAACAATCGATTGTATGGGAGCTATATGTTATGTTGGTGCGATTTTCACTTCACACATTACATATATAACCCTGCAAAATTTTTTGTTCCTAGCTTTTCTATTGCAAAATTTAAAGCCCAAAACCCATTTATCGAAACTATCGATTGTATGGGAGCTATGCGTTGTATTGCTCCGATCATTGCTGATTCCGACAAATGATTAATATATTACAAAATGGCGGCACCATAGCAAATTTCATCGAGTTACCTCTAAAACTGAAGGACTAGTTTGCGTTCAAGCAAACAGACAGACAGACGGACAGACGGACATTGCTAAATCGACTCAGCTCATTTCGGTATGCTTATTGGTGGGTCTATCTCTTCTTCTTCTCATACTGACAAACATCGGAACAAAGTTATAGTACCATTTCATGTTCATTAAAGGTATAAGAAACATTTGCATAAACCAACTAGCCCTTTTAGCTAGTAACGATTACGTAACTGCCAAAAATGTATGACCATTTCACAATATTGTTTTCAAATTAAATTTGCAACAGAAAAGTTTGAAAATTTTCGTCCCGAATAATAAAACTTTGAACATTGGTACGCCTTTCTGATTTCATGTTTTTACCTTGAAAACTCATCAAAAAATATAGAGACAGATTCTTAAAAGCTCCACCACGCTGGAAGCCGCATAGTGACTTTTTCGGAATGATTTTCAAAACTTTTTCGCGACAACAACGGGATTGTTTGCGTTGGTTATTGGGGAACATTGCGAGATTATTAAGATGAAAATTGTCCCTGAATAATAAGTCCAGAAGCGGTCTCGAAAATAATCCCAAAACGCTCAAGAAATAGTTATCCCGAAATGGTGCATTACAAGGACCCGATTGAAACCAAGTAGTACCAACAATGCTCTTAAAAACTTTTTTTCTTTTTAAAAATATTTTAATTTTTTAAAATATTTGATTTTTTTTTACCAGTCTACGTTTACATATGTACCGCGTCATAACCATCAGCAAGTCTAACCTTTAATGTGGTGCTCGTCGAGTGCTTGTTGTTTAACGAAATAAAGTAAAAGTACACAAGAGGTATTATTTACAAAGTTGATAAAGCATCACAAAAAATTTATCCAGAACAATTAATGAATCGTACTTTGTCTTTGGTATTTATGAAGTCGCGTAGTTAACGAGGTTTTATTAAAGTACCACGCATTTAAAAGAGTTTATTCACTTGTAATCTTCAACTATTAACGGAGATATGGCGTTCTTTAAATGCGCTCGATAGTTTTTAGAAAAGTGAGCGATTGAGAGTACGAATAACTTGAGTAGCTGAGCGAGGGAAAAATGTGTTTGAATTTCAATAAAAATTCATGAAATATATGGAACTTCGAATCCACATTTCATTATTTTAAGTTTCCATACACAGTTATTAAATAGTCAGCTATCGGACCAATCGTTGGCACCGCAATATTTTCTTACGATCAAAAATCCTTCAATGTTCTCAACAAGCATTTCCGTCCATGTTTTGAAAAATAGCTACAAATAAACTTGTTATAACAAACTATATATAAGCGTTTTCAGTACTCAGTTTTTGTATAGGTTTATAGAGCTTTTTATAAAAAACACTATAAACGTATTTTTATAAATCATTAATAGGGATTTTTTTTTGGCAAGGAAAAGCAGAAAAAAAAATCGTCTGAATATTTATAAAAAGCTTTGTTTTTGTTGGCTTGCTTTCACAAGCTTGTACTTTTTCAAATTAATAAGAGTATCTGGGCGACCGAGCTTTGCTCGGCATTTTTCAACGTTGCCATATATTTTAGTTTACTGCAGATACTCATCATTAAAGACAATATGGTTGGTTTGATTAAAGCATTACTTACCAACCGTGTGCATGAATTAATTAGTTGAACTGGTTTTTGAGATAATGAAAATATTTATACATAGCCCCTTCAATACGACGTAAAATATCATTCTTTCCATAACCACATTGCCACATATTATTTATTTTTTGTTATTTTCAAATAGGTGGTAGCTCGGTTAAAACCTACTAAGTGGCAACGTTTGCCTAAGAGAGTTTGGATTGTGTGGGATAACTTATATATGCATGTACAAAATTTCATAGAAATGTGTCAAGGCTTTTTCAGGATAATAGCAGATAAGCAGAAAAATTAATTTAATGCTTTAAGGTGGCAACTCTAAGTCGTCACCCTACCAATAACTACTTTATTTTAAGCACGACGTGAAATACCTTTCTTTGATACCCATGTTTACATCTCTTCATTAAAAAAAAATCAGATAGTTGGCAACCGCATAAAAGCATTTTAAATGGCAACACCATGGTGCAAATTCTTAGAATAGTGAACACTATTTACATACCAGTACAGTGAGGATAAACTTACATACAATAAACTTACGTACAAGAATAGCTCGTTTAAGGATATAAGATTGCTTCCAAACGTTGCGTAAACGAAAAGTAAGGATTTTGTAGTAACACAAATATCTGATAAATTTTCCACTCAGCTCTAGCATCTGCTCGCTGAAAATAATCTTCGACCTAACAATGTAATCAAACAGTAGTAGCCTGTTTTTCACACATAGCGTAATGCCGCTGAGGAAACTATAGTGTTTCAAGGAACCCGGAATAACCACTGATGCGATGAGGAATTCCGTTTCGTGAGCGCTATGGTGACACTAAGAATGGAGAGGTATGCCTACTTAGAAAATAAGTGAGGCCAATATGTAAAGCTGTGCGGAGTTTGAGATGCTCCCTAATAGGAATAATTCCCAAAAGTTCTACAAAAAAATGGCGGAAGATAGATGATAATTTGGTCGGACGAGCGCATTCCACAAGAAGGGCGGAATCAGTCTACCTAATGTCGCATATATAATTTTTAAAATTTGTGGTATGCTGCTTCGACCTGTCTCGGTACTTGAACCAAGGAGCTTTCGATGTAGTAAACCATCACACTATCGCTACACTACGGCTTGCTCTTTTAGATAGGGAAGCATAAAAAGTACGGCTTGAGGTGAAATGGAAGAGACTAAATGTTTGAAGTCACGCCTTTGTTGATAGTTAAAAATGCTATTTTGGACTGGATAGATAATTTACAAAAAAAGTTCACTCTCTCGATGGGGAAAGATTAAGCTCTAAAAGTATGATGGAATGAAGAAGAAAAAATTCTTTTGCAGGATAATACTTCTTCCAGTTGGCCGACATTCAGTACAGCGACGGCTTCCCTACGTGGGTCATGTTATGGGAATGAATAAAGACACCCGAATTGCAAAAATGCTAAGGATTGCGACTAGTTTGCAAAACACAGGACTTTATCTCCATTGATGTTTCCAATTGGCGTTAGTTATCACTTAAAATGGATGACTCAAACTAAGAATCGTTTCTTGTGGATCATCTTTCTTATATTTATAATTGCATATATATAGAAACTCTTAAAAGAAATATTTTCCTGGATCATCTAATGAAATGATTCACAGCTTAAAAATCTCGTCCGTTTTGGCTTATCTCTTTCTCCGTATTTGGTGGCCTTTAAGCATGTCAACATCAGACCAAACTTATAGAAATGTGAGGGCCACTTGCTTGTGCATGGAGGACTGCAATCCTTACAAATATTCTTATCATAACATGGCTCGGGCTTACGATGCGGTTTGAGTAGTGAAAATACCAACGGTTCTTTCAGATGCCTTTCCGTCGTCCAGTAACACGAACATGGCGGCATACAATGACATGGCTTTGCGCGCCTGAAATAATCTTCCACTGGCGAAGGCTTCGGCTTGCATTTGTATAAACAATGACGACGAAAACCACCAATGAGTTCGGGTTCCTTCTGAGCGCGCGCCAACCAACGTTCAAGTAGCTCCCAATGTGAATAGTTCGTAGAATTTTTACGTAATAATTGCATACGCCGCCAGAGGTCAGAACGTCGTACGTCATGATATTTACGTCCACTCTTTGCCTCAAATAAGTTGTACAACTCATAATAGTATTCAGGTGGCAACGATATGCTGCGTATATACTTGGTCATCTCATAAAATAATAAAACTCGTATACCATAGGCGATATGCTTGATATCATCCAAATTTTTTATATTCATTGCACAAAGCGAGCGCGCATCAAGCATCAATAGTTTTTGGCCAGTTATGAAGTTAACGCGAAATGTGTTCTGAAATGGTCCAACCATGAATATGTTTCAATAACGGTACAACGAACTCGTAGCGCGCTTAAGTGTGCTTACCATATAATGTGGATAACCGTATTTGCGTATCCATTTGCATACTTCCAGATTTGTCCATTTATGTACGACTGGCAGCGGCATTGCATCCACTCTTTTGATGCATAGATTAAGTAAAGTTTCCGGTGTTACCCGAAATACAATTGGCAATGCATCTCTATCGAATCTGGCTTCTTGGCGAACAATTGGTCGCCCTTCAAATTTGTAATGTTGTATTGGTTGATATTTGATAGGATAAACTTTTGCAGGCTTGACGAATTTTTCATCAGCTCTGGCAAGAAAGCCCCGCATGCTTAAAGCATCAATACATTAACTATTAAGAGCACTTATAATTATATAAAATAGATTTAACTATTTAGTTATATAAAACCAAAATATATTTTTGTTTTTTGTATTGACACATTTGAAAGTCATGTTGATGTTGCATAGTGTTATAAAGTTTATTTTGAGATCAATAAAATTCCCTGTGCCAAAGGGATGACAGAGCGAAAGAAAATGCTGACGTTTATGGTGGTGAATATGCACGACAGAATTTTGTCTAGGTCATAGGGCTAGTTAAAATTTTAACAACTACTAATAATATTATATCAAATGCATTTGGATGGCAACGTATTATTAAATGCGAATTAAAATTTATTCACAAAGTATTTGCTTTCGCAAGCGAGTTTTTAATATGTCAAAATTGTCGTTTCCATAAAAAATTTTTTTCACCTCATTCTTCCTCCGAGTAAAATGTTTCCGATTGGCCCAAGTCGAAAATACTGTCGGATTTGGTTCATATATCAATAATTTTGTACTCCTGCTATAACATTCAGACCATTGTGAATTTATACAAGCACCGAAGGACAGGTAACATCAAAAGTGTATTTCTGACATGGAAGGCATCTACGCAAAAATTCATCTGCTTTGTCGATTGCGTTCGCAGTTGGAAAAAAATATTTAGGTTTTGCCATTTTGTAGAAAACAATTGAAACAGCACACCACAAATTTATCTTCCAATTTACAAAAATCTCCTCCGAGGTTTATGACGTGTTGTATATAGCGCCACATATTTATTTATTTATTATAAATGGTTTCGAAAAAGTTCTAAAAATAATTGCTAATCATCCCGAAAATATCATAACAAAAATTCCCAATTGAACCCCAAATATTCCCGAAAACAGGATTATTTCCGGTGCATTTCAAAATACTTGTTAGATCTTTCGAGACCATTCCAAAATAGTCTTGAAATGATCCCACAATAAACCATCACCAAATAATCTAGAAAAGCTTCAAAACGGTTCCGAAAAATTCCCAAAAACAATTCCAAATGATCCTGAAACTATTCCGACAATAAACCTGAATCTATCCGGAAAAGATCTGGTAATCCCGAAATAGTCTTAAATCGATCCCACAACAAACAGCCACCAAAATGATCTAGAAACGCCTTCAAATGTTCCAGAAATAGTCCCTAAAACAATTCCAAAATATCCTAAAATTTCGCAGAGAACAGTCGCGAATTTGTCCCGCACACAATCCTGAATTTATCTCGAAAAATACCTCAAAAATGGGTGCATGCTTTAAAACCATTCCCGAAATGATCCGCAATGATTCCGAAAGTATACCGAAAAAGTCCGCAAATGATCCCGAAACAACTCCGCGATGACCTTGAAAAAGGCCCGAAAAATTCGAAAAACGTCTAGAAAATAATCCCTAAATGATCCCGAAAAAGTCTGGAAAACAATTACGAAAGAGTCAAGAAATAATGCTACACTTCCCAAAAACGCCCATTTCCCAAAAACTATTATTTGGATAATGAGGTCAATGTAGCTACCAAATCTAAACATTCCATCATTTAATGAGATATTTGATGTTCTGTCCTTCTAGCTCCTTTCCGGGAAACTTTTATGACATGGCCCAGCCCATTCCTCTATTTTTTCTGGAACTCTATACCTATCTCGATTCGTTTATGCGATTATAAGCCCCCGTTATATGGGCAAAACTATAACACCCTGGGTACTAGTACAGCTGGCAATAAAACTTTTTGAAACTCACAGATAGTGAATCGGCTCCGAGTCACTTAGAATGATTCACTCGTTTTTCGTTTCAATTTCCAAAGTCGTTTTTGAAACTTAAAATGAAGTTTTCAAAAATGTTTGAAACTATACCATTTTTTAATTTTTTTTACTAAGGCACACACAAGTTCTGTTGCTGCTGCCGTTAAACAGCGTATTCCTTTCGTGTTTTGGTAAAAATAAAAAACAAATTTAACGCGTAACTCATAAATAATGCCTATTAATGTGAGTTTTCGAAGTTCACGTGGTCTATTCTATGGCTCTGATGATAAATATGTAAAGCTCAGAGAACCTAAAAAAAAACCACCGCCGTTGAAAGTATGCAAATTTCAAAATCTTAAAATCTATAAAAAATCACCGGAATTCAAAAGAACTAATTTACCAATCGAATTTCAAACCACACCCGACACATTACTCAATTTGGCTGCAAGTGCCGTGGATGCATTGCCATTGCCGAGAATTTATGAATGGTCGAATTATGATTGCTATCAATGGATACGTAAATATGGTTATCCACAATACCAGGTAAGCTATGAGAACACTTCGTTCCACTGTTAACAACAACAACAACACTTCGGTCGTGGTAGTGTACAGGTCCTCGATCCAGTTGCCGGCTCGGGGAACATCAACATTTTTTTATAAAGCGGTTTTTCATTTTAGTGACACCAAAAACGACTTAAATGAGGTTGAGCATTCGTACTGATAACTGCTTTTTTGTGGTCCCTTCCGCATTAAGAGCATATTTTGACCGGCTCCCTAGATATCATTCAAAAGTTTATAGTTGTGTCTTCACAGAACGGCCATCAAAATAAAGACAAAGACAGATCAAAATATAATGCTGAAGACGGCACAACGCCGAAACCGATTTGTCTTCAAACCAAATTTGACAAATTAAACGGAAAATCTTTCCGTTGATTTTTATATTGTCCCAATATTTTGTTTACTTGTAATAGTTTTTGAGCTTTACCGCCGTTCTGTGAATGAGGCAAAACAAAGTTTTCCTTTTCTTCCTATGCGTTTCGATGCTGTTTTACACCTTCTTCAGGGAGTCTCCTTTTTATTTCGATAAAAACATAAAAAAAATCTTCATTACAATCAACATTTCAAAACCATGAAATTTACACTTACATGCTTTTGTGAGTTAAAATTAAAAATTACATCAAATCTTTCCATTATACATTATACCAGACCTGTTAAATTTGATTAGTAGTTAGTAATCAATTAATTAGACGGCTTTTTTAATTGGTAATGAAATTTTAATTGTTTTTCAAGAAGAGGCAGTTATTAATTGATTAATTAGAAAAACCCAAAAACCAAAATAGTCAAAAAAATCTAATATAATCAAAAACAAGTAAGGAAAGAGCTGTCCTCGACTGTGCGGAAGACTTTATACCTTTCATGAATACGCATCACGGTTTTAAGTGTCCGATCCTTACTCACATTTAGTAAAAACTCTGCAAAACTGATTATTTAAATGCACCCCATTTATCGGAACAATCGATTGTATGGGAGCTATGCGTTGTATAGCTTCGATGTTGCTGATTCCGACAAATGATTAATCGCAAAATGGCGGCCCCATACCATCAAGATATCTTAAAAACTGAGGGACTAGTTTGCGTACAAACAGGCAGACGGACATGGCTAAATCAACTCAGCTCATCGCCCTGATCATATCGGTATACTTATTGGTGGGTCTATCTCTTCTTCTTCACATACTTACAAATATTGGACCAAAGTTATAATACCATTTCATGTTCATAAAAGGTATAAAAAGTATTGATTTTTTTTTGATTATTTTTTAATTTTTATAGAAAAAGTTGTGTATATTTATGTGCTTCGACAACAATACTGAAAAAAATTCAAAATAATCAAAAAAAAAAAAAATTTTAAATAATCAAAAGTAAGCTAAACAAACTTTTTTGATTATTTTTGACTATTTTTTTGATTATTTTTTTAATTAATTCCAAAAAATCATTAAAAATTTAAAGTAATTGGTAATCAATCATTAAATGGATTCTCAACAAAGTAATTAATCAAAACTGTAAGCATTAGGATTAATAATCATTATTTAACAGGTCTGCTTTACAGCCTTGCTGAAACTTAATAAAGCGAGAGATATTTACTAACACCTTAAGGAGTATCGAGTTAAGATAGTTAACTGAAAGCTTAGTTTAGTTTTACTATAAAACGTTTGTAAGATCTTGCGGGATAGTTACATGCTTAACTAGCAGGGCCCTGACGTCGTTCAGGCTGGATATGTATTTCAGTTAAGTAGAATTTTGGGATCTGCCACCATTACTCTTTGGTTTACCGGACACAAAAGGTTAACTTTTCGTTGGACCATATTTTGTTCAATAATTCAGGGGATGGATAAGGTTTGGCGAAATCTCCAGAACCAGCCCTCTTTAATACCCGCATTGTTCACACAAGTTTGCGAATTTTGAGAAATTTTAGTTATGGCAAATACCTTTTATTTGATACTTCTTCCTCAAAACGAAGTATTTTCTTTGGCCTTATCCTAGGTATTCTCCGAGGTGATTCAAATACCCAGTTCCCATGTATTTCACTCCTTCACCCCACAGTGCAGAGCATTCACAGAGAAGCTTATTCACTGTTTTCTAAAGTCATTGAAGGTAGTGTTCAAAAAGTATAGCTAATTTTGTATTTTTTCAAAAATTATTTATTTATTCATGAATATCTATTTTGTCCCCTTCAAAGTAATCCCCATGAGATATTATACACTTGTGCCAACGGTTTTTCCAATCTTCGAAGCACTTCAAAAAATCATTTTTTTGTATCTTGTTCAGCTCCTCCTTCGATGGCGTCTTTATCTCGTCAAGAGAAGCGTAACGTCGTCCTTTCATGGGCCTCTTCAGTTTAGGGAACAAGAAAAAGTCACAGGGGGCCAGATCTGGGGAATACGGTGGCTGCGGCATTATTAGTGTGTTGTTTTTGGCCAAAAAGTCGCGTACAAGCAACGATGCGTGAGCAGGGGCGTTATCGTGGTGCAAAAGCCAATTTTTGTTCTTCCACAAATCCGGGCGTTTCTGGCGGATTGCTTCGCGCAAATTGCGCATAACTTGCAGGTAATATTCCTTATTGACCGTTCTTCCCTGTGGCAAGAACTCATGATGCACCACGCCCCTGCAATCGAAGAAAGCTTTCAGCAAAACTTTCACATTCGACCGAACTTGGCGCGCTTTTTTCTGTCTTGGTTCGTGCGGCAGCTTCCATTGAAATGATTGAGCTTTGGTTTCCACGTCATAACCATAAACCCACGATTCGTCACCAGTTATGACCCTCTGGAGCAAATTTGGGTCGTCGCGGACAGAGTTTAACATCTCATTAACAATGTTCATGCGATGCTGTTTTTGGTCACAATTGCGCAATTTTGGTACGAATTTCGCGTAAAAATCGAAGACGATCCAAAACACGTGCAAGCAAAGCAGCTGTCAACAATTAACTGAACATTCAAAATGGCCGATCTTGTCGGCATAAGTGAGAGACATGAGTACCAACATAACGCCACAAAAAATTCGAAATTCGAATATACTGTGGCGATTATTCTCAAGCATGTACCATCCCTAACTCAATAACACTCCCACCACTAGTTAAACCACAACAGAGATAACGATGGCTACGCTTATGCATGCAAGCGTGTCACTAGGAAGAGGAAGAGAGATGGCGCGAGTGTTTGCGAATACGACGCAAAGAGGAGATTCCAATAAATAACACCGACCCTTCCAGAACACGAAAAGCGAATAACCAAGAAAGTTCTCGGTGCGTAGGCAAGTACCCTGTTGGACTATATAAGGCGGTGACCAAGCAAGGCAGGTTGATCAGTTTATTTTCAAGCGTTCAATAGTGAACTACTGTAACTCTTAAAATTGTTTTGCGTTTATTACTAGTAAATAAAACTAGCTATTACTTACATTATCTGTGCGTGTGTTTATTCGACTTTATAGTGATCGAACCCAGGATTGATAATCAAGGAATCATCGAATTCGTCACAATACGTAACCAGAGATAATTCAAAATTCGCGATACTTTTTGAACACACCTCGTATGTACTCAGTGAGAAGACGTACTACAAATGTTTTGTTTCACCGGAAACTTTTCAGTAAAAAATATATAAGAATTTTCAAAAATTCTATGATCGCTGAAGAAAGCTATCATCAAGCAAGTTCTCAATAGCGAAATGAGATAGCTTTAGAGAGTACCACATCAAGTCATCTTTTGTGAAAGCCTTAACTAGAAGACCGCCAAAGCAGAAATGTGCTCAGAAAAATATGTTTTTTTCGCGAATTTTATTTTTTGACATTTGAATTTACACCCAGCTTTGAACCGGTTGAAGTTGGTATACAATTTCTCAACAAATTAATTAACTTCTAAATGCATTCCAGCTCCCAGACTCATACTAACTTCTTTATCTCTTTCCAGAACACTTTTCGGGAAAATATAGTTAGTGGCCGTAAATTGTTATTGGTCGATGCGCAAGCTCTTTCTGCAATGAATATCAAAAATTTCGAACACATCAAACACATCGCTTATGGCATACGACAGTTATTCTATTTTGAGTTGACGAAATTTGTGCGAAGCCTCTCCCTACCCCCACAATATCATCATGAATTATATAAATTATTTTGCACACAAACTGGACGCAATTATGAGAGCGTACGACGTTCGGATCTTTGGCGCTTCATGCAAGTGATGCGTCCTCAGTATAAATATAAGTTCCATTGGGATTTACTTGAACATTGGTTGGCACGGGAACAAGACACAGTTGAAAGAATTGGCGGTATGCATCGTTACAATTTGTATGGTTGTACAACAAAGCAGCAGCTAAAAGCACCAAGAACATCGATCCTTGATAGTAAGATTTGTATGTGTCACACATTCTGCAGTTGTTATTTTACACCAGATACTTTGAGGAAACCAGATATTTTGACAGTATTGCAACCGCATCGCAAAGAAGATCGAAGAATTTTATTTGATTGTTGTGAAAAATGTGTGCCACCCTGTACCTGTCATTGGCCATCCAAATATTACAAGTTCAATGGTATTTTGAGCTGCTTAAAGGAGACTTTCCCAACTAGATATAATGCTAGAGAAAGAGTTAAATTAGAAGTTCTTGGCAGTTTTTATAGCACGCAGAGCAGACTTTTTTCGTCGTTTAATAATTTTTAAATGGCGGCATAGCAGGCTGTCTCTTTTACGCTTGAAAAATTTTGCAAAGTACATGTATGCAATGCTATAAGAATTTGTATTTAAAGAGACGATTGCGAAAGTTAAGTATCACAATAAATAATTTTATTGATATATAACTATAATAATAGAAATAATAATGAAACTAATAATAATAGCACTGCTGGAGTGCCGATGGAAGTAAAAACTGAAACCATTAGTTGTGTGGTTTTTGAATCGTCAGAAAATATTTTTTAGATATTCTGGAAATCTAGTTAACTAGTATTAAATAACTTTGAACTAGATAAATTTTTCGTTTTTGAACAGGTGGAAACACTTTTTAAATGAATGAATGAATTTATTACTCAGTAAAAATGAATTTTTAAACAGATGGCAACAATTTTTAATATGACGAATCGAATTTGAAAATTAAACAAATTTAAAAGTAAAAGTCAGCTTTAGGACAGGTGGCAACTCTTTTCATGAATATTATCATTCTCTATTACGAAACGAACGTGACGAATGTGTGACAGAAGCATTCACAATAGATAACAGCTGTGATCACCTGATTCGCAGAGTTGCATTTGATAGTACGCAAATTCTATTTAATTCGTACGTCATAATAATTGTAAATATGGTTAAAACCAGTCCTTAAGGAGCATTGCCAGTTTGCACATTAGTAAGAAAAAAAGTGAGTTTTGGCCAAGCTGTTGCTTTTTCATATTGAAAAAATATTATAATAAATTTTTTGAGTTCGTGTTGGTGTTGGTGTAAAAAAGCAATAAACTTTTTTAAATTTCGTGATATACACGCATTAGTTTGCAAAAAAATGCGACAATTTTCGACAATTATGTGAGAGCACTGAGGAATTGTCAAAGATTTTCACTTGTAGGAAATTACAATGATCTAAGAGTAATAAATAAAGTGTGTAAGTTGAATGTGAATTCATTTCGATACAAATTTTAATTAGGTTAAGTTAAGTTGAAATGCCTGATAGAGGGGCACACTTAAGCCCATATCAGATCCGATATAAAGACACACGCGCATAAATTTTTCGTTTGCAACCCCGAACTTCCTTCATTCTCCAATTGTTCGCGTGGTAAAATTCCTCCATCTCTGTGTCATTCGCGGGGCGAAGTTCTGCCTTTTTAATACAACTCTGCTCGTATGACTGATAGTTCCCTTGTCACAATTTTTGACAGGGGGATAAGAGAATGAAGGAATTGGCGAAGATTTTCACTTGTAGGAATTTACAATGTTCGAAATACATAATGATGCCCTATACATTTTAGTACTGTTAGTCCCAAAAAATATTCGTCAACACGATGTGGTGTAATGACTTTGATCCCATTTTAAACACCTAGAAATAGGCGCTATTTCCTTTCAAGAGTAAACAATGCCCGCTGGGTTTATTGCCTTTTCTCAGTGGGCGTTATTTCCCTTTTTTATGAAATAAATTCCTTGGAACGTATTGTATTTTATATGTACACACATTCCCATATGCCAATCAAAGACATCATCAGTTTGCTTTCTATTCGATCTTGACTTCTACAAATCTTAGCAGACAAGAAAAGAGCAATTCTCCTTCTCCAATTGACATAACACCAAAAACAAAAAAACAAATCAAAACGCAATGCAAATACCTCAGTAAATACAAATATCTCAATGCAACGTCAGCAAACATTTCTGGAATTGTTCTCTTGACACTCGCCTCAGCTACTTTGCGTTGCATAGCATTTATGGTTTACAAAGTTGCTCCGAATTGAGATATCCACAAATTAGGGATGCCAAGTTTTAGACTTTTTTGAAAGCGGGATTTTATGGATTTGATTTTTGTTGGAACGATTTTCCGTCATCCCTTGTCAAGTTTGGTTTTGTGACAAACCGGTTTCGGCGTTCTGCCATTTTCAATGCCTAGTTTCGTTCTCTTGATTTCGTTTGGCACGTTTTATTGTGAACCGATGTAACTCAAATTTTCATCTTTTGAGCTGTTATTATATATTTTACTTACTCTTAGATGCAAATACATTCATTCTTATACAATAATGTAGTATTAAAATTAGTAAAGTGATTGAATTCACTGGTACACCCGCTTTCCTCATTCAAAATGCTTTGCTTTTTGAGCGGCTAAAAAAAAAGTAAACATTTATTTTTTTTTTTAATGAAAAGAAAATAAAATTGCTATTCTACATACAGAACAAAGGGGATCCATTCATTTGGCTCGTATATAACACGAAAAATTACCGCAATTTTACCGACATGAGTACGTATTGAAGTTTAAGTCATTTGATTTTTGCAGGGTATTTAAAATGGCGAAACTATTGCAGTGAGCTGATGTTCAGAAAAAATTTAACAAAACTTTATAAACCAATTTTATTTTTGAGGGTGAATGCTTTACCAATTGAAAAATATTCCATTTTTCACAATACCCAATAATGCAGTCCAACCTCCTCCCAATAATCAAATCACGTTCACTATAAGCTTACTTTAAACATACTTTAGATCGCTTCACGTTTCGAGAGTGTTTACTACAAAATTTGGAAACATTTGTAAAACATTGTCGTTCAAGGTTCTGCATTTCCTAACACTACCCGGACCAGAAATCTTCCAAATTTGCAGAAGTAGGATAAGTAATTTTAAGCTAAAAGTGGACGTAGAAGTTATTTTTCAAAGCTAATCTAGCCGTAACTGTCATCGAAAGAAAATCTTAACTGACACCGACCAAGAAAACATTAAGAAACTAGCAAGGGGATGCCTTCTATTTCGCTGATAGGCCTGTATTATAGAAAGGTCAAATATAGAGAAGTCGAGCTTATTGTTCTGGCCGTTTTATTTAAATAATTGAGCTTCTTCATATGACTCGTAAAAAAATAAAAATCCCGAAAAATCGCACTAATCCCAGAATGGCATCATAACACATACTATGTAGTACCAATGTGTGTTTACGAATGCGCGAAAGCGGTAAAAGAGATGTTTGGGAACAATTGATACAAGAACAGGTAAGAGAGCTGATGTGGTAGAAAATGATTCACACGCATGGCAATTGCGACATGTGTAATTTACAGTTAGTTGTATATATATACATATGTATATGTACATATTTGGCCCTGTGGAAGGGCAAGTGAGATATCTACATATACGGGCAGTTATATACAAATTAACACAAATAAATCTGGATTAGTGGAAAACCTGAAAGTTGTTGCAATTTATCGTCTCAAAAGTGACTTTTTAATCAAATTTTTCCTCCACCTAATTTTCATTTTTTCTTGTTACTTCTCTGCCTTTTTGATTTCACCTCCGTAATTATTTTCCGCTCATGTTCCCATTCCTCTGACTCTTATCTGAGAGCAGTGCCTCAATGGAGATAAGTGTTTCCCCTTTTAGTATTATCCAATAGTTTTGACAATTGGCTACCATCTTTTATTTCCGTCCATTAAGAGGAAATTGCTCAAAATACCGCCAATTGATTACCGGCAATCAATGAGAATTATATTCAAGACTTTAAATCGAGTCTCCCATAAGTTTATATAAACAGCAACATCCCAGAATAAAAATTTACACCTTATGTAGTGCTTATTTTGTTTAATCAAAAAACTTAGAAAATTAATCCTGTAATTTACTAGGAGTTTTCTCTAACAAATACTGATCACTTCTTTTAGGTACCTACCTATTGAAATTATTAGTGGAACTGAATTCCCGCTTTCTGTCACCAATCCTTCATTTTCATTAATAGAAAATATCCTATTCGACACCTTAATAATTACAAAATAACAACACATAGGTTGTTTACTTCGTTATTGGACCTTAAGTTGGTTTCTGGCGTACCACACCCAGGGTCCCACGTTAAAATGATAGGACATGTAACATAAACTATCTTTGGAAAAAGCTTTTCCCAAAACGGAGTCGCTCCTCGACAGTGGCTGACACTCCTCCGGGTATATAATTCATCTGCATTTGCATATCCCTTCCGGAGTCGTCATAAAATAACTATGTAAGTCCCGCCAATTTCTAGGAAAATTTTGAAGAGGCACACCGCAAAAAAACAAGAATTTTGAAGAGGCACATTGGTAGACAAGCTCGCGGAGGTAGATCGCTCCAAATATTTATTTTATTTTATAAAATAACGTTTATAAAATAAGTGACTTTATATGTTCTATTTTTATTAACTCAATATGGCAGCACTTCTTTCGATAGGTAATAATAAGCTTAGACCGCCAAACTTATTTCTATTATTTTAACTATGATCAATAGCTACTAGGAGGATAAAGTGCCTTATTTTTATTTTATTTTTTTTTTTTTTACTTTTTTAGTAGTAGTAGGTTTGATAGGCCGAAAAAACCATGATAATAATGTCAAGGTTTTATTTTTCAAAGGCTTTTCTTGCAAAAACATGGACAAAGTAAGGCTTTTAGCGGCACTTTTTGAAGGACAACTTCTTCCTTTCGGAATAGTTTTAGGGCTCGTTCTGGGGCTTTTTCAATGGCATTTCGGGAAATTTTTGGAATGGTTCTAGAGAATATTTCCTGTCCTGCGCTCGCTAGATTAAGGCCGGAAAAAGCGTCTAGTTTTTGCCAAGCGAATGGAGTTATTCCTTAACGTTGATCCTGGTTCTTGATAGGGTTTTCGTTTCTGGTCTAAGAAACTTTTGGTAGAACTATGGACACTTTTAGTGTCTTTGAGGTTTTGATAGACCTGCAAGCTCAACCTAACATAACCTAGGGTATATTTCCAGGTAATTGATATTAGAGGAAAAATTACAACGATATGCACAGCGATGGTCTGGGATGACATGTTCCGAAGTGCCCAATTTATTTCGGTATTGTTTTCGGGACTTCTGTGGGTATGTTTCGGGACTATCTTGGAATTTTTCCTGTGCCTTTTTAGAACGGTTTTCGCATCTTTTTTGAGATTATTTCGGGGTTTTTCCGGGACTTGTGTGGGTTTGCTACGAGATTATTTTATAATTTTTTCCCCAAATAGTTCCGCCAAAAACCTTATTTTGTCCAGCAATGACCCTGAACATAAGTCAAATGTCAATTCCAAGTTGTACAGAAATAACTCAAAAAATCTTAAATAATTTTGATGTATATCGAGTTGCTTATTTTTTCAATAATGAATAAAAATTTATATTTTCTTAGAAGTGACCCAATGCTGTAATGAACACATATAAATTCTTGTAAAAAGCTACCATTTCATCGTATTCCTTACTGCTTACAGGGTTCTTTGCTGGGTATTAGTAACTATGCCACGGGCTTGGAGCGAAATTGACGAGCGTACTAGTCAGTGACTAGTCATATTACTTAGCAGTGACTACTCACGCACGTCTATGCTCTTGCGTATACGTATGGACGTATAAATATGTGTTTCCAACTTTACATACAAATGTATCTAATCATGCATGAGTAGCTGGTTAGTTGACCAAACGTTTAACTGCTAGCCGACCCGTGGGACATCCGGACTATTATCTACAGTAATTTAAATATCAAATGGGTATGTAAATTGTACAAGTGAGCAAAAGCAAATACTGCTACAACAACATTATGCGAATTGACCGCATGCAAATGTTAAAATGTGTATATATATGTGCTGATCAGCTATTAGACGTACAAGCTAATTATGTATAGGTATATACTTAGTTACATATGACATCCTGAGAGCAGCACCGACGAGCAACGCTAGTCAGTGACTAGTCATATGTCTTTATGTGCACAGCTACCCAGTTGGAAATTAACACCAGGTAGCTGGCATGCTCTGTAAACCGCATGGAATGTTATCGTTTTGCCATAGCAGGCATTCCATTCCTCGCTCTTTTTAAGTACCCACTCACTCTCAAACTCCCCACAACATGGTACGCTTAACTGGTCAACATTTCGACTCGCCATAACCCCGAGAGAGCCTATGGTTAAGGTGATTCACGTTTGGATATATAAATCGGTATACAATTTGTTGAAAGTGGACGGGGTGAGAGGAATAAGAAAATATGGAGGGCAACGAAGTGGGAGGAGGAATAGGACGTAGAATAGAGGTATGTAGTAAGAAGAAGCCAAGAAAAGGAAGAGAGAGGGGTTAAGGGTAAGGATGGGGATATGGTAATATGGGTGAAGAAGAAGTAGAGATAGTGATGATATTCAAAGCACGCTTCAAGCTTCTAACCCACCTGGACTGTAGCTTTGCCGTAAGGAAAGTTCCAACTGGGCATGTATGCTACATACAAACTACAGAAGCCAATGACACCACTAAATAAATATGGGTTGTTCCAATATTAAAATGTCGGTTAGCAAGTGTTTTTACATATTTACATTTTTGAGTAAGTACGTAAATACCCACCAAAAATTTTAAACCTTATAAAAGGATTGCTTTATCTGATCAAGGCTTAAAACATGAGGCCTGAAACTTGCTCAGTTTTATGCTCCACTGAAGATAAATATCTTGGTATAATTCTCCACGCAAAACTAAATTGAAGAAGTGATAACAAGGAGAAATCAAAGAAAGCCCTGGCAGTGTACTTCACTTGCAAGAGAGATTTCGAGAAGATTTGGGAGAGGGACTAAATTGCGACAAAACCGACCTAACAGCCTACACGGACTATATTACATCAGTTATTGACTTTCGGACGCAGTAGGTAGATTATCTCTCGAGGGCGGAGGAGATACAGGGTTTAGACACTGGTAGAGATTTTACGGGAACTGGGCTATACTCTGAATATTTGTAAGCCAAGAAGTTATAATGATTCCCTGAAGCGTGCAGTTTTTTGAAAGCGAACCTCGTTAAAGGCTCTGGATAACCCCAACATTTATCTCTGTTAGGTCCCCTGGTACAGCTATATTGATGGAAGGAAATAGGTGATAAGATGGACATTCACGAGACACACAACTCCATACGACCGTCATTGGAAAATCCCTTTTGAAGAATCGATGGGCATTCTTTTAAGACAATGAATTAAAAATGGTCTAACCGGATTGATTGCAAAAACTCAAGGTCCATATGCCCATGTTTAAACAGAAAAGGAAGTAGCTTCCTTCTCTTGTGTAGGAGTGTTTTGCAGGTAACATACCGCTATCGCATCAATGCTTCAAATATGGCGTCTATCACAAAGTTCCCCAAGCTGAAGCTGTCAGGATGAGAAGGAAGAGGAGTATATTCACCCTTTTCGACTCAGATTTATGGGATCACGCTTTTTCGACAGTTTTCAGATGTGAGGAAAGCAGATCTTTCGCTTCTTCTTAAGTGCCCGGCACGCAATGAAAGCAATTAAATGGACATAATTGTCTCCGAGTAGCAATGAGAAATATCCCATACGCGCTTTCTTAACCTAAGCTAACCTATATGGTTCTTTCCATATAAAATCCTCACATATGTAAGTGGAATCGGTCCCATCGATTTGATTGAAATGTTATGCAAAGTTTCCTTTCATCATTAAAAAAAGTTCTGCCAAAGAAAAAAAATTATAAAATTGTTTGCTCAGAAGTTATGCAAATTCGAAACTTCAATTTTTTTTTTTTCCATTTTGTAAAATTTAATTTTTCAATGTTTCGGAAACTACTGTAGTCACAAAATAAACTTCGGCAGTTTCGGAGGGGGTACTTAGAGGTACAAAAAAAATTTTTTTTTAAACAAATTTTAAAATTTCTAATATTGTTTATATAAGTATAAAAATAAATATGTATAAACGTATTAAACCATATTATAAATATAGTGGAAAATTAATTTAATAAAATTCTAAAATACTAAAAAGGGCGTTATATATTATGATGTAATAATGGTTTCATTTGACTTAAAAAAGGTACATCTCCTTTAAAAAGGGTTTCATTTGGCTTGAAAAAAGTTTTATTTGATTTGGAATTCTTTTTAAAAAAGTTGCATTTTCCAAAAAAAATTTTTGTGATCAAAATTTTGTAATTTTGTGTTTAACTAATTGAGCTCGAATTATTGAACTCGAATAAGTATAAAAATAAATATGTATAAAAGTATTAAACAATATTATAAATATAGTGGAAAATTACTTTAATAAAATTCTAAAATACTAAAAAGGGCGTTATATATTATGATGTAATAATGGTTTCATTTGACTTAAAAAAGATACATCTCCTTTAAAAAGGGTTTCATTTGGCTTGAAAAAAGTTTTATTTGATTTGGAAAAGGGTTCACTTTTTTTTTTTTTAAAAAAGTTGCATTTTACAAAAAAAATTTTTGTGATCAAAATTTTGTAATTTTGTGTTTAACTAATTGAACACGAATAGAAAGTTAAGAAAGGAAAAAAAATCTTTATAAAATTCAAAAATTAATATTTTTGAAAAAGCAAAAAACACCCTTCTGAAAATTTCAGGATATCTTTAAATGTAACAGGTGGCGCAAAAGTAAGCTTCCGATGTTCAGCATATCGGTTGTGGCACGTGCAGTGTATGCTGTTGCACCGTCTTGTTGGAACCACATGTTTTCCAATCCCAATTCATCAAGTTGCGGCAAAAAGAACACGTTGATCATTGCTCTGTAGCGCTCACCATTCACAGTAACCGTTTGGCCCCGACCGATTATTGGTCACATAAATAGTCAGAAATATTCCGCGTTCTGGAGCAGTGTAGCGTAACATTGTTTTTTAGCGTGTATTTCGCATGTGTTTACTACACAAGTGTCAAAACAGAACTGACTTTAGGGGCCAATCGCAAAATTTATAGCATTTTCTGATAGGAGGATTACTTTTGCGCCACCCTGTATAATACAAAATTATAATAGTTATTTGTCAACGTTTATTTTATTTTTTGGAAATAATACTTATTTGTCAACGTTTATTTTTTACATTGCTTGATAACTGTTATGGATGAGAAATACTTTTTTTCGTTGTCAAAAAATAAATTTTTGTTTTTGTTTTATAAAGTTTTTTTATATGATATATAGTATATATTTTTTTCGTCATCTTATAACCGTTGTTTATTCATACTTTAATTTAAATGGCCAGTTAACCGCCAAGCCAATTCTGACGGTCTAACAAATTTAGCTCGCCAGGTTTTTCATTGCAGATTTGGTGCCAATTGGAGACAACACGGGATCGGAAATCGGTCTTCACTTGGTCCTTGGATCGATAAGAAAATCTTCAGGACATCTTCGTACATTCGCACAACATGGTAAAGAAGAAGTGATCCCTACATAATCCAAGCACTCTTTACCACCAGCTCGCCATTCTCAGTTTTAAGGAGTTCGCTCGCCAGTATCATATACTGACACTTATACCCTCCGGCAGTAGAGCTTTCAAACATTAACATAACATAACAGAACTTTTATTCGCTAGACTATGATAATCTTCATATTAAACATAACACAGAGCTCCATTCATTTTTTCTAGGCTTCCAAGTTGTTGAAACAACGGTTCCTCTTATGATAAGCACCCAACCGTTGTAGACTGGTTGAAATCTTAGTGTATAGAAATATGGTTTTCAAAGTACCATCGTGTAGTGATCGACGAAAGACATATCTTAGTAGAACTCAGCTCTTGACAGTGTTAAAGGAGCTTAGGAAGCTATGTGCTGCTGAGTTTGTATCTATGAATCTGGCTTTCTTTATTATACGGCTATGCCATGGAATCAAGTTAACCCACCTTTGTCTTCCCGTATAATTAGATATCCTTCATTCTAATAACATGTATTTTCTTCTTAAAATATATCCCTATCAGTGCTATTTTTAACAAACAAACGAAACAAGACGCTTTGGAAAATAGTAGTTATGGAAAAATATGTACATATGTGTATATGTGACCTGGTCTACGGAAAGGGGGCTTAGGTGTCAAAAAATCAATTTTCACTTTTTAGTTGATTCGGATGGAAGATGAGATGCTTTTTCACGTGGTAGAATCCAAAAAGTCAAAACTTGTTTGAAAGTTCCCTAAAAATGTAGAGAAAGAAGATTTCCCGTGGTATCAGTGTATGGCATTTATTATTTTTAACAGCTGTTTCCCAGAAAACTAGTTTTCGCACGTTAGCTCCCTTTTCGTAGACCAGGTCACATATACATATATTTATAATCTAGAAACTATTATGAAAAAGTGCAAAAATTTATTTCAAACTTAAATTTTTAGGGCAACGAAAAAAAGTATTTCTCATCAATAACAGTTATCAAGCAATGTAAAAAATAAACGTTGACAAATAAGTATTATTTCCAAAAAATAAAATGAACGTTGACAAATAACTGTTATCCCCAAAAAATAGAAAAAACGTTGACTATAACTCTTATTTGAAAAATAAATTTTTTTCTTCATTGAATAACTGTTATACAGCAACGTTTTAAATAAATTTTAGAATCCGAGCGATGATACAAAAATTTCAAATAACAGTTGTTTTTTGTATCTGTTTTTTTGATTTTGAAAAATCGATAATTTTCAAAAATTAAAAAAATTTTTTTTAAATTTTTTTTTTAATATTTTTTTTTTATACCTACAAGTAGTCCCTAAGAAAGTGGCAAAGTATATTTCTTTATCTAAGGTAGTTTTCGAAATATTGAAAAAGTAAACTTTACAAAACAAGAAAAATAGGAAAAGAAGGAAAATTGTAAATTTGAATAGCTTTTAAAAAAAATGTTTAAATTTTAAATTTTTAAAACTTTTTTAAAAATTTTCAATTTTTAATTTTTAAAACTTTTTTAAATTTAAAATTTTTTTTTTCCGTAGAACTTTGTTTTATGATAAAAGGAAACTCTTGACCAAATTTCAATCAAATTGGAAGGGGTCGATTCCAACTATGTGATGATTTGACATGGAAAGACCCATTACTGATACATATAAGCATGATAGACCATGTAAAGTAAGGCTTGAAAAAGATATGACATAAGGAATTGAAGGATTCACTAACTTATTATTCGGC
Source organism: Merzomyia westermanni (assembly GCA_949987695.1). Taxonomy (NCBI): domain Eukaryota; kingdom Metazoa; phylum Arthropoda; class Insecta; order Diptera; family Tephritidae; genus Merzomyia; species Merzomyia westermanni. The sequence continues at coordinate 191,806,036 of OX465288.1, forward strand.
TTATTAAGGATACTAAGTAGATTTTACTACACAAATTATAAGGTTTGTTTGGCATGCAATATTACTAATTTTTTAAAAGTATTTATAGTTTTTTTTGCTGGACCTTCGCAACAATTTCGGTTTCTAAATACATACGTATACACTTCGGTACATTAAGCAAGTTTTTCTATTTTCCATTTTCCAATCGCTTATTTTTCATTTCTGTTTGTTTTTTTTTTCTCTTTTTGTTTTCCTCCTTTTTAAATTTTTACTCTTGTATATTGATTGATCAACTGCTGAAGCGTTTGATTGAGTCACCAACTGACTGAATTCACTTTATTGCCTAACTAAGTAAATGGTTCATTGTGGTTTCGGTTAGTTGCATTGGTCAGTGTTTTCACCTGGCTATATTTAAAGTACAGATACATTTTCAGTATAATCATCCAAACACGTATCATTAAATATGGTTGTATCCAGATTTGCTTTTCAAACGCCTTTTTGTGGTGGCTTTCCAGTGTTTGCACGGTTGTTAGTCTGAAACGAGAAAAAAAAATAAACAAATGATCCACTTAACGTTGAGTTAATTTTCAGTTTATTGATATGGGAAAAAGGCAAAACGCAAATAAAATAGTTACTGGAGCAATAGATGAAATACCCAGGCATGACGTCGATTATCTGTAACTTGAGCATTTTTTTTCAGGGCATCTTATGGCATGTGGACGAATTGCAGCCTACAATTTGAAAAGGCTATAGGTAGAGTGAAACTTTTACAGAAACTGCTTCATGTAGCGGGAATGCCAATGCTCTATTTGTAGGAAGAATCTAAGAGTAGCAACTACATTACTTTGATTAAAAAATTGTTGCATATCTCAAAGAAGAAAATTGGATCCTATTTAAAAATATTTTTTCAAAAATGCTCAATTTAAGGATTTATTTGAAGAACATACGAACTTAACTTTTATTCAACAGCGCTCTCTTAGCTGAAAATGCATTAAATGTGCGTTAAGAAAGTGCAAATTAATACTGAAATAAAGCATTATTGAAAAAATTTGTCAAATAGGATAATTTTGAAATAAATTCTGAAAAAGGGTGTTTTTTAAACGTTTACTCAGTTAGGGTGGTTCAAAAAGTATTCAGCAAACTATGAAGACAAACAAAAATAATCTATAACCCTTCTCAAAATAATCTTTTCAGTTTAAAACTCTTTAAAAAGCTAATTTTAAATAATTTTCTTTTTCGACTTTAATTCGAAGGAATTTGAGAGAAAATTCTGTTGTAAAAATCTATCGTTGATACTAAAAAAAAATTTCTTTACTAGTAGAAAAAAATTCGGATTTTTTGTAGGGTTGGACTCAAATTTTAGCCGTACATTTCTCCCAAAAGTCATGAATTTCATGGAAGTCCGATATTGAAAGCTGGGGTCTTCATATCTGCGTTAGGTCTCAGCCAATTCGGTTTTAAAGTTGATGTTGGTCCACTGCCTACTTGACAGAAGATTCTAGAAGACACGAAGAGCAACTTAAGTTGCTCCAAAATTCATAGCTTTTATAAAGAAATATGATAGCATGAATAGAACATAAACTTTGGGATCGAATCACAAGTCCAAAAAAGAAGTTTGACAGAGAAGATTTAGTGGCTTTCCCTGATATCAAAAGAAAAGTGAAGATTTTTAAAATATTTAAATTTCCTTAGGGTGAAAGTAATTGTTATACTTATAGTGGTTTGCTCTCCGAATCTTTGAAAATATTCTATCAGAAATTTTCCATTATGCCTTGTCAGATTTGGTTTCGTGGCAACCCGAGTTCGACGTTCAGCCATCTTCAGTGTTGACTTTCATTTTCTTAATATTCAAAAAAAAAAAAAAAAGAACTGCTATAAAATAATGAAACAAGATGAAGTATGAAAACAACAAACACTCATAACAGAGTTGAAAGCAAAGAGGATTCCTCAAACAAGTATGACAACACCATGGACGCAATATTTGAAGAATTTTTTTTTGAAGAGCTCCACAGAACTCGATAGAACTTCCAAATGCTATAGATGCTGTGAAGTAAGTAGCATCATTCGAGAAATGGGGTTTAGCCAATATGAGCAAATAACTACGTGTCATGTGTATGAATGGATACCCCGTATTTCGGATGGGAGCCTTATGAAATCAAATAACTATTTTCTTAATGCGATAAAACAGCTTTAAACTGCATTTATGAAAGTTTATGGTCAAAAATAGCTGGAATGATAACATTTACACAATTAAACATAAAATCTTATGTTCATAAGTGCCGAATAATGTTTAGATTAAAAAACTTCAATCTTTAAATGGTAATCGCACAAAACTGAATTAATTAAAGCAAACAAATGGCTTAACTGAATACACTTTGGGGTGATCCATTGTCTGAGTGCAGCTCTAGTGAAATTTTTCAGAGAGTACTTCAACCTCAAACAGGCGCCCAATGTGGGGTTTAAAATGTTGCCCAAAACTATTATCAGCGAAATGCTCCGATATCGTAGCCCTAAATTAATAGGTCTCTGGACCTACCATTGATTCAAGTTTTACGAAAATATCGCTTAACATTCATACAAAAAAAACTAGCATATTATACAGATTTTGTCCGTCCAAGAAAATTGATTTAATTTAGCGAGCTGCTCTTGCTGCAAGCCAGTTACGAACGCAAATTTGTATCAGTGCTCCAATGTAATAAAATCATTAATCAAAGCAATAAATAAGTCGCGGCTCATGTTGGTGTATAATTGTTTTAGCCTTAAACAACAGTGGTATGAGATTTTTTTGGAGCGAATTAGTTAATTAAAAATGTCGCATGAATGTGGCGTACAACAACAACGCCATAAATAACTCTTATAGAGACTTTGTACCTGTTGAACAAATGAAACTGATTTGAGTTACATATGTGATCGGTGAATATGCCCAGCAAGCATTTATGGTAATGTTTTTAAAAGCGATATATAAACGTTTGCAGTATTCAATTTATTTAAGGCGAGCACTACAGAATTTACATTTATCATCAGCTATAAGTAATTATTTTCTTGGTTTGGTTAGGACAATTACTTTATTGACATTTCGGCCACCTGTACACATATCAAGATTGGAAACTGTGCAAACTATATTAGTCTAATCGTTGTTGTTGTGCATGAGCAATTTGGTTTAGCAGGTACCGAGCTCCATTTAAAATAATTGATATGAGCAATAAATAAATTTAAATTTTCAACGAGCCAAAGTTGCTAGAAATGGATGGCTGAAGTATCGGATACTATGCCCAATTGCTATTTAAAACGATATTTTTGTTCATTTCAAATGCTCATGTTCGCTTGTCAAAAATTAGTTCCAAATTACAGTCAAATTATTGCATTAAGGTGTTTTATAAGTTACTAGTCTACTATGAAACTTAATTGCATTGCTTATCACAGCACTTATATATGATACCCATATTGTATTAACACATTTTGGGTCACCCCGGTCCACATATTAGCTCATAACGCTCAAACCAGTCGAGCTATCGGAACAAATGATATCTTAAATTATAAGTTAGATGTCTGGCAATGCAACGGTGAAAGTTACATTCCATTCCATTTCGCAGTTTCTAAGTGATGCGCGCCCAAGCATACAGACAGACAGATAGACAAAAATTCTAAAAACTGTTAATTTGGCTTAATAATGATCCCTTTTTTAAATTTTTCTCGAATATCTGCAATGTACAGACATCGACCTATTACAATTTTATTATATGTAGCAGACCTGTTAAATTTCATTAATAATTAGTAATCAATTAATTAGACGGTTTTTTTAATTGATAACGATTAGAAAAAAAAAAAAAAAAAATAAATTATCAGAAAAAGTTGTTTTGATTACTTTTGATTTTTTTATTTGCTTTGATTATTTTTTATTTTTTTAGTATTGTTTATGTGTACATTTATGTGCTCGTACGACAATACAGTAATCATTATTTAACAGGTCTGATATGTAGGGATTATTACTCGTATATAAGTATTGAAAACTATTTGTAATAATTACCGATTTAATTATTTTTTCTCGAGATGCCATTAATTATCATCATCATGATGTATTGGCGCTTAACCGCCTTTTGATCGATAACAGATGGTGAAAACACCAAGGGAGGTTCAAGCCATCCTCCACTTCTTTTTTCTAACTCAGTCGAGGCCGACTCCTTTATCTCCTGCCGAATTCCTTCTGGGCTGGAGCTTTTTTGTCCATTCGCATAACATGAAATGGCCAGCGGAGTCTTTGGGCTTTCATTTGCCGCTCTATGCTCAGCTCATTGTTTAATGTCTTTTAATACTCGCCGTTGGCAACACCGGCAGGACTATATATTTTCTGGAGAACTTTTTGCTCGATTACTCCAAGCGCCCACTCATCTTGTTTCGACATTATTCAAACATGAGGACAGGTATGATGAGAGACTTATAAAGCGTGATCTTTGCCCTTCGAGAGAGGACTTTATTTCTCAGTTGTCTCTAGCAAGGTAGCACTTTTTGCTAAGAGTGATTCTCCATTAAATTTACCGATTGACATTATTTTCGGTGTTAACACAGGTTCCCAAATATACTAAGTCGCTTACCATGGATTTAAATTTTAAATGATTATTTTCCAATGGATTTAAAAAAAGTTTAATTTTCCATTTATTCGTCCATAACTCCGAAACGGGTGGAGCTATTGAAATAAGGGATATCTTAAACTTATGTTTATGGTTATGTTATGGTTATGGTTATGGTTATGGTTATGCTTTGGTTTTCTATAGTTAAAGTTATGGTTAAGGTTATAGTCATGTTATGGTTACGGTTATGGTTATGATTACGGTTATGAGTATGGTTATGGTTACGTTATGGTTATTGTTATCTTTATGGTTATGTTTATGTTATGATTATGGTTTTGGTTAGACCCCTGGTGATGTATCGTTGTGATTTACATTCAATTCTATTAAGCAGCTTTTAAGTTATACGCGTCCAAACATACAGATAGGCCGACAAAATTTCTAATAACTGTTACTTTGTATTATATTAGCTCAGTAATGAGCACTCCTATCAATTTTCCTTGACTATCAGACCCCGACCTGTTACAATTCGTTTTATGTGTAGACCCTAGATATCAACTTTCGCGCCTACCCCACATAGTGGTTAGCTAAATCGAGCAATCATATCTGCACTGTAGATGGGACTTACGCTGACAGCTACAAGGAAGACACCACACAGCCCACAAACAGTCAGTCGATGATTGAATAAGAATAAAGCGATGACACAATGCAAACTTGACATCCAGACATACATATCTACAATGGGACAGACAATTTGAATTTCAATGAAATGTGAAGCTTTTTGATACTTACATAAATAAATGTGTAAGCTGATCGTTTATAATGGGTCTGTATCTCCGTCCGTCCAACGGTATGTCTAACTTACTGTAAGCTCGCTCGGCGTTTGTTTGTTTTATTTACATTTGCAAATATACAAAGTATTTATTTATAAATTCAAATTTATTTATGTCATATTGTGGCGCGCGGTCAGATTGCCACACAACTTCGAACCGTTGAGTGCGGTTAGCACCGAATTGTTGCAAAACAAAGCCGAGTGACGATGAGTTGACTGCTTGCTTAATGGCACCATAATTTGTATTTGTATTTTTGTTGGTCTGTTGGTGGCGCGTTGTGTTATGAGTATTGAAATTCTAAGCACGTTTCAAAATATATTTATTTTTGTCTTAAGCGACTTTTTTTGCTGTTTCTTTGGCGATATGTAAATGTTATGATGATATGTTTGGAGTTCAGCTTAAATACTTATTACTTTAAGGGTTGATTTTTATGGCATTTTTGAGGCACTCAAACTTGTAGGCTTTGAGTTTATCGCTGTAGATGTGACCTTGACTTGGCAAATGAATTACTTAGTAACCGACTTCTACGTTAAGAGATAAATCGATTTGTGAAAATTCGAATTAAAAAATAATAGATTTTTGTTCATAAATCGATGTATTAGTAAAAACATATTATTATTAATTAAATCAAGTGTAAGTTATTTCAGATAATAAATATAAAAAATAAGCAAGTGGATGATTTTCAGATCTACAGACATATACATTTTCAACACTGTTATATATTTTATTAGAGCAAAACAATACAAAGGAATAACCCTCATACTCATACCAAAATAAAAAGATTTTTTAAATTATATTTTGCAATTTTGAATTAATAGAGCTATATAAACCTTTTTTATTTCCTCCAAACTAAAATAAAAATATATCAATAGCTAAAATTTAGGTTGAGACAATCACAAAAAAAACGAATATGAATTTTAGACTAAATTAAAAATAAAACAAGTAAGGACGGCGCTGTCTTCGGCTGTGCCGAAGGCTTTATACCTTTCATGAATACGTGCAAACTTAAATACGCATTGAGTTCTCTAAAACTTTGTTAGCAATATATTTAATTTTGTTTTACCATCTATAAGCAAATATCTCACCAAGTTTCAAGTTTTAATATTTCAAAATGAGGGATAAATGGACATAATCCTCTTATCTGAACGATCGGTTGTATGGAAATATACTATATATAGCTCCGATCTTGGTGATTTCTTTCCGAAATCTTTTGCTATCCATAAGAAAATATCTCACCAAGTTTCAAGTTTTAATCTTCCAAAATGAGGGATAACTGGCCATAATCCTCTTATCTAAACGATCGGTTGTATGGGATATATACTATATATAGCTCCGATCTTGGTGATTTTTTTACGAAATCTTTTGCTATCCATAAGAAAATATCTCACCAAGTTTCAAGTTTAATCTTTAAAAATGAGGGAGAAATGGTCACAATCCTATTATTTGAACGAACGGTTGTATGGGAGATATATGCTATAGTGACCCGATTACACCGGATCCGACAAATGTCTAATTCATCGAGATATCTCAAACACTGAGGGACTAGTTTGCGTTCAAACAGACGGACGGACGGACGGACAGACGGACATGGCTGTATCAACTCAGTTCATCGTCCTGATCAATTTGGTATACTTAATGGTGGGTCTATCTCTTATATTTCTAAACGTTACAAACATCAGACCAAAGTTAATATACCATTTCATGTTCATGAAAGGTATAATTAACTGATTTATTTTGTTGTGTTGATCTTCCGACAGGGTGGTAAGCTGATTTTTGTTGGAACGATTTTCCGTCATCCCTTGTCAAGTTTGGTTTTGTGACAAACCGGTTTCGGCGTTCTGCCATTTTCAATGCCTAGTTTCGTTCTGAAAATGGCAGAACGCCGAAACCGGTTTGTCACAAAACCAAACTTGACAAGGGATGACGGAAAATCGTTCCAACAAAAATCAGTATAATTAACTGTTGAATATAAATAAAATATTCGTAAGCTCTTAAAAGGAAAAAATACAATCAGTTTTTCCTTAAATAATAAAAGTAACACGGCGGCCTACCACACCGAAGGTCCATGGTTCGAGCCCTGGTACAGGTAACATCAAAAGTGATTTGAAAAAAGTTTTTCAAAACGGGGTCGCCCCTCGGCAGTGGTTTGGCAAACTCTCCGAGTGTATTTCTGCCATGACAGGCTTCTTAGCAAAAATTCGTCTCCTTTGTAGATGCCGTTCGGAGTCGGCAAAAAACTGTAGGTCCCACCAATTTGTAGGGAAAATTCAAATCGGCACACCACAAATTGGAAGAGAAGCTTGGCGCAAAAATCTCTTAGGAGGTTTATGATGATATACCTGTTGTATATCGCGCCATAGAGAGAGAACATAAATAATTGCCACAAATATTCAGTATTACCTAACATTTAACTAAAATCAGTAGTGTGTATATAGTTTTATACAAGTTATATCACTTATAATAATCAAAATAAATGATTAAAATAAAAATCGATTATTAATTCACAAACCTATGTCTAACACTAATAAATTAGAAAGTGGGCTCTTTTTAAGTGTTCGGAGTGGATATCCAGAAACAACTTTCAAACAAGTTCTTGTAAAATTAGTGGTAATTATCTTCTAAAAAGTATGAAATAAAATGGAAAAGGAAATCCTATCAGCTTATCTAGGCGAACGCTATACCATTACTAGGCCAAGAAGAATCATGCATGAAAGATGCCTTTATAAGTACTGATAAGGTAAAGTGAAACTAGGCTGCTGAGTTACAGTTAACAGTTCTTACTCTACATATCTTTTCTTAAAGAAGAGATAAACAAGGATAAATTACTCTGAATCTTTAAAGTGATAAATTCAAATTGTCCCAAATAAAGTCTTGGTAGTAGATAATGTCGACTGTACGAGGTGTGTTCAAAAAGTATCGCGAATTTTGAATTTTCGCTGGTTACGTATATTCGAATTTCGAATTTTTCTGTGTCGTTATGTTGGTACTCATGTCTCTCACTTATCCCGACAAGCTCGGCCATTTTGAATGTTCAGTTAATTGTTGACAGCTGCTTTGCTTGCACGTGTTTTGGATCGTCTTCGATTTTTACGCGAATTTCGTACCAAAATTGCGCAATTATGACCAAAAACAGCATCGCATGAACATTGCTAATGAGATGTTAAACTCTGTCCGCGACGACCCAAATTTGCTCCAGAGGGTCATAACTGGTGACGAATCGTGGGTTTATGGTTATGACGTGGAAACCAAAGCTCAATCATCTCAATGGAAGCTGCCGCACGAACCAAGACCGAAAAAAGCGCGCCAAGTTCGGTCGAATGTGAAAATTTTGCTGACAGTTTTCTTCGATTGCAGGGGCGTGGTGCATCATGAGTTCTTGCCACAGGGAATAACGGTCAATAAGGAATATTACCTGCAAGTTATGCGCGAAGCAATCCGCCAGAAACGCCCGGATTTGTGGAAGAACAAAAATTGGCTTTTGCACCACGATAACGCCCCTGCTCACGCATCGTTGCTTGTGCGCGACTTTTTGGCCAAAAACAACACACTAATGATGCCGCAGCCACCGTATTCCCCAGATCTGGCCCCCTGTGACTTTTTTTTGTTCCCTAAACTGAAGAGGCCCATGAAAGGACGACGTTACGCTTCTCTTGACGAGATAAAGACGGCATCGAAGGAGGAGCTGAACAAGATACAAAAAAATGATTTTTTGAAGTGCTTCGAAGATTGGAAAAACCGTTGGCACAAGTGTATAATATCTCATGGGGATTACTTTGAAGGGGACAAAATAGATATTCATGAATAAATAAATAATTTTTGAAAAAACACAAAATTCGTGATACTTTTTGAACACACCTCGTACACCATCTACCCAATAAACTAAACATGAGGCTTAGGCTAGACGCCATTAACGGCAAAATTACGGCATGTTTTCTATTCCAAAAAACCAGCAGCTACAACGACTTCTTAGACCGTTCATAACACAACTCATTGAGCTAATGATTGACTACGAAAAATGTATGAAGATTTCGATGCAAAGAAGGGTCCGGCAAATTGTATTTGAGCCAATTTGAGCTTGCAACAGCTCAAGCCAACTTCAACACATCGAACAAATCATGTGCAATATGTGGATGTTGAATTTATTTATGTTGCTCTATCAAGGTTGATGTCTACAACGTGAGCAAATTCACCACAGTCGTTTAAAATGTCTCCAAAAATGTTGCGCTTGTCCCAGTACGGAAGGAGTGTTGTGACTTAAACCACAAAGTCAAAGAGCATGTATGAATTTGGTTAAGTAAATTCTACCTTTACATGCGTTGTGTTACCGCTGGTATTCTCGAGTTCATAAAACATTCGGCAGATAAATATCTTTTTTCAGTGATTAAAATGCGAACTACATCGCACGTTTCAGATAAAAGGTGAATTGGATGCGGACCATCGTTACAGGAGATATCTTTACAGAACAGGTTGCACCTAGTCTCTATCCAGGGTCATAGAGATTTTTACTGCATGGCTTATGAGCTTACAAGAGAAGGTAGAATCATAGAGGTGCTTCGTAAAGCAAGGTGCTACATAAAATCACATTTATAGAGAAGCCAGCCCTCACACGGGTTTATCGAAAAGCTAGGCAAACATAAACGAAATAGGATCGCGCAACTATCATCGTCTTTCCTCAGATTTAAGAAGCTAAAATGGCTATAAAAAAGGAATTATTACAGATCGTTTACATCCTGAGTTTTGTTACCTTCCGCTGTCTTAATAATCCCTTTCACGATCTTGAAATCCGCTCCAAAAACTTTTGTAAAGGAGGGATGAAATTCATTAGCTTTTTTGGCTGGTTTGGGTCATTAATCTTTAAGAAAATGAGTGAATAATTTTTAGTAGTGACTCTTTAACCCCTTTATGTTGGTACTTATACTGAACAGGACGGCAATCTACGAGAATGTGTTGGAAATATTAATTTATACTGCTTATCGTCGAACTGCGGTTTGAAACTGGTGGCATGGAGCTGTAGGTGGGATTATCTCATACGTCTCAAAAGGTGCATTAAGGTATTTCCGGATTGATGTTGGCACTTTTTGGTTGCTTCTTAAACAAACAAGCTTAATATTTTCTGTGCGCTTTCCTGATCACCTGAGCTCTTGGACAATTAGATAATATCTTCCATACTTCGTTAACTTGAAACCATTTGAGAACCTGATGAAGACCATCAAATCCTTGATGTCTACTTCGCTATTTGGGAAGGTTATAAAGAAAGGTAAGTAGCAGGTAGCGCCATCTGGCGGCGATTAATACAGGACAGTTGCAAACGAAGTATTCCACCGTTTCATCCTCTGCGTCATCTTTACAACAACTACAAAATCGTTAATAAGACACCTGGCCTTTGTGCGATGCCCGATTAATACTCCTATTAGTTTTGAAAGTTCGACCCTTCTTAGTGCGTAGACATGAGAAAATCTCTTGGCATTTCTTTTTGGCCAGGTTTGCTTAGATAACCGACATCCTGTAATTTGTTGCCATTTTTCGTGAGGTTCTCAGTAGATCTGCCTAGCAAGTTCATCTGAACTAGAGTTTCCCTTAATGCCTTTTTGTCCCGGGACGCATGTGAGTTTCACACGATTCTGTTTAGCCATCTCCTGAATAGATCTCCGACAGTTTAGCTTAGAACTGAATGAGAAAGAGGGCTTTGATGGCGTCATGGCTGTATGCAAAAATAAAGCTTTCCTAGCCGATAGTGGGTTTCTCTATCCAAACCGAAGTTTCCATTCTTGCTAACACTTTATCCTGGAAGACACTACAGTGGTACAACATTCTGAAAGAAAGTTCTAAGTCTCCGTACTGTCAAACTACTCTTTCTTCAATTCCACTATTTAATTTAGAGCCATCAGTGTATATGGGGTGCTGCCATCAGCAGCGAAGCACCGATCCGACTCCCCCAATCATTCCTAGCAAAAAACTAAAATTTTTAAGTGTTCTTGAATGTCCTATGATAGTTTTGTGCTCGAACTGGATCATTCCCTTCGATGCAGTACCTCCTGATTATAATAGACAGGAATCTGGTATGGAAGCTTAATTTAGAGTCGATAGCGCGTAGGCACCCGGAAATTTGTGTAGCGCGTTTACTGCAGCGAAAAAGGAGGCAAGATATGGAAAGTGGATATATTTAAATTTTTGAAGCAGGACAATATCTGCAAAGTAGTTATCATAGTAATCCCGTTAAGCCGCAGCCCTTTTGCTTTTTATTTTTTATATATTTTTTTCAATAAAAGAATGAACCATTCCATATAAAATATTTAACATCTACGAAGTAATAGATCCCTTCACCACTTTGCACTTAACTTAATTCAAAAAGCAGCACTTCTGTTGCTGCCTAAGCGCCTAAGCGCGTGCCTTTGTTTTTATTTTCATGCTCATCGGCACGTCCAATAAACAATGCAAAATGAATGTGAAAGTGTGTGGCAATGCGACTCTGCGGCAGTGATTTCATGTTAATCGCAACTGAACACGCATTTATAGCGAGCCAGCGGACGGACAACGAATTTGCAGGTTTGCGCTTAAATGTCGACGCACTTCTTCATTTCAACGCCTCTTTGAAACAATCACGCGTTCAGGTAGAGCCGGCCACACGCAAGCGCCAAAATGAGCAATGTGCTGAGCTTTAATACGCTTCGCGGCAGCCACCGTTGCTAGTCAAGTCAAGTGATCAACGGTCAACGAGCTAAGCATCAGCCGATTGCAGGTTGGTCACTTCACTTAGCAATACATACGCACACACACTGACAATGTAGTAAAGTTCAACATCATTTTATAGTTTTATTTTTCGCTTGAGCTGACTAAACAACAATCAATGCCTCAGGGACATTTAAACCTTAAAAACGAAAAACACCAAAAAGGTCTGCGCGGCGGCGTCTACGTTGGTTGTAGTTTGTTGTCTCGGTGGAGTCGAGTTAAGTAAGAAAGCAGGGAAGTTTAACTTCGGGTGAAATTGAACTATATATACCTCGTTGTGAGTTGTTTTACTCAGGTGGGTCATAGAGAAGGCAATACATAGGGAGGGGGAGAGATAGAGATAGGTAGAGTTAAATTAAGGACGAGAGTGGTAGTGACAGTGATAGTGTTAGTGATAGTGATAGTGATAGGGATATTGATAGCTATAGTGATAATGATAATGACAGTTTTAGTGATAGTGAAATTGATAGTGATAGGGATAGTGATAGTGACAATGATAATGATAGTGACAGTTTTAGTGATAGTAAAATTGATAGTGATAGGGATAATGATAGTGACAATGATAGTGATAGTGGTAGTAGTAGTAATAGTGTTAGTGATAGTGATAGTGGTAGTGATAGAGATAGTGATAGTCCTAGTGATATTGATAGCGATAGTGATAGTGAGAAAAATAATGATAATGATAGTGTTAGTTTTAGTTTTAGTGAAATTGACAATGATAGTGATAGTAATAATTAAGGTGATAGGGATAGGAATACGAGGCGCTGTTAATAACAACAACAACGATAATATAGTAATAGTGATAGTGAAGGTAAAAGTGAGAAGTAGAGTAAAAATAAAAGGTGGAGGGAGGGGCAGGGGATTATATAGGTAAAGAAGAATATAAGTTAGTGATAGTGATAATATGTAAAGTAAGAATAAAAGGAAGAGAAGGGAAAAGGATCTTGGAAAGAAAGAGAAATATTTATACGACTACCAAGAGAGGGAGACAACTTTTGCCGAATATACTGACGGAAAAGCTGGTGGATGGCTGTTCGCAACCAATTTTTTTTTCTTAAGCAGACTGTTTTTTATATACGAGGTGTGTTCAAAAAGTATCGCGAATTTTGAATTTTCGCTGGTTACGTATATTCGAATTTCGAATTTTTTGTGGCGTTATGTTGGTACTCATGTCTCTCACTTATGCCGACAAGCTCGGCCATTTTGAATGTTCAGTTAATTGCTGACAGCTGCTTTGCTTGCACGTGTTTTGGATCGTCTTCGATTTTTACCTATTTTTTTACCAAAATTGCTCAATTGTGACCAAAAACAGCATCGCATGAACATTGCTAATGAGATGTTAAACTCTGTCCGCGACGACCCAAATTTGCTCCAGAGGGTCATAACTGGTGACGAGTCGTGGGTTTATGGTTATGACGTGGACACCAAAGCTCAATCATCTCAATGGAAGCTGCCGCACGAACCAAGACCGAAAAAAGCGCGCCAAGTTCGGTCGACAGTTTTCTTCGATTGCAGGGGGGTGGTGCATCATGAGTTCTTGGGAAGAACGGTCAATAAGGAATATTACCTGCAAGTTATGCGCAATTTGCGCGAAGCAATCCGCCAGAAAGGCCCGGATTTGTGGAAGAACAAAAATTGGCTTTTGCACCACGATAACGCCCCTGCTCACGCATCGTTGCTTGTGCGCGACTTTTTGGCCAAAAACAACACACTAATGATGCCGCAGCCACCGTATTCCCCAGATCTGGCCCCCTGTAACTTTTTCTTGTTCCCTAAACTGAAGAGGCCCATGAAAGGACGACGTTACGCTTCTCTTGACGAGATAAAGACGGCATCGAAGGAGGAGCTGAACAAGATACAAAAAAATTATTTTTTGAAGTGCTTCGAAGATTGGAAAAACCGTTGGCACAAGTGTATAATATCTCATGGGGATTACTTTGAAGGGGACAAAATAGATATTCATGAATAAATAAATAATTTTTGAAAAACCACAAAATTCGCGATACTTTTTGAACACACCTCGTATAATGAAGTCTAACTCGACCCTATTTCAAAATACTTTAAAGGAACGTCCCATCTAAGGGGTGTACACAAAAACACTCTTTCTCAGAATTTTTTTTGAATAATATCCTATCCTAATTGAAAATGCAACGAATTAAGCGTTGAGTTAAAGCATATTTAAAACTAAGTCAGAGGTAGATACAGCATTCCTTAATAACATATTTAGATAATGTGAACCACTTAGCGTTCGATATCTTGCTATTTCATTCTACCATGAACCGGACAATTGGGTATAAAAAACCAAAATATAAACAACACGTCCCCTCACACCACCACAATTGTGAAAATAATCAATTCAATTAAATCGCGCTGCTAAATGCCAACTTGACGCGCCAAACGACACCATGACCGCGACCGTTGCGGTAGCTAAAACTCAGGAAACGCATAAAATATGCGATATTACTACGCATGCGACATGCCGCAAGAGTGAAAAAGCAAAAAAATATCAGCCGCCAAAATAAAAAAAAATAAAAATCTCGCAAAGATAATAGCAACCAACTTTGAAACCAACAACAGCAACAAGGATTGCTGTGACAACCACTTTTAACTATGGCTGTGATGTGTAGGAGCTTCTTTGCTGTTGCTGCTGCCGCTGCCGGTTTACTATCAGCCATATAGATTATGACCAAATGACAGTGAATGGCGTATGATAGCGAGCGATTGCGAAGGTGATGCCACAACTGGGCGGTTGATGATGCGGCAACTGATTCTTTTGGCGAACTCGAATGCGGATGATGATGATGATGGTGATTGTTGATAGTAGCGCTTAAAAAGTATTACGTTTTTTATGCTATTTATACCTAGTTGCGGATAGATGGGGAATTTTGTGAAATAATATGAAAAGAGGCGAATGGTAATGTTGTCTCACTTTATTCATTTTTAAGCTTAACTTCTTAGGCGGCGATGCAACGTTTTTATTGGGAGCGAAATTTTAAGTTTTTTTGAAGTAGATCGAAATAAAAAATTGTAGCAGAGCATTGTAGTAGAATTTAGGTAATATAGAATTAAGGAAATAGCTAACTGTAGCAGACTTTGGCAGGACTTTTTTTTGATCATTTCTTGATTCTTTTCAGCCTCATTTCACGATTGCTTTCGCGCATTTTCGAACCCAGTTTTTGGGTATTTTTCGGGATCAATTCTTGATGGTTTTCGGAATTTTTTCTAGACTATTTGGGCGTGATTTCAGGATCATTCCGACATTTTTTTGGGATCATGTTTAAGTCTTTTTCGGATCTCATTATCAACATTTCGGGAATTTTTCCGGATAAATTCGGGATTGTTGAAACATTATTTCAAGATCATTTCTAAATTATTTTCGGTACCATTTTCGAGACTATTTATGCGTCGTTTCGGGATCATTCCGATATTTTTTCAGATCATGTTTAAGTCTTTTTCGGATTTCACAATCAACATTTGCGGAACATTTCTGGTCTTTTTCGGGACCATATTTTTGTCTGGTTTTCGAAACCAATTTTGGGACTTTTTCCTGATAAATTCGGGATTGTTTCTAGATTGCTATGGTCTTTTCCACAATTCATTATCAACATTGGCGTGACCTTTTGGGATTATTTCCAGACTTTTGCGGGACCATGTTTGGGTCTTGTTTGGGAGCTATGCGGAATTGTTTTCCGCGACCATTTTGGGACTTTTTAGGAATCATTTCTTAACCAGTTTTGGTACGTTTTCTTCATCATTTCGGATTAGTTTCAGGATTATTTTAAACCCTTTCGGTATAATTTCGGGATCGTTTTGGGAAATATTTCGGGACTTTTTCTAGACCATTTCGGGACATTCCCGGATCATTTTGTGACGTTTTCGTGGCCATTTATGGATCATTTCGGGGTTTTTCGGATCCTTTTACGATTGTTCACAGGACTTTTTCGAGATCATTTTCGAAGTCATTTGGGACTATTTTGCGATGGTCCCAAAATAATTTTCAGCAGTTCATCCGTTTATATTAGTAAAGCTGGAAGTTGGAAAAGAATATCCCAGCTATATCAGAGTAATATAATTGGGCCAGGCTCATTGTGATCTTGATAGTAACGCTTTAGGCATCAGTGTCCAGATATCATTAAAAATTCCATAAGTAGGTAGGTGTGCTGAATTCCAGGTTTTTGTGCAATTAGAATAAAGTCCACAGATGGGTATATAATATCCAAAACCACACAAGCCAAGACCTTTTAACTTGTTTATCTTAGTTGTTATAACTCTTGTTGCCCTTTGCAGTTTTGATGGTGTTGCCATTGACGTACATGACATGGCCATGCGGTTGGTAATACAGCAGCTGATAATGTCGCATTCGTTGTTGGGCACTTGGTCGTTCACCAACTAAAAGCCTACTGTGACCGACACGATGTAATGGGCTGTTTTGCACTTTTAATTCGTAAATGATGAGTGCAACGCGTGTGGTGGTGGCGGCAACGACAGTTGATTGTGTCAGCCGAGACTGAAGAGCAAAGTCACCCAAAAGCTCATGAAAAATTCATATAAAATTTATGGCGTGGAATTTTGCGTATAAATGTTAAGTATTTTATTACTTTTATTTTCTATTTTACTTTTACTTTTTCTTTTTTTACTTACTTTTTTCTTTTTTTTATCGCGCATAAAAAATGCGCAAATCAGACGTTGATCAGCGTATGTAGCGGAAAATATTAAAATCGCGTAAAATACAAATGTTCATATAAATAAAAAGCAAGTATTCATAAAATAAAGCAAAGCGCCTAGTGTAGGCATGCTTATACATATGCATCCTGTAGTGGAACTAAAAACTAGTGCGCAAAACTACTAGTTTTTGAGTAGTATTTTCTAACTCAACTCCAACTACTCCGGGCAGTGGCGGATCCAGGATATCGGGAACGGGGGCTTAAAATTTTTTTTTTTAATTTCGAGGGTATCTGTTATCCACAGTTCCTTAAAGCTTCTTATATTTTAAACAAGGCCAGGGATGCCCTTTTTTGCTTGTTTTTCAAATAAAATATTTTATGGTATTGGCAATGTCAATGTCAAGGTATCATGTATGAAAATCGTTTAAAAAATTACCGAATATTTATTACGTTTACCATAAACCTTCTCATCTTGCAACTAATTTTATAAACAAAAATCATAAACAAACGCAAAATATCAGTTGCTGGCAGAGACTTGTAACAAAACATTGTATAGAAAGGAAACTTGGTTTATGCTGTTATTGCTATGAGAAACACATAAATATAGAAACATAATTAGAAACGGACTGACTGGAACCGTTCCCAATGCGCAACAGAAGTGTAAGAAAACTCTACGTAACAACACTGCCGGAACCGTAAGCTGTCCCGAAACTCTGGGCACAGAAACGAAACCTGAATCGATACCTCTGTAACAAAACATATCTGTATAGAAACAAAACAAGGAAATGTTTCTCGTAATCGAAACTATAGAAACAAAACTAGTAGCGTTTCTTGCGTCCCGAAACTGTAGCAAACCCTTATGCGGTTTCTGCTAGTGAGTTGTTGTTTATAATTATGTATACACATGCAATTTTTATTCAACCACAAATTCTACACATTTTGAACTATTAAGTAGATTAAATTCAATTTAAGATTAAATGTAATTTTTGCTTTTTTTAGGTAATAAATTTGAACGCATTCAAAAATGTAAATACGTTATTGCGAGTTTTGACAATATTGCCAGTTATTACAGCGACTCTTCAACCCTGAGAAATACGATGGGACAAGAGCGTATCAATGGTCTAGATTTTTTGAATATCCAGAACCGGATTGATTTGACTGAAGACGAAATCCTGAAAGAATTTTTTCAAAAGCTTCGAAAATTTAAAAACGATTATGGGATGAATTGATTTTGGAACACAATTTAAATTATTTTAAATTCACACATACATTTTGCAAACTTGAAATAAAATAACCGATATAATTTTACTTTCCAATTACACAACTATTTTTTTCAATTCTTGAATTGAATTGTACTTGACAAGTTCCAAAGATAAATGAGTATGGAAAAGTGGCTGTAAAAAATATGACTTTTTGGATCCCGAAGGGGGGTTCGGACCGAAAACCCCCAAGTGGATCCGCCTGTGGTATATATGTATCTGTCCGAAATCTCAAAATTAATGATTCCAACGTGCTATTCTTGTATATTTGTAGACTAGAAGACCCGGCAAACGGTTTTACTGCCTTAAATTTTACTTGGCTACATTTGACAAATTGTACTCTCTTCCATCCCATTTGGCGCTTTCTCTTCATTTATCCCTATATTTTTCTCTTTTTTTCAATTTAAGATTGTGTATCTTAGAATAAATAACTTTGAAGTAGTATTCACGAAAAATCATAGCTTCAAAGTAAGTGCAGTGTTTGCAACTAAAAACAATTAACTTTAAATTTATATTTACTACAAACTATCACAAGTCGTTATAGCAAAGTTATGACTACCACAAGTTTCAGGTTTAAAGTTTCCGCTGCCACTTCATGGTTCCACCTTATACATGTTTATATTTGAACCAGTGTGTTGTGGAAACAAGCGCACAATGCTGAAAAGGTAACGAGGTAAGAGGTGACACGCACTTTGAAGTAACCATTCGCAATGACGTACTATACTTTAATATCATTTGATATCACTTTAAAGTTCCATAACTTTAAAGACACAGTGGAGGACGCACAAACGTTAAGAAAACTGTTAGAGCTACTTGAAAGTTGCTGAAGCTATCGTCATTTGTCACTTCCAAGTTTTCAATACTTTAAGGTTGGCTGTCTAGTAACCAAGACTTTCTCATGCTAATGCCACTTAAAATTTTAAAGTAACCATTACTGGTGGAAACAAACGCGGCGGGACTGCGAATTTTTCAAATAAACTTACTTATTCATCAAATTCAGAAATTTAGGGGCAGTTACGTATTTGTTACTTACTAAAGGTACCCGACTCCGTTAATATTACTTTGGTGCTAGTTGAATCCGTTTTAAGACTTTTTACTCATTTGTTGAAACTAAGCAAGTATTTACAAAGTTGTCACCTATTTTATTTACTTTTAAATTAAGTGAGACAATAGTTTTATCGGACGAATGGTATATAGGGTTGTGTTTCCACAAAATTATATTAAGTAGGGTAACCACATTAAGGTTGCCATCTTATCTATTACATTTATTCTTTTGTTAGTCATTTATCTCGAAAACGACTTGACAAATTCTTTTTACATTTTTTAGTATAGGTTTCCTGCTTCATATTCTCTCTCTCTCTCACCCAGGTGTTGCCACTTAGTAAGGTTTTACAGGGTACCCACTTATATGAAATGAAACAAAAAAAAACATATCAGATATGAGAATATGGTTGTCAAATGAAAGGTATTTTAAGTCGCACGTCAACAAAAGTATTTCTCGTTAATACTTAAAGCTAGAGTGCCGTCTTATACTATTTAATTTATTTTTCATAGCCGCTATTATCTCGTAAGCGATATGACACATTTGGATAAACTTTTGCAGATTGGCACTGTATGCAAAATTTCAAGCTATCCTTCTTTATTAATAAATTCAGAACAAAATAAAATATCAGACACTTTGGAAAAGAAGAAATCAAAACAGAGTTCCGTCGTCTAGAGGGTATGGTGAAGGGGCAGTTGGCTGTCTACTTGGGTATGGTGTTCACACTTGCCTTGAAGTACTTTACAACTAGTTGCTTTGACTACAGGACATGTAGTTAGGCGCACCAAATGTGTTATCAAACTAATGCTCACTTTATTTGTTGTGATTAGTTCTTTTTGGTCACTTAAGTAAATGCATTTATGAGCATTTCTTATGACCAAGCAACGTGTGGCCTTCTGCCTTGACTGTTATTGCGGTAGGTTCGTTGGGGTGTTTAGAGTCTTTAAGGTGTAGCAGTTGCATCATTAAAAAACGTTTATCATTTAGAATTTTGTTTTTATGAGCAATATTTCTAGTCACATTTAGCTTTGAATTAAGCGGGCACTTTATTTTTTATTTTTCCACAAGATGGCTTAGCGGATTATGGAGTTTACACTGGGGTTTGGTTATTAATACCAGTAAATTTGTTTTTTAAAATAAATATGTGATACGCGTTCCGCTTCTAAGATGTTTTGGTCACTCACTAAATCCAAAAGATTAACCTGTCTTCCGACTTCCGTCTATTTTCGGCCCACAAAGCATTTATGACTCGTATTTTATATAGCTTCAAGAGAGATGTTCAGAGAATCTGCATACGAGCCACCGTCTTTTTCAGTACCAATTACTAAAGATAGTTCTGACGCCATGGTACAATGACTTTATGTCAGAGATGCACTCTTCGAAGCTGAAGTCCTTACCATCAAAAGTTCATCAGAGCTACATAAGCTACTTAACCTTAGATTCTCGACTCATCATTGAACCTGAGCGTACCTACCGGAATGATTCACTTTTAACCAGAGCAAGGGTTAATAGTTTTGTCTAAGTCGCGAGGCAGCTACTCAAGGCCACAAAGTCAGGTCAGTTGTATACATTTTGGTCCGTTCTGATGGTTGAAATATTTAAGATAAAAATTCAATGGAATATTTCTAGTACTTTCAGTTATACTCGGCCTAGAAGCTACTGCAACAGATTGTCTGCAATCTGCTGTTAATTGGTATCAAGAAAAAAAAAAAACAAGCCAAGGAAGCACCAAATATTGTATGACTAGATTTCGTTGACCGCTAATGATCCGACGGCAATGAAAATGCCACATACACAAGAAAATGCATTCTAGGGATACCAATCCCGGAAAGGCAGATTCGAAGATATTCAAGGTAGCTTAGATCAACTGAATTCTTTATTTTCTCGGATGACTCCTGTATTCATTTAAGATGCGAATGACAAAAAAATAATGAAAGGTTAGTCTAAAAGTCATTCCACAGTCAACAGTAAAGAGATTTCAAACGTATCGTTGATGAAATAACTCAAATAAAATCAAATAAAATGAAATAAAATAAAATAAAATAAAATAAAATAAAATAAAATAAAATAAAATAAAATAAAATGAAATAAAACAAAATAAAATAAAATAAAGTAAAATAAAATAAAATAAAATATGATAAAATAAAATAATTTATAATATAATAAAAAAAAAATAATAAAAAAGTAAAATAAAATAAAATAAAATACAAGAAAATAAAATAAAATGAAATAAAGTAAATTAATTGATAAAATAAAGAAAATTAAAATAAAATAAAATAAAATAAAATAAAATAAAATAAAAAAAAATAAAATAAAGTAAAATAAAATAAAATAACATTTAATACCGAAACTTCACATCTGACGATTTTTAAGGTAGCCAAGATCCACTGAATTCAAAGCAAAACCAAACAAATAAAATAAAATAAAATAAAATCAAATAAAATAAAATAAAATAAAATAAAATAAAATAAAATAAAATAAAATAAAATAAAATAAAATAAAATAAAAAAAATATGATAAAATAAAATAATTTATAATATAATAAAAAAAAAAATAATAAAAAAGTAAAATAAAATAAAATAAAATACAAGAAAATAAAAGAAAATGAAATAAAGTAAATTAATTGATAAAATAAAGAAAATTAAAATAAAATAAAATAAAATAAAATAAAATAAAATAAAATAAAATAAAATAAAAAAAAATAAAATAAAGTAAAATAAAATAAAATAATATTTAATACCGAACCTTCACATCTGACGATTTTTAAGGTAGCCAAGATCCACTGAATTCAAAGCAAAACCAAACAAATAAAATAAAATAAAATCAAATAAAATAAAATAAAATAAAATAAAATAAAATAAAATTAAATAAAATAAGATAAAATAAAATAAACTAAAATAAAATAAAATAAAATAAAATAAAATAAAATAAAATAAAATGAGATAAAATAAAATGAAATAAATTAAAATAAAAAAAATAAAATGAAATAAACCAAAATAAAATAAAATGAAATAAAATAACATAATATTTTTTATTTTTGTCTTATTTCAATTTTCAGTCAGTCACATGTAAAAATCACCACAACCAAAATAGGGGATTCTTCTACTTCTAAAAAGAGTTATCTCCAAGAAAGTGAAAACATAGTAAATTCCTAGTTTTCGGGATTTAAAAGCAACCAGACTTTCTGAAAATCTTATAAAAGTAATTTTCATTCAAATTAACATCACCAAATATACACACGCACATGGCTGTTGCAACAGTTGAAGCGAAGAATTACCAAAGCCACAGAATATTTAGTCTTGATTATGCGATGATAACTTGAGACTGCTAACGGCACCTCACTGCACCCACCGCATTCGCTTTGTTTGCATGCCGGTGTGGGTTTCAAGATATTTCAACACAGTCCTGTTGCACTTTATTGCTTACGCACAAAAAACGCGACGACAAATAACTATTAGACAGACAAAATTTTGTGAATTGCAAATTTGTATTGTCGGTTTGAGTCATTGAATTGTCTGACTTCTATTGAGCGCGTTTGGTATGTAGGAGACTAACGACTAAAGTAATTGACTACGCAATTCAGCGGAAAGAATTACAATTTGTCTAACATGGCGTAGGAGTGCTACTGAAATGTTTCAAAAACAAACAATACCATGTCGAAAACAAGTTGCATGAGATAAAAATAATAATTTTGGGGAAAAAAGAAGAATTTTTATTGCAAATTTGTGCATGAATAATTTCTTTGTTGAAACGAATTCGGCAATTTGGCTAAGGATGCGAAAGACGATATGCACGAGCTTAATGATATACTCACAAGTTCAATAGGACTTCATTTGTGAATAAACATAGATTTAACGAAAGGAATATTTTCTGCTAATTAAAGTTTATTTTATACAAAGTCGATTCGTTGTTTTGAGCTTGTCGAACTCAAGTATCCCAAATAAGAAATTATTTAGCAAGAATCTGTACTTAACCTAGGTCCTGGCTACATTTTCCCTGCAATAGACAACTTTTCCTAGGGCCTGCCAGGGAGGATGTTTCCGAATTTACGGATCTGAGGCAAGTTTCCAAATTAACAGGTCCTGGGAAAAAGTGATCGCATTTTCTACCCGGGATATCGTTGCATGATGTTGCCTTTTCTGAAGGAATACAAAACAAATATTAATAACTTACTCTACCTATTTGATAAGAGCGAGGCCTCTTCCGCCACTCGCTAACTTTTTTCTAAATCGGTCACTTTTTTTCCAGCCCGATGTCCTCATCCCCTCTTCCCACCTTCCGGCTTTTGTAACCACTTTGAATATCTTACGTCTTACCCTCTCTTCCCACCTTTCCCATTTTCTTTTCAAACTACATGGGCTGTGTTGTCGAAGGTAGAGTTATTTCTGACGCTCTAAGAGCATCATGCTAGGCCCACATTCGTCACTCGTCCACTATGTTCGCACCGGAAGTATTAGGATAGTAAGCGTCTCTGTCCTCTTGTCGAAAGACACAGTAAGAGGGAGAAAGATATGCATCTACTTTGAGAGTTAAGCTGCACTTATGGAGCTGAATTCTCTTCTCACAAAAAGCCGCCAGCAACTGCAAGAACATGGTTTTTGCAGCTGCTAGCTCGTAAAATATCAAATTCATCATGGTGCTTAACAGAGGTATGGTTTAAGGCATTGCAAAACTGGGGCGAACTCTCAAAGGTAGGAACTCTTCGAACAATTATGAGGAGCCGCTAAGTTGACACGCGTCAAAAATAGAAGAAGTTGCAACTGGGAGAGTTGAGTACTCTACCGGCTGAGCTGCGAAGCACATGAAAATGTTCAGAAAAAAGCAGTGATTTGAAGCAGTTTATAGAAATAAAAACAATTTTTTTCTGCTCCTATTAACCAAACGTAATCGAACTTGTTAGGAGTTCCTTACATTAAACTATGACAACTTGATACGCGCTTTTCCATGTTTACCGACGACAATCTGCTTGTTCATGTAATTCAAATATGTAAAAATGTACAGCATTAAATGCAAGAATTTACGTTAATTAAGGAAGGTAACATGACATAAAAAAGTGCAGCTGAACAAAAAATATGTTTGACCAAATAGCAAAAACAAGAGATTAGAAAAACTTAAATATGTAAATACATATATATAGACAGAGCATATACAAATACAAGACAAGTCGGGTCGGGCCTCCTTATGCTTGTAAGTTTCTTGCCAAACGTAATACAAATTAAACAAAACAAAAAATAGGTTAAAGCACAAAGCTTTAAGGATTAAATTGTTGTTCGTATAGTTATCCGAAGGCTGAAACAGGTGTACGTTGTGCCTAAATTTAACCAACTACCTACTTAACTATTATAGAAGCTATTTATATTTACAATAGTAGTAAAAACCCTTATTATTATTACTATAATTTTAAAAAATTTATTTTAATTGAAAGGGGCCTGAAGCAAAAGGATCTAAGTGACTTTTTTTTTAAATTTGAGTTGTACCCATATTTGCATAGTTAAATATAGCGTTTATTGGTTGACAAAGAGAACCAAATCATCTTGGACATTTTAGTGTAATTTATTGGGCGGCCAATACGCACTACCCACAAATTTACATGAAATTTACAACGGATAATCAACTTTGAACTTGAATATCTCGAAACAATGTCAGGCGTACTTAGATCCTTTGGTTTCTAACCCCTTTTAATTTGTTTTACGCTACATTTTTCCTTTCTTTCTTTACCTCTCCTTCATCTTCGATTCAGTGTCTTTCTTTGCAGTTCCTTATTATTTTATTTTATTTTATTCTATTTGATTTTATTTTTTTACTTTATTTTTATTTTATTTTATTTTATTTTATATTATTTTAATTTGTTTTATTTTATTTCATTTCATTGTATTTTAGTTGATTTAATTTTTATTATTTTATTTTATTTTATTTTTTATCTTATTTTATTTTATTTTATTTTATTTTATTTTATTTTATTTTATTTTATTTTATTTTATTTTATTTTATGTTATTTTATTTAATTGTTTTTTTATTTTTATTAACTTTATTTTATTTTGTTTTATTTTATATTATTTTATTTTATTTTGTTTTATTTTAGTTTATTTTATTTTATTTTATTTTATTTTACTTTATTTTATTTTATTTTATTTGATTAAACATTTTTTTTTTATTTAATTTTATTTTATTTTATTTTATGTTGTTTTCTCTTATTTTATTTTATTTTATTTGATTTTATTTTATTTTATTTTATTTTATTTTATTTTATTTTATTTTATTTTATATTATTTTATATTATTTTATATTACTTTCTTTTATTTTCTCTTAATATTTGCAACAAAACAACTCTTCGTGCAATTGCAGGTCGTTTATTATTTTTTGATGCTATATATTAATCTAAATGACATTATCGCAACGTATTCTGAAATAAGGTTTATATACCATTTAATGTTAGTAAAGGGTATACAGATTACTATCACAAATATTACGAATTGTGTAATCAATACTGCACCCTGTTGTACACGCGACCTATGCACATCGCTAACTAAACACAATTCTTCGAGCATCTTCAGAGCG
This sequence comes from Merzomyia westermanni, assembly GCA_949987695.1. Lineage (NCBI taxonomy): Eukaryota > Metazoa > Arthropoda > Insecta > Diptera > Tephritidae > Merzomyia > Merzomyia westermanni. Next base: position 191,831,665 of record OX465288.1, read on the forward strand.
TTGTTCTACCATGTACTACAAATCGCTTTTATTTTCCGCATTTTTTCGATTTTTTTTTTAGTTTTGTTTTTGTTTTTGTTTAGCATGAATTTTCAATGCTTATTCTTTCGCCAATGCACATGTTCTACGCTCAAATGATAGTATTAAGCATGTGAGCATTTGTTTTTATTTTTATAGACACATGTACATATCTTTTTATATTCCTTTATATAGTTTTTGGGTGAATTGCATTGTTCAGTGCATGTTCTTTGCAATGGCGCTGGGTCGTGATTTTGGCCACTTTAAGCGCAATGACAATAAAGGCAAATGGCAATGACAGTGGCAATAGCAGTGGCTGCATAAAAATTGGCTGGCTGCAACAACAAAAAAAAGTCAGGAAGAGCAACGGCGGCAGCAACCGCATCAGTAGCGGGCACAGCATGTGAGCCCCTCGCTGGCCATGTGTGTCGTGACAAAAGGTCGTAACGAGCAGCCGGAGACAATCAGACGAGAACGAGATCAGTGTGCAGCGCCTTTGTGAACTGCAATAAATACTCGTAAGTAATGCATTAAATAGAAAAGTAACTATGTTTGGGCTTAAAGTAAATGCTTTTTCTTACATTTTAATTTTAAATTTTGTATTTGTTGCTGTTAAAGCGCAACAACAATCGTTGCTGCTCCTGCCGTTGAGAATAAATCTGAAACAAGTTTTTTGTACTTCCGCAAAAAACACCTGTGGCAGCTGTCCGTGAAGCAAGGGAGCCGCAACTTTTATTCGTATTTCTTTTGTATGTTTTCGATTCATAGAATTTTAAATGCCTTTTTCTATTAATTAGCCATTGCAATATTATACCCATCTCTCGCTTCCTTTCTCCACTTTCCCACAATCGTACCTCCTGACAATGGACGATCATGACCTATAGCGCCATGCCGACCGATGTCATTTCTCGATAAGAAAACGGTTGGTCGTTGCTTTCGTTGATTCGTTTTTGTTTTTCGTTGTTTCCTTTGATAGCAGGTTGTTGCCAACTTTTCGCTGAAAAAAACTAAATTTCTAGCTACCTAAGCACCAACCACTTACTGTCGACTGTTAAATTGTGTGTTGGGGCGGCAGCGCAAAAAATGGAAGCGAACTTGGCGGCAGACAAAAATCTGTTACATTAGTTTGATAACAAGCAAAGTTTTTCGTATCTTTTACTTGCAAGCATTTACAACAACAACACTATATACAATGAGTGAAGCGTAAGAAGGCATATCGTAATAGCCAAAAAGTAGATAGTTAATAGAGGCAGCCAGGGGATAAATTGCAAAAAACCAAGTGCCCAACTATTTATTTATTTAGGGAACATAAAAGTCCACTGTAAATACTGCATTCTGCTTAAAGTTTATACCGTTTACTCCGTTTAGGTGAAGGACTGAAGATGAACAAAATTAAAAACAAAATAATTAAGGAGAGAGCGGTTTTCACAATGGTATTAAAACCTCCCAGGAGTGTAATGAGGGAGACATTTCATATCCTCCTACAATACCAATGAACGATTTTTGAAGAATCACGCCTCAAGCCTTCTATGGACGCAAATGAAGGAATGGAAGCAATCGAATATAACTCATACATAAATACAAGGTGGCGCAAAAGTAAGCTTCCGATGTTCAAAAATTTATAGCATTTTCTGATAGGAGGATTACTTTTGCGCCACCTTGTACAATATGTATAAATATATTTTTAATATGGTGTCGCATTTGGGGGGTAATTTGTAGGGTGTCCCTCTCTATTTTGCAGAGAGGTTTTACATTCATATAAGTCATGACTAGCTATACTTAGATTGTTATAATACCTTAATGTTCAATCTCAGAGGAACGAGTGCCTTTTTTTTTTAAGTTTTTTCCATTTCTTGAAATTTTGTTTCTTTTGATGACAGAGAAATTTGGCTTACCCAAAAAGGTGTTAACTATTAGGAGAAGTTGGAGAAATATCTACTTTCGTTTCAAAGATATAGAAGGAAGTAATGCTTTATTAATAACTTGAGATGTACTTCCCAATTGCTCCAAGATTAGTAAAATCGAAGTACAGACTGTAGAAATCTGTGTTATTGATTCGAAAGGATGTTAAGGCGAGTACTCTCTTATTCATTGCAGAAAATATAAAAGATATCTTCTATTGTTCGAAAAGGAGGTCAAAGAAAGTACTCTCTTATTCATCGCTTGGGGAGATCTCGCTTCAAGTTCTATTGGGTTAAAACTCTAACTTCAAAATTTCAAAACATTGCACTTCCAGCGATTTAATTGAAGGAGTTATAGCCGAAACCCTATTCCTCGGAATATTCAGATAAGTATATGGGAGCTAAGTCATAGATTGGTCCGAATTTAGAAAGTTATCGTAACACCAATCTCATATACAGTAAGTAAGTAAGTGGCGAAATTTGAAAGATTTTACAAGACATAACTCACAATCCCTTTAAGGTGTCATATCTAAATTTTAACTAGAGCGTTACTGTTTCTAGAGATATTTATGTATAACCGGAGTGGAAATGGGCAAACTACTTTAACCGCCCCGCCTCAACTTATAAATAAAAATTGGTGTGTGTCTGTGTGTCCTTTATAGGCGTCCAAAGTACTCAACCGATCTTCATGAAATTTTCACAGTATATTCTTGTGTAGTGCGACTACGGTTTAAGTCCACGTTAGTCGTTCGTTTTTAAGTTAAAAATACTTTATTATTAAGGGCATACGCTTGCCAACACTAAAGGTGTCGTTGCAGCCCTGTATATAATTGGTACTCCGAAAGACAGCTGACTTATCGGCAGTGATACCAATTGTGTACATGAATGGAATGAACGGGACCTTTGGCGTGGACAGGCGTAAGATCCGGCTAACAGTCTAGATTTTGAAACTTGCCTTTAATCGTGTAAGCTCTTAGTGGTTTAAAATGAAATAAACAAAAACTAAGTGACGACAAATATATTTGTACAGTTCGAAATTGAAATAAAAACTGGAAGACCAAATAAATATTGTTTGTACTGTTTTAAAAATATAAAAATTTAAAGTGACTTTTATATTGTTGGACAAACTTAAGTTGCAAGTTTCAAGGGAAGTTACTATTCAAATTAATACGGCTGGTTCCAAAAACGTATGGTGGGCGTATCCACCCATCTTATTTTATACTTGGGTTCACTGGTTACAACATAGACTATTTATAGTTGGGTTGGGAAAGTGGGCGGTGCCACGCCCCCAGACTATATAAGAATGTAAATTTCTCATTAATCTGAACACATTTGGTCTAAATTAATGATATTGGGATATATGTCACTTGGTTGAGATTTACATAATTTGTGAAATTGGGCGGTGCCACGCCCACATATTTTGTATTTTCTTTGCGCTTCATTATTGTCCTTAGTTTATTGCCGATGTCTATGGAACTTTCTCGATAGGTTCAGTAGTGAGTTGGGCATAACACAGGCTGTTTATAGTTTTTGGAAAAGCCCCCAGCTTATATAAAGCTGGAATTCGGCATAGCTGGGATTTAATTTGTTTCAAGTTAATGATATTTTATATATAGATATGTGTTCTAAATATCAAAAAAACCTTGGAAGAAGTAAGTGGTACCAAGACCAAAAAAAAAAGCTAAACCGATATATCTTCGAAACTATGTACATTAGGGCGGGTCGATTTAAAAATCGCTCATTGCTCTGTGAAAATCGTATCCTAGGGATCAAAATAAGAAACTGACGAATTCTGATGTCCCCCAAATTGGGTCGAACTTTTGGGTAGGGGCAAATTTTGAAAAATCCCACTTTGACCCATTTAGAGTGCTCCAATCGAGTCCAAATGTATGACCGACCCCAACTAACTTTGGAGGCCCGACCCACCGATGCCAGTGGCACACCTCCTGGGGGTTCACCATACAAACATTTCAAAAAATCGCCGGTTTTGCACTTTACATGAAAAAATCAGCGAAATGCCTATGTTTTTTCTTTATTTTTATTTGTTTATAATAATATTTTTTTAGTCAGAACATATGTAAATGAAAAAATTAATTTAATAGTATAACTAATTCGTATAGTTTTACTATTTCAAAGGATCTTGTGGGGAATCGAATTGTGGCTGTTTTCGAAATAGTACTATAACTATAGCCTGTATATGTTTGTTGCTTTCAATTTTTTTCTCTAATCAAAAATAATAATAATTAACTAAGAAATTATTATCAACTGGTCTTGAGCTCGTTATAATTACAAAAATATGTAAAAATGAACAGACCGTAAAACCAACAACAAAATTTTTTTAATTTCTTTTCTATTACTAAGTTATATTCATTTTTTCATTTACATATGTTCTGACTAAATAAATTTCTAAAGAGAAAAATAAACTCCAAAAAGAAAAAACATAGGCATTTCGCTGATTTTTTCATGTAAAGTGCAAAACCGGCGATTTTTTGAAATGTTTGCATGGTGAACCCCCAGGGGGGTTCCAGGGGGTGTGCCACTGGCATCGGTGGGTCGGGCCTCCAAAGTTAGTGGGGTCGGTCATACATTTAGACTCGATTGGAGCACTATAAATGGGTCAAAGTGGGGTTTTTCAAAATTTGCCCCTACGGTTCCTTCGGCAAAGTTTCTTATTTTGATCCCTAGAATGTGATTTTCACAGAGCAATGGGCGATTTTTTTGCCTCCCCACAAATCGACCCGGCCTAATGTACATACTAGTATCCGCAGAGGAAAAGAGAGAAGAAGGGGATTAGGAATAGAAAATTTGGGAATTAGAGGAGGTGTTAGAGGAAAATGCAAAAGGGTTGGGAGGGAAGAGAGTACAATTTGTTAAATGTGGGCAACTCAAATTTTATGAAAGTTTAATTACTTTCATTGATATTTCAGGAAAGAGACACAAGCTCTTTTGAAATGGGCGTGGTAACGCCCACTTTCAATTGAAAACGTACTATCATTTTCCAATTAATTTAAATGAACTGCATGGCCATACTGGCATTACTAAAGAACACATTCGTTGGCAATCCTAAATATTAGCTCTTTAGACCTGACTACAATTAAATTTTAAGTTAGTTACTAAACTTTGCCGGCTGCCTTAGTTTTGGGAAAGTGGCAATTTTAATAAAACGAATGCTAAGAAATCACAGTCATACTAGTAACTTGGCACCTTTGGGAAATTGTACAGTTTTTAGCACACACACACACAGAGGCACGAGTAGTTAACACATAGATGCCGTCTTACATTACTGACACTTTTGAGAATTCAATGACATTTGGCCTCTCTGCTGTGCTGAAATTACAAAGCTTGTTTTAGGCACTAGGATCTCGGGATTATTGTAAGTCTAAAAAATCGTATGATGAGAAGGCAACGATTTTATTTTTTCACGAATCATATCATTTCGGTGTCATTACAGGATCGTTTTGATATTGTTTGCGGGACTTCAACGAGATTGCGTTTGAAGCAATTTCGGGATTTTTTTAAGATTGTGGACGTATCATTTTAGAATTACTTCGGGATTGCTTTCGAGCCCTTTTCGGAATCATTTTAGGAACATTAAGGATTGTTTCAGGGAATTTCCGGATTTTGTCTGAGCTTTTCTGATACATTTGAGGATCATTTCGGGATTCTTGTCGTGATATTTTCGGGAGTATTTGGAATTGTTTTCGGGACTGATCTGGGACTTTCCGAGATCATTTATTGTTTGATACGGGACTTTTTGGAACATTACAAATACTCCCGAAATAATCCTAAAATAATATCCCAAAATGGTTCAAAAAACAAATCCGCAAAGAACCTGAAAATGTTCGGAAAGGATCCCTAAAACAATTAAGAAATAATCCTGACATGGTCCCGAAAAGTTTCGAAAACAATCCCGAAATGATCCAGAAATGAGGAGTACAAAAATGTGTTGATAGCAATAGCAATTACCAATTAAAGTGAAATCCACCAATTTAGGTCAATCGAAAAGGGTCAATGTGTCTGCAATTTCTAAAAAAATTGAAGTCAAAAGCCTTATTAAAATCAATCGACTTCCTGGATGCAAAAAACATTCAGTCCGCGTGCTAAAATATTCCACTAAGCAGCACACAAACACCCATACTTATTCACATCAATCTCAATGCACTCATTCTACATGTGCAGACATATGCTGTGTCATATGCAAAAATAACTGGGTCAACGCATGTCAGATAGTAATTGGAGCATTTGTACTTGCATTTGGAAAATGTCTCGGATTGCCCTTCAGCACATTTGTACATAAAAGTGAGATTGATGAGAACGATATTACATCCTCTCTGTTTTATTGTCACCAAAGGGATGGAGCAAAAAGTGAGCTAAGCAAATTTTTATTTATTTAAAGAAGTAATGACTATCGGGACACTTTTTACTTGTCGCTTTAAATGCTTCACAATCTGTTTTCATAGATGCGATCGAAAGTTGGAGCGGAAGAAGTCGCTTATGAAGAATGACCAAACAAAAAACCAACTGTGTTTCCAAATCTCATTTGCTGAACGAGCGAGATATCAGTGAAAGCGTTGAGTACACAGTGCGCCGTATATAATAGCAAGCGGTTAGAATTAGACAGATATATCTTCAATTGTGAAATATTAAACAAAAAGTATAATAGAGTAAGAGAAACTAGAACTACCGTTTTGAGAATTCTTGGCAGTCAGTCTGTATGTCTGTACGACCATTAATCAAAGTCTCCTGTATAGAATTGTATGCAATTTCCATCGATACATTGCCACATTCTTAACTTTAAGTTTAAGATTTTATTCCGGCAATAAAATAATGATAATATTAATTCCCAACGGATAAACCACCAACCCGCCCAACCGACACGAGTGATAAGAGTCGAGATCTAAAGCTGCTCAGGAGAGGATAGTATGACTTTTTTAATGGTAAAAAGAAAGTCAGAAATATCAAATATGTATTAGTGAGTGTTATAATTTTCACACAATGATCGGAAAAGCTTATTTGATTCAAAATAAGTCCTACACTGTTTCAAGAAAAAAAATGTATTGATGGCCGAAAAGGAAACTTAAAGTTTACTTCTCTCAACAAAAATCTGATAGAGACAAACCCGTTTAATAATTTAATCATAAATGTCGTTCCGAAGATTTCTCTATGACTAGAAAGGGTAGGAAGATTAATAAGTTTCAAGCAGACCTGTAATGACTACCAGTTTGATAAATTATTTTTTTTAAGAAACCATTTAATGATTCATAACCATAACTTAAAATTTTTTATGATTATTTTCCAATTAATTAAAAAAAAATTTTTAAAAAAAATCATACTTTTTTACGCTCATATTAAAAAAATAAATTTAAATAATCACAAAAAGTTGTTTTGATTACTTTTGATTATTTTTGATCTTTTCAGTATTGTTGTAGAAGCACATAAATATACACATCACCAATACTGAAAGAATCAAAAATAATCAACAAAAAAATCAAAAATATGCAGAACAACTTTTTTTCATAATTTTTGATTTTTTTTTTATAGTTTTTGATTTTTTTTTTCTAATCGTAATCAATAATTAATTGCCTTCTCTTGAAAAACAATTGAAATATTCATTACCAATTAAAAATCTGTCTAATTAATTGATTATTAATTACTAATCAAATTTAAAAGGTCTGGTTTCAAGCGATTACCACAGGGAGGCAAATTATACAAGGAATTCCCTAAAGGAACACTTAAAACGAAAAGTAAGCATTGTTTTTGAACTGTTTGAATCAGATTTACGTGGCTCTGGTACCCTGGATTCCAAATAATTGAACCATATTCTAATATCGGTCTTACTAATGTTGCAAAAAGGGCTTTAGTTAGGTACGGATCACTGAATTCTATGGACTATCGCTTAACCAATGATAAAACAGCTCTAGACTTTTTGTCTGTTGCATTAATATGAAGAATGAAACTAAGTTCTAGAGTGCATATTTTCTCGAAGCCCATATGAAACACGGCTTGTGAATTGCAAACTACTTGATACTTCGTGATTTTCCTTTACACAAACCATGCTGGCAATCTGCAATCAATGTGGACATAGAAACTGTAGGCTGGTGGGTAACGATGGTTCAACTAATTTTGGAATGATTTAGGAATAGCGGAAAGCTTTGCTATGCCACGATAGTTATCTTTAGAAGCCCTACTCTCACTCTTATAAAGTGGCTTAAGAAAGTTTCTTTCCAAGCAGCTGGTAAGACGCCACTTTTTAAAGACAGATTAACCAGATCAGTTAGAGGCTGGTAAATGTAGTTAGCAATTTTTTTGAGAAAACACAACGGCATCATACTAGCGCCACATTTATATGATTCTTTTAAAGTTTTCAGATAGAATAAAACATTTTCAGATATTATTGTATTATTAATAAAGTTGTTTGTATGCAACTGATATACGAGTATCGACGGCTGAGTGGAAGATCACCCTATTTCAAAATATTTTTCAAAAACACTCAGAATTCCTGTGAAGGACCTCATCTCAAATTTGTTTTAAGAACGCCCTATCTCAGGATGACTTTCAAAAATGCCCTATCCTAACGAAAATTCAATACATTTTTAGCTGAGATAGGGCGTTTTTGAATCAAAATCTGAAAAAAAACAATTCTGAGATAAGGCGTTTTTGAATCAAATTCTGAAATAGAGCGTTATTTAAAAAATTTTGATATAGGGCGTTGTTGAAAAATAGGGTTATCTTCCACTCAGCAGTCGATATATAGTGGTATCAATATAAAAACTTACTCAAAATATTGAAACAAAGAGATATCTATACATTACAGTTATTACTTGAGAATGCATATGATTACTCTAAATTCCAGCGAAAGACGCTAAGTAAAAAAATTTTGAATTTCTGCGCGCCTGTTTGTATGTATGCTTATACGCGCATCACTAACAACTGTTTCATGGATTTGAATGGTTCGCCTATGTTCGCAATTTTGGAATATAAGATCAATTTTTCCGTTGCTGTTGTATGTACTTCTTTCATTTGGGTGCTTTCGGGAGCGACAGCTAACATCTAGTTTTTTAACTTTGCTGCAAGAACTCGATCACAAACTACATCATTTCCAGTTGTATTTTAGAAACAAAATATCTATAACAATTTAAAATTGCAATAAATTATATTTTTATAAATTAACCTCTAATTAAATTTAAAAAAAAATGTATAATAAAATTTTAAATAATAAATTAATATTCAATTAAAAAAACTTAAAAAATAAGTAATAATTGAACAATTTTTTAATTATTATTTATATCCTTAATATTTTAAATATAAGTTAAAATTTAAATGTAACAGCACATATAAATAAATAACTAAATTTAACAAATTATTAATAATATAAAATTTAAACTTTAAAATTTAATAATTATAATTAAAAAAAATAACATTTTTCAATTAAATGGAGCTGGTTAGTACATATTTAGTGTCTGTCAAATAACTACAAATTGGAGATTTCAGAACAATTCATTAGGTGGCTACCATTTTTGGTAGAGTTGTGATGGCTGCTTCAAAACATCTATTGAAGACAAGTGATAAATACTTGGAAAACAGTTCCTATATTACCCAATAAACAATGAACTAAGCTATTAAACAATATTTTCCATGCGTTCAAATCAATGTTATTCAAACGAGTTTATAGCTACAAAATTTCACAACCGTTTAAATATGTTTTTACAATTGTATTGGAAGTAACTTGTGATGAAGTTTCTTTAAAGCGAACAGTTTGGCAATTTAATTTAATGCTGGAGAAAATAATACAAGCTGCAGAACTTAACCGCGCTGGAACAATATTTTATAAAAGCGTGCAACTGTTGGCAAATGCTGACGATATTGATATCATTGGCCTTAACAACCGCGCCGTAACTTATGCTTACTCCAAATTAGAAAAAGAAGTAGAGAAAATGGGATTGGTGGTGAACGAGGGCAAAACGAAGTACATTCTGTCATCATGCAAAGAGTCAGAGCATTCGCGCCTTGGCAACCAAGCCACTGTTGGCAGCAATAATTTCGAAATAGTAAAGGACTTCGTTTACCTGGGAACCAGCATTAACACCAACAATAATGTTAGCCTAGAAATCCGACGAAGAATCACTCTTGCAAACAAATGCTACTTCGGACTGAGTAGGCAATTTAAAAGTAAAGTCCTCTCTCGACGAACGAAAATAACACTCTACAAGTCACTCATCGCACCCGTCCTGCTATATGGTGCAGAAACGTGGACACTAACAACATCTGATGAGGCGCCTCTGGGAGTATTCGAGAGAAAGGTTCTTCGAAAGATTTGTGGACCTCTACGCGTTGGCGACGGCGAGTACCGAAGAAGATTTAATGATGGGCTGTATGAACTTTACGCAGACGCCGACATAGTTCAGCGAATTAAAACACAGCGGCGTCGTTGGCTAGGCCACGTAGTGCGAATGAGCGAAGATGGTCCAGTCCAGAAAGTATTCTTATCGGCACCCGCCGGTGGAAGCAGAGGCAGAGGAAGAGGGAGACCACCACTCCGATGGAAGGACCAAGTGGAGACCGATTTGCGATCCCGCGGTGCTTCCAATTGGCGCCAGTTGGCGCAACGAAGAAACGACTGGCGAGCTATGTTGGACGGTCAAAATCGCCCAGGCGGTTAGATGACCATTTAAAGAAGAAGAATTTTAAACTTTCGTGATTTCTTCAGCGTTTCGGAAAAATAGAAAATATAATCGAGTTTATTGAGTGTGCTTATTAAAAACACGCCTTTTAAATACGAAAGTAGGGTGAGGAACCGCAGCAGAAACTTATTAAAATGTTGCGGATTGAGCAGCTACGTGGCGTTGAGAGTCCAGCTCCTTCTTGCAGTGGATGCCAACTGCAGTTCAGATTGTGAAGTTCAGAACCACCAAGGTTACAAATTTAATTTTGTATGGAAGAAAATTTCAAAGAACTTGTTTAATTTGTAAACTTTGAATTTTTGTTTATGGTTTCTGTTAAGAAATTCTCTATATGTTAAATGACAATTATTAAAATTACAGCTTTTTCTAATTTCATCGAATGATATCCAATTTAACTTCACTACTATTATATTGAACACAACTGTACCTCCAAAGATATTAAGGCCGACTTGCTCTTCCAATGTGTGCTGTGTTGCTTTAAGTTTTTCCTATAAATCAGCGGGAAATGGAAAATTAGTTTAGGTAACGTTAGTCATTTTAGTCTAATTTAAAGTTTATATTTTATGAAATAATGAGAAAAACAAATACGTGTCGGCATATGTACCTACATATAAACTTGTGCTTGTAAAATTTGTTAAATAAATCACATAACTTCCTTAATTAGTGCTAAGATTGCGTTGACAGTGCAAATGTCATGAACTTCGTCACTTTAGTTTTTGCAGCAGCACAGGATGACATTAACCTTTCCGGTGTTCCATAAAATTGTGTCAGCAAGTCAAATAAATAAATTTAAATAAAAAACTTAAAGAAGGATAAAGAATGGCAAGGTATGTAAGTAAGTAAGAAAGTTAAGTGAGAAAATGCGTTCTAGAATGATTTAGGAGAGATACAGGAAACTAATTACAAAAACAATAATACAACTTTAAAGTAGTACGCACACCTACTTATAGATGTCTCTGCAAGCAGGAAAGTGTTCTTGCTAACGTAGCATGACGTTTAGATCTTTCATTGCTTTTCATTAATTGGCTGCAATATGAAGCACAAACACACTTACAAGCATATTTACTTAGTGCAGAAATGAAAATAAGAACGGAAAATGCATTCATCCTGAGTTGAATTGTCGTGCATTGGGGCTGATGTGGCACTTTCATGTGGCATGTCGCATGTTGAACTTATGTGCCACTTGCTCATATCAGCAACTCTCAACTGCACAGACATATTACATACAAATTATAAAGTTCAAACTTAAAATAAAGCGAAGCTGTGTGCCATAAGAATACAAAAAAACCAAGCGGGTCAAAAGGAAACTCAAAACTTCTAAAGGAAATTACAAAACGAAATGAACTGTGAGAAGGAAGATTAAAACTTCGAGTACGTCTGTATGTACAAGGTGGCGCAAAAGTAAGCTTCCGATGTTCAGCATATCGGTTGTGGCACGTGCAGTGTGTGCTGTTGCACCGTCTTGTTGGAACCACATGTTTTCCAATCCCAATTCATCAAGTTGCGGCAAAAAGAACTCGTTGATCATTGCTCTGTAGCGCTCACCATTCACAGTAACCGGTTGGCCCCGCCGATTATTGGTCAAATAAATAGTCAGCAATATTGTTTATTAACGTGTATTTCGCATGTGTTTACTACACAAATGTCAAAACAGAACTGACTTTAGGGGCCAATCGCAAAATTTATAGAATTTTCTGATAGGAGGATTACTTTTGCGCCACCCTGTACATATGTAAGTGCGGAAAATAAAAACGGAAATTGAAAATTTTTTAAAGGAACACGGGGAAACCGGACCAAAACAAAGATACGAAAGCCGAGAGGACACCCCGGCGTTTCAGTGCTGCAGCGGCAGCTAGACGGGATAGGGCTGAGTGCAAAACCGGTCCGAGTAGTCCGATGACCGGTGCCTCTTCCAGGGGTGCCGATCGGGAGGCCAGCAACGCAGCTACCACCAATCCTGTAGCTTCCACCAGTGGCCTTGCCATTCAGCGCAAAGCGTCTGGCGAGTCCGTAGCTGGTGGCGCCAAGGGTGAGGGGGGTGCTAGCGATAGGGCCAAGGACTCGATGCCTAGGCAACCCACAAAGGCCAGCCACCAGGATAAGCGGTCTGCAGCCCGGATTCTCTACAGAAACGCGACCTCACCGACAAGGGAGGAAGATGTTTCGGCGGAGGTTTGGGCGAAGCTCCAGCAAGACCTGGCGTGGGCTCGGCGGGTAGTGCCGGATTTTAAACTTAAGTTGTATGGCGCTAACAAAGGGGAAGCCTTTAAGCGCAATCGCTCAGTGGAGGTGACTACCCCAACGGCACCGAAAAGGGCCAAAACGCAGGGAGGCTATACACGGTCTTTCGCGGCGGTAGCCAAGGATCGCAAGATCATTGGCGTTATCGATGAGGGCAGCGTAGATGGCAGGATCCCGAAACAACAATGGAAGTGGATCGAAGCCGCGCTCGCTAAAGTTGCCATCCAGGTGAAGAGGGAGAACCCTGGACCGCCACCATCCTATACCGATGCAGGATGGTACCAAGGCAATGTCAGGCTGATCGCCTGTGGAGACGCTAGGTCCGTGGACCTATACAAGATTGGCGTGCAGCGAATAGGGGAAGTGTACCCTGGCGCGCGCCTCAAAGCAGTGGATGCGTGCGACATCCCGCAGCGGCCAAGAGCTAGAGCCTGAGTTCCAGTGACGCCAACGGAGCCAGATGAAATCCTGGAACAATTGCAGGAGTTTAACCCGGGTCTACCGACCCAAAACTGGAAGGTGGTCAGCGTGGACAAAGCAGCCGGACAAGCGACGATGCCGATAGTTCTGCTGCTAGACCAGGTAAGCATCGAGGCCCTGGACCGGTGCGACTACCGCGTAAGCTATGGTTTCAAAAATATAAGCCTGAAGGTGTACAAGGCGGACGCCGAAGCCCTGGCTAATTTTTCATCTCTGGCGGAGGTGGAGCCTCTCCCCAGCGATACCGAGATGGAGGTTGATGACAGTGGGTCGGATGTGCGGAGCGGCTATGCCTCGTCCAGCTTGGACGGTAGCGGGACTCTCAGGAGGCTTTACTCCGAGAGTCAGCTTCTGAGCGAGGACGACGCCGACGCGACGCTCACGGAGGAGAGTGCTAAAAAGCAAGATGATGAGGGTCCTCCAAATCAACCTTCATCACAGTAGAGCAGCGTCAGCTGCGCTTCTACTCCAACTTTCGGCAGGGGGAGTAGATATCGTTTTAGTTCAAGAACCGTGGATCACTGGAAATAGGATCTGTGGTTTGAGGACTCCCACTTACAAGCTCTACAGCGCTCAAGATAAGGGTAAGCCTCGTACGTGTATTTTAGCTAAGTCGAATATTAACGCTTTTCTTCTACCCCAATTTAGTGACGGAGATCTGACAGCGATTAGCGTCGAGGGGTTGGGTAGAAGTTGTAGATTTGTCTCCTTCTATCTGGCCCACGATCACGAAGGTTCACTACCGCCACATAACTTCAGAGAGCTCGTGAGTTCCACTAGGCCACGTAATAATCTAATTGTGCTTGGAGGCGATGCGAATGCCCATCACACTCAATGGAGCAGCACCGACACAAACGACCGAGGTGAGTCACTATATAACTACTTATTAGGCACTAATCTAAGTTTATGCAACAGGGGAAGTGACCCCACATTCATAACAAGGAACCGCGAGGAAGTCCTTGATATTACACTGGTCAGCGACTCCTTCAGCGACCTCATAGAATCATGGAGGGTTCTAACAGAACACTCCTTCTCAGACCATAGATATATTAGTTTCTCAATAGCAGATACGCACACATGTCCAAAATTCATACAAAATATAAAAAGAACAAACTGGGGCTACTACAGGAAGCTCATTGATAGAAATCTATCAAAACAAATGGTCACACCTAGAAATGATAAGGAACTAGACGAGCTAGTCAACACTTTTAATCAACAATGCAAGCTTGCTTTAGATAAGGCCTGCCCGATCAAAAAGGTAACGGAAACCCATAAGCCACCTTGGTGGTCGTCTGATCTAGATAGACTCAGGAAGGCTTGTAGGGTTGCCTTTAATAAAGCCAAACAGGACGGCCGCGAGCTATCCTGGGCTGTTTACAAAACTAAGCTAAGTACATATAAAAAAGAAATCCGCAAGGCCAAACGAACCTCCTGGGTGGAATTCTGCAGTGAAATTGAATCCACATCTGCTGCCTCGCGCTTGAGGAGGGTGCTCTCAAAAGCGCCAGCAACACTGAGCTACGTCCAAATGCCAGATGGGCAGTGGACGGATTCGACTACGGATACCATGAATCTGCTCCTGGATACACATTTCCCGACATGCACAGACGTGTCTACTACTACCGGCGGAAAGGTGCCTTCCGATCAAATGATAAGGGAGATCACCGATGAGAAGAAGCTAGATTGGGCTTTATCTACCTTCAAGCCCCATAAGTCGCTTGGACCAGACGGAATATTCCCGGCCCAGCTACAACATACATCCGGGCTTATCATGCCCTGGTTGAAAACTATGTTTATAGGCTGCCTAAGGCTCAACTACGTACCCACTTCATGGAGGGAGGTTAAGGTAGTCTTCTTCCCCAAAGCCGGGAAGCCATCTCATACTAAACCTAATGACTTTAGGCCTATAAGCCTATCCTCATTTCTTCTTAAAACCCTAGAAAGACTTCTGGAGGACTATGTCAGAAGATCGATTGACCCAACTCAGCTCTCGCGGGCTCAGCATGCCTACAGTAAGGGTAGGTCAACAGATACTGCCTTGCACTCTCTTGTATCTGTTATAGACAAGTCACTTAACCTAAAGGAATATACATTGGTGGCTTTCCTCGACATTGAAGGCGCTTTCAATAACGTCCTTCCGGAAGCTATCACCTCTGCGCTGACGGGTCTGCGGGTCGATACCTGTCTGGTGGAGTTCATTCGTAAACTGCTTACTAGCAGACGGATCACAACCGAGCTAGGTGGGAACTCGATTCACAGACTCGTTAACAGAGGTACCCCACAGGGAGGTGTTCTCTCACCGCTACTTTGGGTGGTTACTGTAAACCAGCTTCTACGCCTCATGGAAGCGGAAGGCCACCAAGTGATTGCGTACGCCGATGACATCTGCGTTATGATGCGGGGAAAATTCCCTCAAACTCTATGCAACTTAATGGAATCAGCCTTATCTAAAATTTGTGACTGGGCAAAGTCAACAGGTCTGGGGGTTAACCCCGAGAAAACCGAGCTAGTCCTCTTTACTAGAAGGTACAAAATACCGAACCTTATACCACCAAAAATTGGTAACACGACTTTGGCATTCAGTGACAAAGTCAAATATTTAGGAGTTACTCTAGACAGGAAACTACTCTGGGGTGACAATATAACAGAACGGGTTAAAAAAGCAACGTGCGCGTTGTTTACTTGCAAGATAGCAATTGGTGTTTCGTGGGGGTTTTCTCCCAGGGTAGTGCACTGGATCTACACAGCCATTGTTCGCCCGATCCTACTCTACGGAGTGCTAGTCTGGTGGCCTGCACTTACTAAGAATACGTACCTCAAACAGATACAAAAAGTCCAAAGGAGTTCAGAACTCTGCATAACCGGGGCCCTTGGGTCCACCCCGACAGAAGCACTCAACACTATGCTGCATCTACCACCGCTTGATTTGGTGGCGAAGGAAGTAGCCACGATCACAGCTTTGCGAATAAGGGAGACTGGCGTCTGGATAAATGGACAAAGTGGGCACGCCACAATCTTGGGCAACCACGCGCCTGTTAACATTCCACCACACACGGACTACTGCGCGTCAAATAACGTGTTTGTCAGGAACTACGAGGTTATAATACCGACAAGACAAGAATGGGACAACAGACCACATACGGTTCGGGGCGCCATCAACATCTTTACTGATCGCTCCAAGCTTGAGGGGAAGGTGGGGGGAGGAATCTTTTCACCGGACCTGGGACTAGAGATCTCCTTCCGTCTTCCCGACCACTGCAGCGTGTACCAAGCGGAAATGCTGGCAATACACGGCGCGGTGAAAAGCTTGGTATCCATGCCCCAAAATGTTAAACAGATCTATATCTTCTCAGACAGTCAGGCCGCACTTAAAGCCTTGAACTCATATGTCGACAATGCAAAGTCGTTAACTGAATGTCGCAGATCTCTCAACGAGATGGCTCAGCACTTCAGTATTAGCCTTATTTGGGTACCTGGGCACAGGGATATTGAAGGCAACTGCAGAGCGGATGAGCTGGCTAGACGGGGTACCACCACCCATCTCCTTCCAGGAAATAGCTCGGTAGGCATACCCATGGCCTCCTTTAAATTTAGTGTTAGCACAAAAACAATGGAAATAGCAAATATGCTCTGGTCAGGGCTCTCGACGTGTGAGATATCCAGGCTAACCTGGCCTTCCTACAACAAAAGACGTACAAACTCCCTGCTGTCCCTCAATAAATCGGACATTTCATCCCTGGTAAGGGTTCTAACAGGGCACTGTTTAATAGGCACTCACGGCGCCAGAATGGGCGCAATGTCTAATGATTACTGTCGCAGCTGCAGATATATTGAGGAGGAGGAAAGTGTTCAGCATCTGATGTGTCAATGCCCTGCACTCAGCAGGCGACGGTTAGCTATCTTGGGCCAACCGTTTCTCAATAACCTCGCTGAGGTATCACAAATGGAATTAAAAGCGTTATCTAAATTTATTGACTCCACGAAGTGGTTCGATCCCCCTGCCTTAAACAGGGTGTGAGTTGGTTTTCCCTGGCGTCGACGGCAGCGCAACCGTGTGAGTCGACTGGTCCTTCTCAGCTTTCGGGAGACCTTTGAACTCGGATACTCTAGGGTTGTTGGATCGGCTAACTGCTAAGCGGCTGAGCTGCTGTCGGCGTCGGGGATGACTTGCTCGCATCTCTGGGGCATAGAGGTGGGTAGAGACCGTATAGGGTATCACAATGGGCCTATTTAGTGGCCTAAGTGTCGGGCAGAGTCCAGGTACTCTGTCCTGCCCTTGCAACCTAACCTAACCTAACCTAAAAAAACTCCAAAATATTTATATGCTTAAGTATGCACATTAATTTATATATTGCGGAAATTTTTTGATAAAGTTTCGTGCTTGCATCTTGCTGAATGAAGGATTTTTAATTTTTTAGGTGCGGGTCTTTTCATGTCAAATCATCAAATAGTTGGAACCGACCACTTCCGATTGGAATAAAATTTGGTATGGGCTTTCCCCTTATTATAAAACAAAGTTCTCATAGAAAAAATATTTTAATTGAAATATTATGGTAATGGTTATGGTTATGTTTATGAATATGGTTATGTTTATGGTTACGGTTATGCCTATGCTGGTTATCATTATGGTTTTGGTTGTATGGTTATGGTTATATGGTTATGGTTACATGGTTATATGTTTGTGGTTATGGCTATGGTTGTGGTCATGTTTAATTGAAATTTTTATTCTTAAAGTTATGCAATATTTAAAATCTCCCTTTTTTCCTTTTTCCAGTTTTGTAAAAAAACTTGTTCCAATATTTTGAAATCTATTGTTGTAAATGGCTTGCTGTTGGTTTTACGGCGTGTACATTTTCAAGTATGAAACGAGCTCAAGGCCAAGAATAAAAATTTTTCACATTTTAATTTTTGTGAAAGTTATTATTGTTTATATTCTTTTTAATAATCATTTTTAATTACTTATTAAAAGTTGTTTTAAATGAATAGAGTAGGAAAAATTTTCTCAGACAACCGCCATAGGTTTTCTTATAGATCCATTTCGGAAGCAGCTAGGCTTTTCATCAGAGAATTTTTGGCACGCATTGCTAACCATTAAGCTAACAATACGCTGTCATCTAAACTCCTAATTCTATTCTTCTTTGCCATATGCATGAACCACTTCCGCCATTTGACAGTTAGTAGTGTGCGCATGATGGATTTTTTGTAAAAAAATTTACTTTGGCACATTCAAAGAAATAACTTAAAGGTATAAAATAAGTATTTAAAAAAAATATTTTAAATGTAAAATTTTAGAAAATTTAAAATTTTTCGAAATCTAAAATATTAAAGTTCGCCATTGAACTTTGGACTGAAATTTTTTTGTATTATGCCACTGGTATGTCTAAAAATATTCTGAAATTTTCAAAAGGTAGTTTTCGTTGGGCAGAATTTTTTTTTCTTATTTGTTTTTACATTTCACCATCACGAAAAAAAATTTCAGTGATCAAAATTTAATAAATTTGTGTTTAATTAATTAAACGGTACTAGAAAGTTAAAAAATTATAAAAAAATCAATTGGCCAAAATTCAAAATATCCATATATTTCAAAAAACAAGAAACACGAACCCAAATGTAACCCAAAATTTAATGGCGAACTTTAATTGTTTCGATTTCGAA
Organism: Merzomyia westermanni; assembly: GCA_949987695.1. Taxonomy (NCBI): domain Eukaryota; kingdom Metazoa; phylum Arthropoda; class Insecta; order Diptera; family Tephritidae; genus Merzomyia; species Merzomyia westermanni. The sequence continues at coordinate 191,850,641 of OX465288.1, forward strand.
AAATTTTAAGTTTTCTACGATTAGAAATTTAAAATATAAATTTTTCTTTTTTTTTAAATACTCTTTTTTTTAAACCTTTAATTACCCCCTTTGAATGTGCCAAATTTTATTTTTTATGCTACAGTAGTTTCCTTTGTATTGAAAAAATAATCTTTAAAAAACTAGGAAAAAAGGAAAAAACGGAGATTTTGAATTTGCATAACTTCGTTTTATGATAAAAGGAAACTCCCCACCAAATTTCATTCAAATCGGAAGTGGTCGATTCCAACTATTTCACGATTTGACTTGGAAAGACTCAATCAATATCAATTAGGACAAAAGATCCTAGGCGACTTGGGCCATCACGTAATAAAATACGCCAATATTAACTTCTAGTCGATAACTATAGATTTTGTATGCTTCTTCAAGTACAAAAAACCACAAAAAAATTTTAAAATCGCTTTAAAAATATCTCCATGTTTCTTTCGATTACTTTATGCTGCTAAGGTTACTCATACGCCCCGTTTTGCTAGAACGAAAAGAAATATTCTGTCCGTTCGTAGTGTTGACATCATTAATATCGAAAAAAGAGCAGCGTAATTTACGCCTTATTCTATGTTAATATTCAAGAAAATTGCGAAATTCTGCTTAATTGCGCTGAAATATTTCCACCGTTCTCTCAAGCTTTTCTTCTCCAAAGAAAATACATTTTTTTGGCATCCCACTTCTTCAGTCTTGGATTCGTTACAAATTGTGCGTTAGTAAATTTTCCCAGTTAAAAATATCAACTTACTCAAATCAAGTTCTTTTGTTTGTGTGCACATATCTGCAACATAAATACATACATACTTAGCATAACATAGCAACAAGAAAATCGAACATATGTACCAAAGAATTTCGGAAAACAATTTTCTTAATAACAATGAATGCAAAATATGACTAGAATGGAGTGAGGAAAGCAATGTGGAACAACTTCAGCATCCTTGCATCTGGCTTTGTGCAAATATATTCCCTTACCATCACACATATTTATTTATTGCACATTCTTTTGGTTTTATCTAGCAAAAGGGAGAGATTTCAATAAAAACAATTTCCCTGAAATGCGGTACATTGCCGCTTTCAGTATTCAGACACAATTTCGCCAAAAGCCATTCTACTTTTTAGTGGTCCTAAAAATGCACAAACACACACACATATGTTCGGATCTTAATGTCCCTGTAAACGTTTTATATTTAATAAATGTAATAGGGAAACACCTGTTTGGTAATGCTTCTGGCTAAGATTATACGAGTTTGATCTAATAAGTGAAGTAAAAGGAATCTTAGACTCTCATACCTACATATTAGTTAAGTCTTTTTTCTTATTTCAACAACTGCGTGATTTTTGTGATCCAATTTTACCACTACAGGACCCCGGATATAAGCATATTTCGGACAGGTAGGGTTGAGTAGCTATCCGACCTTCAAAAGGCCGCACTATCAAATTTTATTTTATTTATTTTATATTTTTTTATTTTTTAAATTTTATTTTGTTTTGCTTTATTTTATTTTAGTTTATTTTATTTTATTTTGTTTTATTTTATTTTATTTTATTTTATTTTATTTTATTTTATTTTATTATACTTTATCCATAGTAAAACAAGTAATAGCACGGCGGCCATGTTGAAAATCTCTGCTCTAAAACGTCAAAACAGCACGGTACATGTTAAAGTGTAAACCCACCGAATGAAAGCATGTTTGACAGTTTAGAGAAAAATAAAATGAAAAATACCTTATCAGCTGTTCTGTTCATATTACCTGTATTGGTATGCCATGATTTTATCTTATTTTATTTTATTTTGTTTTATTTTATTTTATTTTATTTTAATATACTTTATTTTATTTTGTTTTGTTTTATTTTATTTTATTTTATTTTATTTTATTTTATTTTATTTATTTTATTTTATTTTCTTTTATTTTATTTTATTTTATTTTATTTTATTTTATTTTATTTTATTTTATTTTCTTTTATTTTATTTTATTTTATTTCATTTTATTTTATTTTATTTTATTTTATTTTATTTTATTTAATTTGGTTTATTTTATTTTAATTTTTTTTTATTTTGTTTTATTTCATTTGAATTAATATCGCGCACATGCTTCTAGATACATATGCATTTGCAGAGATCCATAGTTGTACAACAAGTCGCATGTAGATGGAGAAAAGGATAATTCTTCAAAAGCAGCGCCCTCAGCTTTTAGAAATGTTGAATAGAAACTATTTTTAATAACATTAGTTATATTTTTATTTTGCACTCAAAAAACTGCACTCTGCAACAGCAATTTTTCCACAGAGTTTATTTTCCCGGATAAGATCATCGCACATTTCATTTTTGCACTTAATGTTAAAATTTTTTGAACTTCCGCTTTGTCGTCTAAGAAAGTATGATTGTTTAAATTTAATTTCCGATAATAAACATTATTTCCAGTCCCTGCCGAAGAGCTAACTGTACTAACAGACAGTCGAACAAATGAGTGAGCATTATTAATATGCACAGATAATGCAAGCGGCGGGTAAAAGGAAACACCAAAGGCTGTTGGCCAAAGTGGGTGACTTCGTTGAATGTGGTCAATAAAAATGTCAGCTTCCCGACAACTTTATTTGCACTTGGTAGCGTAAAAGATGTGTGGTGTGTATGAATTATCGGAAAAAAGCAAAAACAAAGACCAACAACTGATTGCTTGTGAACATATCTGCAACGACTATCTTTTGTGTTTATGGACGGAATCGAAAGTAAGACATTGTACGTGGTTGAGTTGTTTTTTTGTTTTTTAGTCTTCGAGGTCTGCGCGTGCACAACCGATCGCCTACTTCACCCTCATTGCACTTAGAGGCATTTCTGTTGACGCCTTACTGCTTTTTCCTATAATTGCGTGAACATTTGGTTTGTTGCATGCTACACTCAAACGCGGCATGTGCTGCATGTTGCACGCATTTATCAATAAATTAATATTACTCCAATTAATGTGCGAGCGCACACCTGAAATATGAATGTTCAACAGCGATTTTTCGCACCTTACTTCTACTGCTGTTCCATGCATTAAATCAGAACTATGCTCTCGCCCCACTTCGCATTTTGAAGTGAATTTGGCCAAGCAGCCAGACACTATCAAAAAGAGATTTACTTAATTCTCTTTTGAATTGAAAATCATACACTGATGTGCGATGAAATGGAGCCAAAGTTAAAAATGAATTTATTTAAATAATTTTAATAGTTTTCATTGAAAATGTGGAGATATCTATAACAAAAACTACATGAATAAAAGTTTTAAAGTTTAGACAAAGATCAGGAAAGTTAATCAAAGTTTGAAAAATTGCCATCAAAATTTTAATATTTTTGAGCAGCATTTTTAGAATTTTTTTTCAAGGATGTTTGGTATTTTTTTCATAAACTGTCATATAAAAATTGAGCCTCGTTCATGCGTTGTATGGAAGAAATCACTCAACACTCTCAACGAAAAAAATTCGAAAAATTCAGGAATATTTTTAAGCAGGTTCTAACTTGCAAATTATCATACTAAAATTGATTATTGTACAAAAGTGTGTACTAAGAACTTTTCTAGGCAGAAGATTTTCTAGAAAAAATTTGCAGATTTTGATGCCCATTTTTTAAAGTTTAATTAACTTTCTAGAACTTTTTGTAAGCTTTAAAACTTTTATTTATTTGCTTTCTGTTATAGATTTTCCTACATTTTAAATTAAAATTATTAAAATTTCATAAATAAATATATTTTATTTAATCGCACATTAGTTAATATTGCGATAAATTCCAATTTATTATCTACAGTGGTAACAACTTTGCTTTTCCTTTCCTAGAATTACCAAGTTATAAAATCCGATTTCGTGAGCAACCAATTATTATATACTTAGATGAAAGATATTATAGCATTCTTCGTATTACTCACAGATTTTAAAAGTTTTCAGAAGGGAATCTATAATGTATAAGTACGTCGGCGACGGAGTTTTTTTTTTTTAAAAATTTGCAAAACTACTACTAAGTAAAATTAATTATTCGTATTTGGGGCATTAGTTACAGGACCCTGTATTTGTATTGCAAAAAAATGCTGAACACGAATCCGTAGTCAAAAATTCCCCATCATGTTTCCTTACTCAGAAAAAATGTTTTGGGACCCCAAACTTAATATAATTTGAACAAGTTCCCCGTGTTCTGGGTGCACATACATGATTTTATTCTCAGATTATTTATAGAACAAGGTCCAGAAAACATTATCTGACACAAAAAAAACTTGTGGCATGCCACAATTATTTTATATAATATTTAAAATTTTGCCGAAATCGAAAAATTCATTTTTTTTTGCACATTTTTGAAAAATTATATAAATTAACGCTGATGTGCCACAAACTTTCTGCATATCAGAAAATATTGTACGGTCCCTAGTCTTTAAATGTTACGAAAATCTATTTATTACCACCTCAATTCATTAAAATATTTATAAATTTTTTCATTAATTTCCATACAAAATCAACTACTCATACTAAAAATATTACCAAAAGGGTTAAAGTGAAATATTTCTCGAAAATGAGCTGCCGCGATTTTACTGAAAACATAGTTCGACATTTCGGATGGTCCCAGACAACACCCCATTCATACTTTTTGTGCCCATTTTTGTTGAACTTATTCTTGCCAGCAGAGCGGTGTGAATGGATACTCAGTTTTTCCTATATTTTCGACAAGTCTTTGCAAGATATCTTGCTAAATTGTAAGGTTAAAGGCTGTCGATTGTTATCAAATAATCTAGAAAGAATAGAGTCTCATGCCTATATTTGTGTGTTTATTCACACTATAGAACCGTTGTTATGAAAATAGACACGCGTGGCTTGCTTGAGTTATTGTAAGTGTCCTGCTCACTGGCATACAGTGCTCAGCGTGAGCGGCTCTCACTTAGAGCACGAAGAGTTGATTTTTGATTTTTTGAAAATATTAAGTCAGCAATATAAAACATGAGCAAATATGTAGAGTTTTCTGATGCGACAAACAGTGTTCACAAAAACAAATTAAGTGATGATTCATGTTTAATATATTTGAAGCTGAGAATACTCAACATAGTAGGTAGCTTTCTTTCTGTATGTTGTATGTATGGAAATATATTATTACCAGTAAGAAATAAGAAAATGAAAATAAAAATTTCTAATTCTGGGAGTAACGTATAGATGTGAATCTAGTCAGTTCCGATAAATCGTGGCAAAATATAATTTGGTTTAAAAACGCTGCCAAATCAAACCAAAAGAGATAAATTTTCACTTCAGTAGCGAATAGTCAATTAGACAGGTGTAGCAGAGCAGTAAACTGAGCTTTCAAGCATCAGCCAAGATGTTCTATTAATTTTCGCTCTATTTTGAATGCTTTTCTTTCAATAATTTCTAAGCGTATATTTTTGTGGCTTCTGTTTTTTTTTTGTTCTTTTTTGTATTTCTACAAAAAAATTAATTTTCTACACCAAGTTTATATATATTTGACAGCAAGCATTTGGCGCGAGGTTTGCCTTGGTTGGTTGCCTGCTCGTATCAGTCCCCACTCAACTTAATGCAACACACTGATGTTGGCAAGCAGTTTTTGTTTTTTTGAGGCTTGCTTTCATGCTTCACTGGTTTCGTGATAATTTTATATTATTTTTTCTTTATTGGCATTGTTGTTGTTGTTACAGTCCTCGGCAACAACTTGACCACATTTGCAACCAAGGCAGCAGAAAAGTTGCTGTTGTTATTTGCTTTTGGCATTGAAATGTGCAATACGGCGAGGTAAGTTGAAGGAAAGCAAAGCAGCAAAAACACTCAACGCTTGGTGGAGGGGTATAAAGTTTGCGGGGGGAATTTGGTTTTATTTGCTGCATTGGCTTTAACAATAAAGAAAATGTAGTAGAAATGAATCACAAACTGCCAGCAACACCATCAGCAATAGCACGTGCACTGAGGAGCTATGGACGCAATGGCAATGCGGATTCAGCATTTTTATTTATTTTCGCTGCAACAACAAAAACATGGAACAATGATGCTGGTCATTGCACAATTTGCGTAAACAATAAAATTTAAATGCAATGCAAAGATTAGCTGCGGTGAGAATTTCGCAATTTCACTGGTATCCTACACTTCATGACAACATCCTCATTGTTGCTGTAGCTGGCGTGCGCTTGGTCTTCATTCTGTTCATTCTTGGTGCGATGGCGAGTGCGCGTATGCCCAAGGTGTTTCGTGCTGCTGTGACGCTTGCGCTTCATGATCGTATTGTACGTGAAGAAGTAGGTATTTGCTTAAGTTTTTTCATGGCTGATTGTTGTCTGTCACTGATTTGAGTGTTTGATTTTAATGGAGTTTTGATGGCACGCGCTCAACCATTTCACCTGCGCAATTCACTTTGCATTGTTTTGTATTTCAATTTGATGGTCACAATGGAAATTGGAATTTTTGCTTAGAACACTTCGTGGAAATTAGCTGTTTTGTGAAATTGCTAAAATTGAAGTCAATTTGTTGCTGACGAACAAATATCTTATAACTTTAAACGAGCTCTTCTTGTATATTTGTATATATATATTAGTATATCCAGACTATCTCGCTCAACTGATTTGGATGAAATTTGGTATGTACATAGTGTACCACATTCTAATAATTTTTACCTAGGTATTGCCACATAGGATGCCTTTAGGGGGTTGCCCCCTATATGCATTTTTTTAAAAATGAAATGAAATATGCCAATATGGGTATCGAACGAAAGGTATTTTCCTGCGTATTGAAAAAAAAAAACATTTCTAAGCAGGGTTGCCACTTTTTGTTGCCATCTGAGCTTATTATATCTTATAACTTTTAACGAGCTATTTGTATATTCAGAATATCTCGAAAATGGCTTAACCGATTTAAATGAAAATTTGGTATGTGCATAGGGTACCACATTCTAAGAATTTCCATAGAGGTGTTGCCACATAGGATTTCCCTATGGGGTTGCCACCTATCTGAATTTTTTTTGTATGAAATGAAATATGCAAATATGGGTAACGAACGAAATATATTTTTTTGCGTACTGAAAAAACATTCCTAAGTAGGGTTGTCACTTTAGTTCGACAAGAAACATCCGGGAAAAAAGTACATATTCGGAGAATCACAGTCATCCAAGGGGCCGCTACTGTGCAATCGGAACATGGTATGGAAGGAAGTGTTGGCTTAGATTTTATATGTGTTAAATATAAAATGTTATGCATAATTCTATCTTTAAAAATAAAGAAGAAATTAAAGAATGTTGACCGATATATGGAGCTCTAACCGACAAATATACCCATTAGACCTTATTATTTCTCGTTTATTTGATAACAATCGACATCCTCTAACCATACAAATTAGCAAGAAATCTTGTAAGGATTTGTCGAAAATATGGGGAAAATTTTTTTGAGCAGCCACCAAGGAACTTTGTTAACAATAAAACAATAAAAATATTAAACACCTTTTTATTATCAAGATATGCTTTTATAATCTCTTTTTGAAAAGCTCCACTGTTGGTAAGTAAAATGATTCATACACACAGCCTTTACACTGATGAGTATCTAAAGAAACTAAATTATATTCCAACCTATCAAAAAGCCGGGCAAATCTCGGTCGCCCAGGTACTTTAAATAATACAGAGTTTATAAAGGAATCAGCGGTGTGCAAAATGCAGTGTTTATATTTTTTTTTAATTTCCAAGTTAGCAGCTGTATACTATATTACGCCCGATTTCAAAGTTATAAAGCCGCTGCTAAGGGGTAATCCAGTTTTTAAAATTTTTGCAAGTTTACTTCGTAGACTGTGATGCGAAGTTTTCATTTAAAGTGAAACTTCAATTTTTTTTGGAGTAGATCGAAATTTTTTTGAGATGCAACGGAAATAAATATTGTAGCAGAGTATTGTAGTAGAATTTGAGTAATATAAGAATTAGCTAATTGTGGCAGAATTAAGCAGAATCATTTCAGAAAAGTGTTTGGAACTTTTTCCGGACAATTTCGGGGCCATTTCGGGATTGTGTCTTGATTTTCTTCTGGGCCATCTCAAGACGTTTCCCAATAATTTCGGAGTTGTGTATAGGACATTTCAGAATGATTTTGGAACAGTTTTCGAGCCTATACTTTACCATTTTTGAGTCTTTTTTAGCACCAATTTTGTATTGTTTGCGGAACCATTTCGAGATAAGTTCGGATCATTTTGTGATTGTTTGTTATACCACGTGCGGGAACGTTTCGGGACTTTTTGGGGATCGTTTTGGGACTTTTTGAGGATCGTTTTGGAATAATTTCGGGATCTCTTCGAAACCGGTTTGGAACTATTCCAGGACTTCTTCCGTATCGAAGGATAAAGTCTTGATTGCTAAAGTCCCGATTATGCAGAGCCCAATGAGTTTATCAACATATAATTTCTATACCCATCAGGCTTACTACATTAGTAACTCAAAATCGGTTTCGGCTGACCTAAAAGTGCATTGTCCAGGGATCGTAACATTTATTACTTTTATAAAAAACGTAAAAATTTAAAAGTGATTTTTTACTTTTACCTTACAAGTAAAATATATTAGTTTAAAATGAATTATACTATAAAAGTGCGAATTAGCAATTAAAACGGAAATAATAATTAAAAATTATTGTTCTGTTTCTCATACTTACAAACATTTTATGTTCATCAAAGGTATGAAAATTAAAAAAGGGATATATAACTTACCTTTTGCAGTGGGGTATTAACTACTTGCCCGGATATTTAGCATGTGTGTTATCCGATTTGCCTAGTGTTTTATAGGAGTACACTACATATTATTGAGAAGCAGCTGACAAATTTTCATTAAAATATCTAGTTGAGTTTACTAGAAATTGCCTTTGAAAATAGCAGAACTTTTATGCTGAAAAGTGGGCGACGCCACGCCTACTTTCCCAAAATCCACAACATTTTTTTTGCGGTCGGGTTTTTTTTTATAAACTGCAAGGACTTATTGATTTAGCTTGCATAGTTATAAAAATATCGGGTTTTAAATTTTATAAAAAAATTTTCAGAACTGGGCGTGGCCCTGAATCGATTTCGCTCATGTTTACCATTATATCTTCAACATTTTCGCTAAATTTCGTTTCGACCAATCAGTTTTTACCGGAGTTATGGAATAAAAAGTTTTGTGGAATAATCCACTGTAACAGGGGCAAGGCCACGCCCATTTTCCACAATTTATATTTTTTCAATTTCTTCGTTCACGGATACTTTGAGAGTGATATAAAGTTAGTTTACGCAAAGTTATTGATTATTAAATATATCTCTGATCCTTCTAAAATCTTTCATACAAAACTGGGCGTGGACCTTAACCTATTTCGCCCATTTAAAAAAAAAAAAAAAATTTAAATAAAAAAATTAAATAAAAAATTTTAAATATTATTTCTAAATTTGGCTTAATCAAAAGTGGGCGGTGCCACTTCCATTTTAAAAAATTTCGTTGAAAATTTTATTTTATGCCTTAATGTTAATGTAAACACCAAATTGTATCCTTATAGGTGTATTATGTACTGAATAATCACTTTTTTTTTTTGGTATTTTCGAAAATGTTCTATATATAAAAAGTGGGCGTGTCTATCATCCGACTTCGCCCATTTAAAATGGCGCTCGGAGAAGAGTTCCAAGAAACCTGCATACCAAATTTCATTGAGATAACTCAAAATTTTGCTCAAGTTATCGTGTTAACAGACGGACGGACGGACGGAGGTATCACCCATCTTCAATTTTTGTTTTCCTTCTGAGCATTTTGATATATATAAGTCAATATCTATCTCGATCCGTTTATGCCGTTACATACTACCGTTAGGCGAATGAAGTTAATATACTTTGTGTGCGTAGCACTACTAGTTATAAACAAAAAAAATAACATTTCTATCTGCTTTCAAATATAAGCACTGGGAACAACTCAATACAAGTGTACTTGAAAAAGATGGCGATGTATGAACCCTTTAAAGGTCTAACTAGAAACACAAAATTCGGTTCAAAAAAATTAAAGAAGCAATCCAACAATCGGCCTCAAAAGTCCGAAGAAGATGATCAATAAAATCACTCGAAATATTCCAATAGAAATAAAAGCCCGATCGTAAAAACATAAACATGGCCTAGGGAAAATCCAAAGACTAGCTAGGAACTTTAAATCGAAACTGAATTCCATATATCAAAGTTCTTGGTAAAAATTCGTCTGGTTATTAAGGCTTTCAAATTATACATTTGAACAAAAGCGAAGGTATGCTTCATATAAGTAATCGTTTTTTCTGTCCCTATATATTTACATCAGTATATCGTTTGCTAAACTTTTAAAACTTGACGATAAAGAAATTCAATGACTTAAGTTCGCAGGCTACTAAAGTTTTTTAATTAAATCATCAATTGATTGCTTCTAAAAAGTCACGTTATTAACTTTCCAATTGCATTTTAGTAAGTAAGTAGCAGAGGCTTTAAGTCCACTTACCTTATCAAAAAAAAACAGTAGGAGCGAAGGGGTTGGTTTAGAAAAAAAAAAATGAACTATGGAGCATTCCGGCTACATTCGCAATCATAATAGTTGCGCTGCGGTAATGGTAGGAGCTAGAGCGGTAAACCAAAAAGTGCGTAAACGCCCAATTATTTTGCTAATATGATACAAATAGAATGTTGGTAAGAAATGCAAAAGAAAGCATTGAGAAGGGTTTTTAGGAAAAAAAATTTACCCTCATATTTATAAAAAATAAAAAGAGGTTTACAATGCTCCTATAATTCAAAATTTGTATGGGAATGTCATTTTAAAAAGCTTCACAAACCAGTTTTATTTTTTATGAATATGGGAATTAGTTTCCTTTTGATAGTTAAAAAAAAAAAAGATTTTATATGTTTAAAAGCTTTTCAAACTTAGTTTTAAATATTTTTTTTAATATTATATTTTTTTGATGTTTTAGCATCTCAAGATCTATTGTACAATAACATCTTTAAGTTTAAATAAATATCAAATATTGCTATTAAATTTATATTAACAAACTATTTTGTAACCCAAAGTTGAAATGCTTAAAAATTTTGCTCACAAAAGTTGCAAGGAGCAAGAAAAAGCATGAACTTTGGTGGTATGTAAAGTGGAAATTTCTCTTTTGAGCCATACTTTTTATAGATATACGAGAAATACGAAGAAAAAAAACTTTTTACTATTTTTATAGTCAAAAAAGCTTAAAAAATGTAAAAATTATCGCAACTAACACCAAACTGAGCACGTTGTGTCTACTACTAAGCCAACCTTACGGTTTTCAAAACTTGAAATTGTCAAATGACGAAAGCGTCGACTAATTATTGTCACTTAAATTTACTTTTAAAGTTGTAACCAGTGTGACCAGGTTAGCCTTTTTGAGGCTAGATTTAGCCTTTTTTTTTGTCCTTTAGCCGCATAATTTTGGTTTTAGCTTCGTGGCTTTTTTCAAGCCTTTTTTTACTCCAAACCTTTTCTGGTCCCAACACCATATTTTTCATACAACTTCGAGGAAGATATAAAACTAAAGTTGAATGAAGGTAGTTTTGATGACGAAATACAGAAAATTATTCGTAAAAATTGTCAAGTATTTTTAATGGGATTGATAATCCAACTGCGACATCGCCTACCTGATAATATGAACTCTTTACAAAAGATACATTTTTTTTCAGCTGATAATTCTTTGAAAGTTACAAAGCCGGTTATATTTTCTCACTTTCAAGAAGAAAAGTCTAGATACTCTTCAAGTCAAGTAGCATTGACCGCGCTGCAGTGGCGAAGGCTAATAACCGTGCAGTGGACCATAGAATTTCGGGCGGAAAAAACTAGGTTAAGGAACAGATTAAAAATTAAAATGCTTAACTCGCTGCTTAGTATTAGATGTTCGTTAAAACGCTTATCCAAATGTTGCACAGATTTTGAAATTACTGATGATCTAATTTCTATGATAAATACCCAAACTTTGTACGCAGACTCAAGCTCTTCTGATTCATCAAACGAAGAAAATATTATAAAATTAATTTGTTTGTAGTGATTTTTCTATAGTATATATGTCTTTAAAAAAATTCCTGGTCAAGGAAAATGTGTCTGATATGTGTTGAAACAAAAATAGTTCCTTTAAGTTATGTCTTCAGCTTTATATACAAATAGTTTAAACTAAAATAAAAAATTTTAAATGGATTTCGTAAAAAAATTTCTGACTTTTTTTAGCATCTTTATTCTTAATTTTAGCCTTTTCTAACCTTTTTTTTACGATTTAACCTCTTTTATTTCTATCACCTGGTGACACTGGTTGTAACTTCTTTTAAATAGCTGTAGAAGGTTCCTGACGTTATGGGCCCTTCATTGTGCCTTTAAAGTTATGGAACTTGTAAGTGATATTTAATAGTGATAGTAAGGTAACCATTACCTGCAGCGCTATAGGCCATCATCAATGGCTACTGCAAAGTGCAATTATGAGCAGGATGTCCGAGTGATCTTTTACTGATGTAAAAGGAAGAAGGAAAATCGGTGTTGCCAACTCTCTAATTTCGCTCCTAATAAAAAGAATAATCAATTCCACCACTACATTTGTGTTTCATAATCATTAGAAGATATGAATTATTTAATTGTTATTCAAACGAAGAATTTTTTGTAAATATGGTGAAAAAATTTAAATTTTGTTGCGCGTTTAACGACTGAAAAAATATTGATTCCAACGATTGCATTCAATAATATTTCCACACCAGCACTCGATTGAGAAAGTCATAGTTAACATGGGAATCAACTGGTAACCAACCATAGTATGGTGGTCATACTACCGACAGATTTCACAAGCTACTAAAAATTATTATTTCCCAACTTTGTAGAATGAAAGGCTCTAAATTTTGTAGTAAAAACACCGCGTAGGCGATACTGGTTAAAATATAAACAAGTTGCTGTTGGAACCATGAAGTCGCATCGAAAACTTCAAGCATGGAATTTGAGGTAGTGATAACTTTGACACGACTTTAAAGTGGCGCTATACAGGTATTTTGTACTTTGCAGTAAGTGTACTTTAAAGTTAAATATTTTTAGCTGCTGACAGTATCGCTGCTACATCATTTTTACCACACAACGTCAATAGAAAGTTGCTGGAACGCTGCGGTTACCAAAAAATTATTCCCCCTTTTGGTTGCAACCACGTTATAAATATGTTGCTATAACGTGCTTGTGACTAGTGGCTCAACTCTTTCAAGTCATAACAATGTTTGCAGCTACGTTTCAGCTACTTTTTGTGCTAGCCGGGATGTTATACAAAAACATTTTTCAATAATTAGTTTTAAAATTTTTCTATCACCAAATAATTTAGCTGTCGTGCACTTTTTCTGGTAGGTCTAACTTTTAACGCTGCTGAGAAGTTCCAAAATAAAACTTCAACTCTTACCAAAATACCCCAGATTTCATTTAAAAATATTTTTTGATACTGCTGTAAAGTTTGGGGATTACTGCACTTGGTGGCAAAAGCGAATTAATGAACTTTCTAAAAAGGAGATTAGCCAACAAAAAAACAATCATGAAATGCTGCCAACTCCATGAATTTTGTGTATTTTAAAATTTTGAAGGTTGCGTTTAGTTGTGACGGTGTAACAGCTTTTCTTGGTACCAAAATATGAACAGAATGTTGTCTTTATAACTGAACCATTCCTTCCACGGGTTATGTTTAATTAGTTGTTTTTTAAGGTTACATCGTTTTTAGAGAAGAAAGGTTTTACCAATTAAAGCTCTCCTCCTAATCGACAACGCTTCTTTTTACCCAAATGGAGCTGAACTGACAATGGAGAATGGGCAACTTTCGCCAATGTTTATGCCACCAAACGTTACTCCCCTCATTGAAGCAATGGATCAGAATGCAATATAAATCACTAAGTTGCATTACAGAAACAGCCTCCTAGCTTCAATAGCAGCGACAAAATGTGATTTGCTCGAGTCGATGAAAAAAATTTACTTGAAAACAGCTATACATCTTTTGGATGTTCCTTGGAGTCGAGTTGGGGAAGTACCATTAGCTATGTGCTGGAACAATATTTTAAATTTTGCGGTAAACGATGATGACCCCGAAGTTTGTGTTCCGTTGGCGGTTTTAAAAGAAAAATGGAAAGCTGAAATTTGCTCTTTGATGAGCAACACCGTCGATCTCCTTAACAGTTTAAGTACTGGTGTTCGCAGATATGTATGCTCCAAGATATGTAGGGTATTGGAAATCGTTTTTTTATTAAAATTTTCAGATTTCAATTCACGTTACCAGTTTTTGTTGAATGGAAAGAAGATATTGATGAGGATAATGCAGATGACGATCATGAACAAGAGAACGAATCCGATAATGACTGCGTATCAGAGCAACTGGAGAAAATTAAAACGACTGAAGCAGTTGCAACTTTCAACAAGGCGATAGATGGGCTGGTCAAGAAAGCGTCGATCCATATGATATGAATGTACTGAGATGTTTTTATTAAAGAAGAAAGCTGTGATTCAAGTTTTGGGAAAACCGAAGATACAAAATAGATGACTGATTTTTTTTAAATAAAACCTACATTTCGTAAGAAATGACTTAAGTGCCAGTTAATATATAATTGTATATTTGTGTATCCAGACTATCTAGATAACCGCTCAACCGATTTGAATGAAATTTTGTATGTACATAGGTTTTGCCACATAGGATATTTTTAGGGGGTTGCCACCTATCTGATTTTTTTTTAATGAAATAAAATATGCCAATATGAGTACCAAACGAAAGGTACTTTCCTGCGTAATATGAAAAGACATTTCTAAATAGGGTTGCCACTTTTGTTCGACAACAAAAATCCGGCAAAGAAGTACATGTACCGAGAATCACACTATAGGGTGTACCATGCAACGGCATCAATTTCCAGTACGGCCAACATTTGCGAGACCATGACTGCGCATAAAGTTCAGGGACAAACTCTTGAGTTTGTCGGAGTAGAGCTAAATTCGTCGATGTTCATGCATGGTATGTTATATAAGGCGTTTTCAAGAGTCAATCGAACAAATACGTTAAAAGTAATGCTTCCGAAAAAAAGTCAGAGCAGTACTCGGAACATGGTATGGAAAGGAGTGTTGGCTTAGATATCATCTGTTTTAAATATAAGAATTTACGCATAATTCTATCTTGAAAAGTAAAGGAGAAATCAAAGAATGTTAATCGATATGTTGAGCACTTACCGACAAATAAACCCATGGGATCCTATTCTTTCTCGATTATTTGTTAACAATCGACAGCCTCTAACCATACAAATCAGCAAGAAATCTTGTAAAGAATTGACAAAAATATGGGGAAACTTTTTTGAGGAGTAATTGTGTGTATTCAAACTTTGTTACCAATAAAAAAAATATTAAACATGTTTTTATTATCAAGATATGTTTTTAAAAACTCTTTTTGGAAAGTTCAACTGCTGGTAAGTAAAATGATTCATACAAACAGCCAGAATATCTTTACTGATGAGTATCCAAAGCAAACTAAGTTGTATGGTAACTTATGAAAATGCCGAGCAAAGCTCAGCCGCCCAGGTACTGTAAATTTAAATGTATACATATGTGTGAACTTGGTCTTTTTGGGCATTCCAAAACGTGAACAAAACGGGGCCACCCCTCGGCAGTGGTTTGCCAAACTCTCCGAGTGTATTTCTAATTGTCAACAAAAATTCATCTTCTTTGAAGATGCAATTCCGAGTCGGAAAAAAAACTGTAGGTCCCACCAATTTGTAGGAAAAAATTTAAATCGGCACACCAGCTCAAAGGAAAAATCTCTTAGTAGGTTTGTGATGATATACCTGTTTTATATCGCGCCATAATTTTTTTTTTACATATATTGGTTGGTTTATCTCTTCCTCTTCACTTGCAAACATCGGACAAGGTCAATGCCGTTAACAAGGCCGATTCTTGTGGTCGATGTTCGACAATGCTGTTGCCGATGTCGGCCTCTATTCAACTCCTGCCTTGTTGAATACTTGAAAAAATCCCACTGTGCCAAAATGCTCTTTAGCAGTGAACGGGTTAAATATACACAGTTTGCAGGTGTACGAAGGTGTAACGCACTGCCCACATTAACACCCGTACACTTGATTAATTCACCCGCCCTACACACGAACATGCTACGCGCCAAGTATAAAAGCGTTTGTGCATTGAATGGAACAGCTCACTTTAAGGACATTGGATTAATTGATTTCTTCAAATTCGTAGCAGTGGAAAGTAATAATTAAAATCATAAAATCTTACTTGCATTATGTTAGAGCTACTACGTGGACGCGGGCGTGCTGTTTTCAAGTCGCGCGATGCCTTAACTTATCTCTTCAACGTTTTCACCTTGACTGGCACCAATCCACCAGAACGTCAAACCAATTTTTATTTACTCTACGCCATAACGGCAAATTTGATTTGTATTTTCTATTCGCCTATTTCATTTCATATGGGTTATATAAAAGCGCCGGATAAAATGAATAAAAACGAATTATATTCGAGCATACAAAATGCAGTGCAAGTTACAGGAATTTCTATAAAAATCATTGTGATCCTTTGGTATATGAAACGTTTGAAGCAGGCGCATGCAGTGCTCGATGAAATCGATAAGAATTACACGCAAGCCGGCGACTTTATAAAAATACGTGAATGCGTGAAGACTTGCTGTAAAATTTTGGCCATCTTTTGTTTACCTTATTACACTTATGAAGTCTCTGCAGTTGTTTTGGGTGTGCTGCAACATCGCAATCCTTTGTCTATTTGGGTTCCATTTGTGGATATAGAACGCACGGAATGGGAATATGTGTGTGTGGTAGTTTGGAATATAGTGCTAATGTTCATTTTGTTATTGCATCAATTGAGCATTGATACATGTCCGCCAGTGTATCTTACTATATTACGCACACATATGCAGCTATTGGTGGCGCGTGTTGCACGTTTGGGCAAAAATCGTGAAATGAGCGAGCAGCAAAATTATGCAGAACTCTTGGCTTGTATTCAAACTCATCGACAGATTAAGTAGTAAGTTGCACATTTAAATGCTGTTTTTACTTATTACTTTTATACATTCATATGTGCGTATATATTCCATTTTCAGTATTGCCAATTTGGTGGCTCCCGCTATTTCTATTACGCTTTTGGTTCAATTTGGTACTAGCGCTACATCTGTATTGAATTGGTTTGGCGCTGTCAAATTTCCGGAAAATGTTATATCTTTCGTTTTTTTTTGTTGTCAATTAGTACAACTTTTGCCATGTTCTTATGTCGCCTCAAATCTGATTGCCGATTGTGATCAGCTGCCCACTGCTATTTTTCACTCGAATTGGATTGATAGAGATCGTCGTTATAGGAAAACGATTTTATTTTTTATACATCGTGCGCAAAATCCTTTGAGATTTTCTTGTTTAAAGCTTTTCTACGTTAATCTGGCTACGAGCATATCGGTGTGTAATGGTGTAGCTTTTCGATTTATAACAACAAAAAAATATATATTTAATTAAAAACTTTTAATTTTTTCAGATTGGCAAGTTTGCTTTTTCGATTTACACATTATTGCAAAACACTGGAATCAACAGTGAATCACGCGATTGAATTATATCTTACTCTACACTAATTCAAATGGAAATTAATTGTTTTAAAATTTGTGTAGTAATAAATCCTATTTGAAGCCCGGAAGACGCTGTTCTCATTCCCTTTAGTATAACTTGCTTACTCTTTCATTTTTCTCTCCTACCACTTCTCCTTCTCCCTCTTTGATTAACTCTATCTTTCCGCTCCCCTTTCCACTCTCATTTCATTTTACTTGAATTTTCTATTTCTCTTCACCTTTAGCTTTAACTAACATTTTCACTTTCACATCCCCTTTTATTTAACATTTTCTTCCTCTTCCTCTCAGAATTCAAAAAAACAAAAAAAAAAAATATTAAAAAGTTTCCCAATAGTACAGGACATTCCATCGCTTAATCATCTGACGTCATATCATATTGTGCAGTCACATTAAGTACCATAACTTACCAACATCACACGGTTGCCAGTACTTTTTATCGAACTATAAAATAGGAACATTTCGCAAAATATAACTACGGGAGCCGCGCGTCAACAGCAAAATAGAAGCACAGCAATGATGTTGAATCATATACGACAAAATAATGTAACTTCGTTGGCGCATTGGTATGTATTCAGCTGGCGTCCAAGGGGCTGTAAAGAACCATATAAGACTTGTCCAATCAATTGTTGGCATCAGCTATGCATGGTGATAAAAGTCTTCTGTGAACAACAAAACAGAAATAACTCCATCCAAATTTGGAAAGCCTGTAAAAAAATGGATCACATTGCTTTAATTTTTGAGCACTGTAATCAATTCGTATCGGTGAACTTGGTTGTTGACATAAAAAAATCACAGCATATCTTATTGGTACCACATCACAAGCGATGACACACGAATATCACTTCAAAATGAGAAATAATCATCGTACAATAAATCCTACAGTAGCAACATAGTCCTAGCAGTATAGTCTTACTTGTATAGGTATATATATATATATGTACGTCGTATTCTCAACATATCATCATATTGCATGTGACTGAAAGACATTCCATGGGCATTACATCACTTGAAATAGAAAGACATCACATCACATACATCTGCCAAAAACCATGGTAACATTACTTAGGATAACACCACCGAGAAAGCTCCAGAAATTCTCACTTAGTCTAGTTTCCTTTCCGCTAAACCACAAAAAAGCAAGCAAGGAAAGGGCTGTCTTCGACTGTGTGGAAGACTTTATACCTTTCATGAATACGCATCACGGTTTTAAGTGTCCGGTCCTTACTCACAATTAGTGAAAACTCTGCAAACCTGATAATTTAAAGATACATAGCCCAAACCCCATTTTTCGGAACAATCGATTGTTTGCGAGCTATATGTTATGTAGGTCCGATCTGGCTGATTTTCACTACACACATTACATATACAATAAGTACCAAACCGGCAAAACTTTACGTTCCTAGCTTTTTAAGTGCAAAATTTATAGCCCAAAACCTATTTATCGATTGTATGGGAGCTATGCGTTGTATCTGCTGATACCGACAAATAATAAATCTCATGCAAAATGGCGGCTCCATAACAAATTTCATCAAGATATCTCAAAAACTGAGGGACTAGTTTGCGTACAAACAGACAGACGGACAGACGGACATGGCTAAATCGGCTCCGCTTATCGCCCTAATCATTTCGGTATACTTATTGGTGGGTATATCTCTTCTTCTTCTCATACTTACAAACATCGGACCAAAGTTATAATACCATTTCATGTTCATGAAAGGTATAAAAAAAAATTCCCATGTTATATGACATGATATTAACAAATCGTCCTTATGATCTGAAATGACATCACGTCTCCTTAAATATATATAACAAAAAATTACACTTCCGATCGTATCACCCTAAGTTGGAGCAAATTACATCACAATGTATCACAATCTACAAAATTACCAGCACAGCTTAGAGCAGTATGGTATTTTGCAAAGCATTACTTCGAGATATTTATTTATCATCTCATCGCATGCCTTCTAATCTTGTGGAATTAAAAAATCATATATGCATTATCACCATGAGGAAGGTCACATCACATTATATCTCAAGGCTAGTCAAATCATATCTAAAAATTTCTAGTTTTCGAGCTCTAGCAAGCCGTATTAAAGAGCCAGCGCAAATCAAATCATTTGTCACTATCACACCATATGATGTTACAGTAGGGATCACATGTAATCGCATCGCATTTAGTCAAATCATATCTTCCTTTTTGGAAGTTGTAGAATCATCGCATCGCTTTAATCAAATCAGATGAAGCTTTAGCATATAATAAATTCAAGTCTATTACACCATGTTATATCACTGCGGGGAAGGTCACATCACATTATATCACATAGCATAGAGTCAAATTATATTTTCCTTCTTCGAAGTTCTAAAATCATCCCATCGTTTTCCTCTAAACAGATGCAAGTTTTCCAGCAAAGGGATGGTCACCTCAAATTGTATCGCACTTCATAGAATCAATTCGTATCTATCACAGCTGAAAGAGATATCAATTATAAACATTTTAAAATGTTCCTAAACAAACCCGTTAACTTACCATCCACACAACACCGTCAGCAAGCAACATAAAAAACTCTCCAAATTTCTCTCACAATGTCTACAAAACTCATAAGAGTGGAGAGAAATATGTGTTTTGTTTACCCACAACTATGCTCCACAGCTCCAATGCTGCTAGCATCAGTGTTAGCGCTGCCGTTGTGGTTGCTTTGGAGCTATGGCATACCTTCATTTGATTTGAGTCAACAACTTCAGTTGCTGTTTGTGACTCGCGCGCGATAGTTGATTGTCGGGTGTTACGAAATATTATTGGCTCGCTAGCTATTTCATGGTAGCATAACAAACCATAGAAACGGTGTATGAGCTCCACACGTTGGTGCGTTTGGAGCGTTCGCTGCGTTACGAGCATTGACGTTCGGGGTTTACTTATGTGCAGTTTGGCAGTGATCATTTGGCATCGCAAATACCGGCAACCGGTTCAAATTTGACGTTGCAAGTGCGTTATTGAATGTGTGCTTAGTTGCGTGCAGCACAGTGATTGATTGACGTCTGTCAGATACAGTTGTGAAACGCGTGTCGCTGACATTGTCTACGCATCATTACGTCTGTAGCAAAAAGTGAGTGAGTCGGTTTACGAGTTGAGTAGGCGGTTTTTTAGCGTGTGCGTGCATTTTTTATTTACAACTCGCGTGCTAAGTTAACTCAAAAAAAAAAATTTTAATTTAGTTAATACAGGGTGGCTGATGAATTTTGCTACATTAAGAAACTAAAATAATTTTTTTTTCAGTGTATGGAATTCATTTTTTTTTATTCATGTTAAAGCTCATTAAATTTTATTAAATATAGCTTAATTAGTTTTAAAAATAATGGAATTTAAATGCCCCCCCTGCTCGTCGATGCATGTGCGGCATCTTACCAAAAAGTTGTTCATTACTGCTTGGAGAGTTGAGACAGGAATAGCCGCAATTGTTTCTCGAATGGATTGCCTTAGTTCATTCAAATTTGTTGGTTTTGCTTTGAAGACTTCCTGTTTGCAATAACCCCACAAGAAAAAGTCAGGTGCAGTAAGGTCAGGCGACCTGGGTGGCCAACGGAATGTGGAGTTTCTGGATATCAGCTTATTGGGAAATTTTCGTCGCAATTCTGTCATAACAGGTTGGGCTATATGAGGAGCTGCACCATCTTGCTGAAACCACACAGAGTTGAAATAAATTCTCATTCGGCGTAATTCTGGATAGAAAAACTCTCTCAACATGCTCAAGTAACGGTCTCCAGTAACCGTAACGGTGTGACCGTTTTCTTCGAAGAAGTAGGGCCCGACAATGCAGCGTGATGAAACTGCACACCACACTGTGACACGAAGTGGATGCAATTCCGTCTCATGGAGTATCTGTGGGTTGGAAGCACTCCATATTCGACAATTTTGTTTGTTTATGTTGCCGTTTAAATCGAAATGGGCCTCGTCAGACATGAAAAGACAGTTCAACATGTTTCCATCCTCTTCCACCATTTGAAGCATCTTCTGGCAAAATTGCAAGCGAATCGGCAAGTCTGCAGCGTTCAGTTTGTTGGCCATTTGAATTTTATATGGGAATAAGTCCAAATCTTTGTGCATAATTGACTGTAATGACTGTCTGCTTACACCCATTTGAGCAGATAAGCTTCTTGTCGAAACACGTGGATTGTTTTGTATGGCAGCAGCTACAGCAGCGATTGTTTCCTCCGTTCGAACTGAAGGGTTTCGATGGTAAGGTCTTCTGTTGACTGTCCCATGCTCGGCAAAATTGTTTACAAGTCTTATTATGGTCCATCTGCTCGGAGGATTGCCGCCAAACGTGCGCCTATACTCTCTTTGAACCGAAACTACAAACTCCAGTGCGTGATAGCGGCGGACAATCCAAATTCTTGTTTCAGTGTCCCAGTTATCCATTTTTGTTAAATGTAAAAGTCAATCTGCAAAATAAAAAAAAAATTAACCAGATTCATTAAATAGAAAAAAAGTTATTTAATTTTTTTTTGGTAGCGGCTTTCATCAGCCACCCTGTATTGTATATGAAATCTTAACTCATACTCATACTTGGTGACAGCGATTTGTGTTTTGGTTTGTTCTACGAAAACTTTGTTGTGCTTTGCTGCATTTTATGGTAATTTATAACAAAATGTTCAGCTAAATAAAAGTGTGTATCTAAATGAAAAGTGAAGAAAATTTAAAAATTATCAAGTTATTAACATAAATATCTGTTAAGCACACATTCGTACGTGTATGAAGAACAGACTGATGTTTCCATTCCTAAATAGCTGAACTCCCCTTTAATGAGCTATTTACATTTGTGGCGCTGAGAAAGTGTTATTAATAATATAATAACGGTTTAACGACTTTCTATCCAATCCATTGAGTTAATTTTAATTTTTTTTTTTTTTTTAAATGGCCTAAAAATATGCATGAATTGGAAATGCTTAGGTGCCGCGCCGGTGTAAATAGAGCGTTTATCTTTAACTGTACCAACAATCTAAGTAGATTAAATAACTATCCCTTATTTTGTCTATTGCCAGAGGCATTATTTTGTCTATAATTGTTGTTATATCGAGGCTGTGGTCTAAAGCTTCTACCTTGATAGCCTCCGTAGCTGTTATTTCGGTAACTTCCACGGAAACTACCGCGGTATTGACTCTGCTGTTTGTGAATTTTGATACAGCCTCGTTCATTGAGGTGAACGTTCCAGCTCGCATAATCGTTTTCACCTTATCGTTGGAACAGTTTTTACACATAGCTTTTACAGCTGACTGTGTAGCATACTTAGTTGCTAACTCTGGTGTTAATCCGTCAGATAAGGAGTGCGTTTGAAAAAAGTGTCACCTTTATTTTATTCAACAAGTTTTTTCTGAATTATTTGATTTCAATATCTTTTTCGTAGTATGATTAGAAATAAATGTCAGAAAAATACTGTTTGAAAATATTTTCACTAAATGCTGTACTTCATATAAAAATGGCAAGCGAATTGGAGGTACGAAAAACTATTGTTAGAAGTTTTCAAGACCACCCTCAGTGGACTTTAAAAAAAATTCTCGAGAACTTAAAGTAAGCCCGAAAACTGTTTCGAGAGTGTTGAAAAACTTTAAGGAGAAATTTGCTGTTAACCGTAAGCCAGGTTCGGGTAGAAAAAGGGGCATCAGTGACCAAAACATGACAAAAGAAAATCATCACCGTTTTTCAGAAAAACCCCAATATTGGAAGCAAAAAATCGCACAAAAAAACTAAAAATGTGTTTCTTTGAAAAATTCAATTGCTGCATCATGGACGACGAGACGTATGTTTCAGCCGACTTTTCGCAGCTTCCAGGCCAGGAGTTTTACACAGCAGAATCGCGCGGGAATGTGGACGAAAAGTATAAGTCAAAAAGGCAGTCAAAATTTCCTCGTAAATTCCTGGTTTGGCAAGCAATCTGCAGCTGTGGAGAAAGGAGCAGTGCTTTTGTAACTACGGGAACAATAAACTCCCAAATATACATTAAAGAATGCTTGGAAAAAAGATTAAAGCTTTTTCTAAGACGACATAAGGTTTCCACTTTTTTTTCCTGACCTAGTTTCTTGTCATTATAGCAAATTGGCTTTGGAATGGTATTCAAAAAATAATGTGCTTTTGGTGCCTCGAGAAGCAAATCCGTCCAACTTTTCCAGAACTCAGGCCAATTGAAAGATACTGGGCATTGGTCAAAAAAGAAACTAAAGCAGCAAAAAAAGTAGCAAGGAATGCCAAAGACTTTCGGAAAAAGTGGAGTTCAGCAGCTCGAAAAGTGTCAAATACTACTATAAAATTATTAATAGAAGGGGTGCCGGAAAAGTTAAAACGATTTTTACAACAATAGTAGTGACAAAGTTGTTGATATATAATAAAACTTGTAATTAAAAGGACAAATAACAGCCATTTTTATTTTCAAAATCGGACTACTAGTTTACGATATTTGTCATAATAAGTAAATGACAATTTTTTCAAACGCACTCCTTATGTATGCTCCTTTCAACGATTTTATGAGTTTTTCGATTTCGCCAGTATATTGAATAGGCGTTTTGCTGCGTTGCTGTATGCCCAGGAGTTTTGCTGTCAAAACTTCAACTGATTCACCTTTGATTTTTGATTTTAATTTTTGTTTTATTTCCTGAATGGAAGACTCACTGCTTATGATATTTCTAGCTGTCACCTTTAATTTTGTTTTTATCATGGATACCGCGATAGCCTCGTGACTATCTTTGATTTGCTCGAGGATATCAAGGGCATCCAGAAAACTGGACAGGTTTTGCCATCGAAATCTGGTAAGATCGATGATGCCGTTTTAATAAATTCTACGGTTGTCTTTGCCATTTTGTTCTTCGTTTCTGGAAAAACTTCTGTCTTTTCTACAATGTCTTTCTTTTCTTCTTCTATGTCCAACAAAAGTGTGTTGAAATCAATTTGAATATCCTGTTCAAAAGAAGTTGGTACTCTTACTTCTATGTTGTACCTAGATAACAAGGATACTAATCTGTCTCTGACGCTTGAAAAATCTGCTTTGCTTTCATTTGGTGAACAGGTTAAGTTGGCGTATTGACTTACCTAATCCATTAAAGGTATCTGTTATTATTGTCAAATGCTTGACTATTGTTTCTCTTTTTGTGTTCCTGTTCTGGTTTATGTATTTATATGATTTTTTCACTAGAGTCTTTTCTTCGACCAATGATGTACGAATATTTTTCTATTTATCAGTTGATAAAAAAAAATTTCAAAATTAGATTTTTTCCAGTCCGTCTGCTCGGCTCTGGTATCTTTTTTTTTTAAAACTTATTATGCGCTGCATATATCTTTAAAAATAGACTGAGGCAAGTGGTGATTGCATCACCTTAATGAAGTCTAAGGCTTCAGTGTGATCAATTATTTGGAATGTATTCACCGCATTGGCGTTTGGGTCTTCTACTTTTGATTCCTTTCCTTCCATACTGTTCACGGATAATTCTCCTAAGCATATTTTTTACTTTCATGTTTCCTTCTTAAAACAAATATAAAAAATATATATATATTTTTTTTTCGTTTATTTATTCCTTTACTTTATACAACATCTTCCAACGTTGGTTCTCTAGACATCCCTAAGGTTTTCCAAAATTTCGTTAAGAATTATAATTCTTCTTTTGTGTCTCTTTCTTCGACTTTTAGATCGGAATCGTTCCAAACAATAGAATTTTTAATATAAAATTTAGGTTTCTTATCATTTTCGTTCATAAATTTCAATTCTATGCAAAATTTTTTTATTTTTTTTTTCATTTTTTTTCTATTTCTTACTTCTAAGCATTTTTATTGTTTCTTGTAATTTTCTTTTTTTTTATATATATTTATATTTTCCTTAAAAAGTATTCTTAATATTACCCTAAATTTCTGCTGCTTGGAGGGCGCCGTTAAGTTGCCGAAATAAGCTAAATACTTGCAGTGTTATTATTGCTGCTGGTGCTGCTGTTTTTGTTGCGATTCCGGTTTACCATAACCCATTTTGTTCGGCACGCAATTGTTTTTCAGGATCATTTTTACGTCTGGTGGATTCAGATGCTGTGGGCGGTAGAGACGGTCCACGCTTATGTGACTCATGCAAATAATTAACAATAACAGCGGTGCGTTCCTCTTTCATATGATCCAATATTAGATAGTGCTTACCATCCTTGAGAATGTCCTTTATTTTAGGATGATCACTGCTAGGATCTCAGCAGTATGATACGTAAAAACAGCAGTCAGCTGATTAGAACCCTAGTAGGATATCAGCAGTCTGCTTCTGTATAGATAGCAGCCTGCTACTGAACTGGCAGGATCGCCATATAAAATGCTAAAATGCTTGGTCGAGTCCCCCTTAGGGGTCACCGTTATTATGTGCAGGAGTCGGCATTGTTTGATAAGTCAAAAATCAGTGTTTCCAACAACTAAATCAGTCTGTAGTCCAAACATTATTGGAAATTGCTCTCGAAGTCGAACTAAAAGTGCTTTTTTTAAAATGCAAGGTAAAAGTGATTTTATCTAATTCAGCTTGGATTGAAAGAGTTGCCTATTTATCAGACATTTACGTAAAATTAAACAAGTAAAATATAAAACTTCAGGGAAAGACTTATGCTTTATCTGTTTAAGAGATAATCTTCAATTATTTATTGCCAAGCATGCAAACTGGCGACTCTGAGTAAATCTAGGAAACTTTTCATGGGTTGAACGCCATAGTTAAAGCATCGCAGGTAGGAATTATAAAGGATCTAAATGAGGAAATAAACTATCACGTTCAATTACTTGAGCTTTAACGTTATTTTCTCGACCTTCATACCTTTTTCAAATTAAAAGAATAGTGAGATATGAACTGGACGTTTAAGCTGACATTAGGCTTCGACAGTGACTCTACCAGGAATTTCAAAGCTTGTTATGAAGATGCAAACTCAGTCATCACATGAACCATCCCTGCAAGCAAAATAACTAGTTAGTGATATATCACATACCGATCACAAATAAATGATGTCGGCTACAAATAGAGCCATATGCAAGAAAGCCATATGACCCTATTTCTCAACATATTGAGAAATAAGGCCATATTAATCAATATGGTTTTTTTCCACAACGAATGTGAGATAAAGCCATTATTTCATTATTGTACTTTTGGTAATATCACGTGTGATGTTTATATGTGACGTGACATCTCAATGACATTGCATTTATGAAAAAAGCGCCTCAGGCGAAAATTTTAAATTAAAAATACCTCAACTTTTAAATCCAAATTTTCATTTTTTAATTTGATAAGAATTTTAAATATTTAGTGCTATTAATTTCAAATTTATTAATCGTAATTTCTTGTATGATGTGTATCTTTGCATTAAAGACATGGAATGAAACACTGAAAAATGATATTTTGCCTAACAACCGTCAAATAGGCAAAATTTACTTTTCGCATATTTTAAATTAAGTATATGAAAATATAAAATGAAATTTGGAATACAAAATCGCGCTACTTTGAAATGTGACTGTTTATGATTTAGTGTGCGATGTGATTATATGATTTTATTCCTCAAATTTCTTTGGCTTTATTTCACATTTCACGTAGTAAAAATAATGGCCGTATTTCTCAATGTGATGAAAAATAGGCTTTATTACCTATGACTTTATTGCACCCCACCTACAGACACCGTAATAAATTGAAAGAAGTAGTTTTGACCTGCGCTCGGTCCCGCAAAGCAGCTCTTTGACAAAACTCTGATGAGGCAAGATGTGCATCAACTTCTGCATCACAAATGGGCGTTGTAGTAGTAGTTCCGTTTTCACCGGTTAAAATGCTATTTCGGGCCCAAATACCACCATTTGTTTGAAGTGTTAGGAAAGGTCAACATTAAAAAAAAAAAAACATTGCGGAAAACATAGGACGCCACTGCTCTCTATGATGTAATTGAAGTTATTATCTACATTAAATCCTCCATGATATGAAGTGAAAGTTTACCTCTATAGCTCCCTACAAAAAAGTTCCAGTACAGCTAGAATTCCAATACAACTATCTCAACCTCTAGCGACGTATTGGACTTAACCTCGTCGTTTAGCTGTACTTTTTAGCTTGAACACCTAAAGACTAGTCAAGGCTTCAGGCTAACGTTGCTAACGATCAGAAATTGCGAAACTATCAAATGCCTCGAAGTTGTTTGAATTCATCTTTAAAGAAAAAAATTATTTTTCACAACAGGATTTCGTGTGCCTACTGTTTCCAACTTTGCGGATTCATCTGATTACTGCTTATCTGCTTTCAAAAGCCGGTTTCAAGTTGATACCTTCTATAAAAACTTCATAATATAAAAATAGTCATAAAATTCTAATAAACAAGCTGGGTAGTATTGGCTTCCACTCATTATTCTAATCATTATTAGATGAGATATTATCTTGCTTGATCTCTTCTCATTTTCTACTGTATAGCATAAAAATACAAAATGTTTTTTAAATAAATAAATAAATTATGTTATGTTAAATTGAGAAAATCGTATTCTAATATCATTCTTCAATAAGATTCCTGTGCGATTAATGACTAAAGTTAGCGACTGTGTTTGTTGGAATAACATCTTCAGAATTAAAAAAGTTTTCATAAAACACTAATACAATTATACTTAATAAACAAAAACAATTTCCTTAACTAGTTGCGTTAGGATTTATTGTGGCTAAAGTGGTAGGAATGTCTAAAATTTGTGTCAATAATTCCGAACTTAAAAGTTTTAACAAGCCTTTAGTCGATTTGTGAACGTCAACAAGTGATTTCAGTTTTATTAAAAAAAAGACTTTCATTCAACTTCTTATTCATGCACTATAATTTCAGCTCCAAAGCCCACAAATACAGTTTATCTAGCAATGTGCTACCTTACAACTTATGATATAAAAAATATCTTAGAATGTGCACAATTCTGTACATTTTATAGGCGCTTCATAAAACCTTTTTTCTATTCGCTAGCAATTAGCAACGGACCAATAAAAAAACAGCATATTTAAAACCTTTTTTATTATTATCTTTTAAACTTGTTTCCACCAGATGGAAAATCTTAAGGAACTAGAGAATATTAACATACCGCTCAAAATCACCTAAAAAATATTTATAATCTTTTTGAGAATTTGTAATTTATAATTTGTAGCGAAGCATAGCCGCTTAAATTTTTTTTTTTATGCAGAAAACCTCTAGCTGGATAAAAAAGTTGCAAAAATGTCCCGAAGCCTCATTATAATTCCAGATGCATTTTCAACAGTGTAGACCCTTTTTTACAATAAACTTAAAATGTAAATAGTTTTTGCACATCTAATTGAAGAATCATAAGCCAAAATATAATAATTTTCTTTTTAAATAATAAGTGCTACGCAATCGAAGCCAAACTTGGTTGAAACTACAAGGTGGCGCAAAAGTAAGCTTCCGATGTTCAGCATATCGGTTGTGGCACGTGCAGTGTGTGCTGTTGCACCGTCTTGTTGGAACCACATGTTTTCCAATCCCAATTCATCAAGTTGCGGGAAAAAGAACTCGTTGATTATTGCTCTGTAGCGCTCACCATTCACAGTAACCGTTTGGCCCCGACCGATTATTGGTCAAATAAATAGTCAGCAATATTCCGCGTTCTGGAGCAGTGTAGCGTAACATTGTTTATTAACGTGTATTTCGCATGTGTTTACTACACAAATGTCAAAACAGAACTGACTTTAGGGGCCAATCGCAAAATTTATAGCATTTTCTGATAGGAGGATTACTTTTGCGCCACCTTGTATGTATCTCTCAACCAAACACTCGTTTCGTTGAAAACTCGATAACGAGGTTCCTTAAAGACTATCATTCCGTGCTTCCTCTATAGTGTTGATAGCAATGTTCCACAAGTGAGTTAATCAAAACTTGAAATGCAATTGGAATTTTGATGTAGAGGAATCGGAGCAAAACAATGGATACATATTTCTTAGAAAAAAAAAATTTTAAATACTGGAATTTTTCAAAATCCAAAGCAGAAAGAAAAATAAAGTATATTAAAACCAAGTTTCAAAGGAATCATCATGGTAGAATTTAAAATATAATACAACAACTATCTACGTCGAGCCCACTTTTTCCTTTCATGACATACTTAGAAAACGTTTGATCTTTTTTGAGAATAATAATGTTCTGAACCAGATGAAAAAAAACGTTTCGCAAATAGACACATCTAGAACTGAATGGTCTGCACGCGGTTTTAATTAAAAACTAAATATTATAATAATAATAATAAAACATAAGATTTAAAATCAAATAGATTTGTGCAATATGATTATTAGATCATATACCAAATCGTAGAAAATAGTCTAAAAATCTATGCGAAAATGTTTGTGAAAAGTAGAAGAGTCCAAATAGTTTAAATCCCTTATGGGAAAGAAATCGTGGAAACATTTGTATTTCTTGCAGATGTTGAAATTAGAAAAACTTTTGCTGTTTCTTTGAATCATGCTACTTATGCATAACATCGATGTTAAGCCAATGCTGAGACCACTGGGACATAGAGTACTTCTAAACACTTATGCGGCTCAGAACTTATATTAAACTAAGTTCGATTTATTATGTCTCCGAAAACAGTTGAGATATGGAACTGAATAATATCGCTTATTGCAACACTCATTATCACCTTTCGTATGATACATATATTGTACCAAACACATTTTGGGTCACCGTGGTCCACATATTCGTCGATAACTCCCAAACGAGTTGAGTTG
Organism: Merzomyia westermanni; assembly: GCA_949987695.1. NCBI lineage: Eukaryota > Metazoa > Arthropoda > Insecta > Diptera > Tephritidae > Merzomyia > Merzomyia westermanni. The sequence continues at coordinate 191,880,965 of OX465288.1, forward strand.
TCGAAATAAGGGATATCCTTAATTTTAACCCTAGAAAGCTAATCTTCGCTCACTCCCTATAACACCTAACCATTCGTCGATTCGACGAACATTTTTTAAAACACTTATCTCTAATATAGTTATATAATTTTTAATTTAATTTTTTGTACGCATATGTGTACCAGTTTTCAATTCTCGAAATAAAACATTTTTATTATTTTGGAACAATTCTGATATATATTTTTTAAGTATTTTAGAAAGGCAGTCTTAAAAAGAGGCAGAATAGAGTTAAGTTGGACGACAAGTAATGCAACGGTGCAAGTTTCGTTCAATGTCATTAAATAGTTTTTGAGTGATGCGCGGTCATACAGACAGACAGACCGACAAAAATTCTAAAAACTGTTGCTTTGGATTCTATTATCTCAGTAGGTATAACTTCTATCAATTTTTCTTGAATATCTGCAATGTACAGCCATCGACCTGTTAGAATTCTATTATACTCGTATGTAGAGATACCGTTAAGCGATACTTTTCAGTATTTCAAACTGTTGATCTATTATTGAATCGAGTTATTATATCTTCCTGCATCTATACTGTCTCTCCCGAATGATAAACCGATATGTGATATCTATGTATTTAAATAAACAAATATTACTTCACCCCCCATCTAGGTATATCGTCACTCTCCCAACAACGGAAATTATCAACTAATTTCAGCACGATACATAAACACAACAAATATTAGAAAATAGCAATAAAACAATCAAATGTCAACATCATTCATTAAAACATTAATTAAACATAAAAATAACAAATTTATGACATATGTTGCCAATTTACTTAACAAGAGTTATACAATAAAACTTGAACGAGCATTAATAGCATAAATAAATCCGTATTCAGTAAGATTACTGGCAATTCAGAAATAAAAATTTCATGCTAAATTAATAGCTAGTGTTACAAGCTACAAAATATGAAATAAATATTCTATGACAAGTTTCTACTAAATTAAAAACACATACAAAAATATTAATACAAAAAAATAATGAAATGGAAATAAGTTGCTATAAACATACAAAAATAAGCAAACAAATAAATTAATCGTGCCATAAATCAGTGAGACTCTTAAACTCTTAAATGGTAAGTTCAAAATATTTATGCATGTTTTGTTGTTGTTTTTTATTTCTAGTATTTTGGCTAATTTAGTGAATTAGTTGCGCAATTCCATTTAAGATTAAATAAAGCATCTAAATTTGATATAAATATATATATGGATCTTGGCATGTCAAATCGTCAAATAGTTTGAATCGACGCCTTCCGATATTGATGAAATTTGGTAGAGAGTTTCTTTTATCATCCCAGTAGAACTTGAAGCGAGATCTCCCCAAGCGATGAATAAGAGAGTAATCCCCTTAACATCCTTTCGGATCAATAACAGAGATTTCTACAGTCCGTACTCCCATTTTACTAATCTTGGAGTAATTGGGAAGACCTTCACAGGTTATTAATAAAAGATGATTCCCTTCTATATATTTTTGCAGCGAAAGTAGATATTTCTCCAACTCCACTCCTAGCTAACACTTTTTTGAGTAAGCCAAATTTCTCTGCTAACAAGAGAAAAAAATTCAACAAATGGAAAAAAAAATTTTCAAATAAAAAAAAAGCTGCAAAGAAACAAAGAAACAAACACAATTCAAATAAAGATTGTAGAATAATTATTCTTTTCCATAATTAATCCCTTATTTGCGGATATGAGAGGTATTTATGTATGAGTTCTATTATATTGTTTAAATTACTTCATTTGCTTCCATAAAAGGCTTGTGGCTTGATTCTTCAAAGTTCTTTCATTGGTATTTTGGGAGGAATGTGTAATGACTCCCTCAAGACACCCCTAGGAGGGTTTCTAAAATTCTACAAAACTCCCCCATTATTCATAAAAACGTAATAACAAAAATTCCTTATGGTTTTTTGGGAGGTGAAAAGGAGTTTCTCTATTATTCGCCCTCCTAGGACATGCAATGTTAAAAGGGAGCATACAAAATTATATGTCAATACACAGATGTATAGGTAGTAATCTAATACTATCAAGGGAGTACTCCGGGTTTAATAAAATGATGATCCCTGTTTTTACTGGGACAAAACGAAGTTCTGTAAAAGAATCAAAATTTTAAAAATTTGTTTTCAAAACGTATGCAAATTTAAAACATTACTTTTAAAATTTTTTTTTTGAAGTTTATTTTTAAATATTTCGGAACTACTTCGGTACAAAACTTCTAATTTTAGAAAATTTTTAATTTTTCAATATCGAAAAACTTTAAGTTCGGCATTAAATTTTGTACTCAACTTTTTTTGTGTTATACCTCTTTATATGTATCTGAAGATATCCTGAAATTTTGGGCGAATTTTTTTTTAATAGTTTTAACTTTTTGCATGAAAATCCCAATTCTATATAAATATAAACTTTTCATAGTTCTTAAAAAATTAAAAAAAAAACAATAATATTTTTCATAAAAATAAAAAAGTGTGGAAATGTACATATTGAAAAAACGTTTTATATATTTTATATTCGAAATCACAAGATTTCACATCGGTACAAGAAGTTATTTACAACTTAGGTTAGAACAATTATATCATAAAAGCTATTTGGTGGGTCTCATAGACTTGATTCTTTCAAGCATAAGAATAATTGCTTAGTTGGAATTTTGCCAAAGCGTATAATAAAAGCAAAACCTTTATAAGTCTCGAAAATGTATTAATTTTTTATAAGGCTTACTTTAATTTCTTTACTCTGAAGATATTTCTTACTCAACTTACTTAAATTAAAAGTATGAAAACTTATTGCGGCATTTCCAAAGTAAATCCTTTTACATTTGCTTCTTACTCCGTTAGCAGCAAGCATAACTGTAACAAACGATCAGCAGAATTTATGTTGAATGCAAAAATGTTGAGCATCCACTTTGTCCACTGAGTAATTTAATTTGAGCTTCAATTCATTGGTGATGCCCCAAAGGGGATACAATTCAAAATCCGACTGTCAGAATGGAAAGCAATAGTTTCGCAGTTTGCAAGCAACATGAACGTGTCGCACATACACACACTACAGGTCGGCAAGTGAAGCTGCATGCGGGTATAAGTTAAAGCGCACGTTCGCATCGCACATTTCTATGTGTTTGCACACTTAAGTGCAGCAATTAGTGCTCTTCTCTTGGTGTCTAACTGCACTTAATTAATAAATAAATGCCACTAATAGTTTGCCACATTTCCTGTTGCAGTGCATTGAACGCCACAGAGAGTATGTGGCGTGATGATGAGGCAGATTGAATTGGCAAAGGGGGGGTAGAAGGTGTATTAGAATAAACGAGAGATGTAAGGAAGGATACGCTTGTCTATGACTATGTTGACGTGCATGCAAGTTTGCATAAGACTCACCTTGGCATTAAGATTTTGCATAACAGCAACAACAAATAAAAGAAAAAACCAATATAAAACAAGAACAGTAGCTACATCCTCATCCGGCATCGATAGCTTCGAAGCGTGCACGCACAAATATATACAAGAGAAGTTGTTAAAGGGGAAAAAGCTGACACGCCATAACAAAATAAAATAAAATAGAATTAACTAAAATAAAATAAAACAAATTAAATTAAAATAACATAAAATAAAATAAAATTAAAAAAAATAAAATAAATTAAATTAAATTAAATAAGATAAAATACCATAAAATAAAATAAATAAAATAAATAAAATAAATAAAATAAATAAAATAAATAAAATAAATAAAATAAATAAAATAAATAAAATAAATAAAATAAATAAAATAAATAAAATAAAATAAAATAAAATAAAATAAAATAAAATGAAATAAAGCAAAATAAAATTCAAAAAAATAAAATAAAATAAAATAAAATAAAACAAAATAAAATATAATAAAATAAAATAAAATAAAATACAATAAAATGAAATAAAATAAAATAAAATAAAATAAAATAAAATAAAATAAAATAAAACAAAATAAAATAGAATAAAATAAAATAAAATGGAATAAAATAAAGTAAAATAAAATAAAATAATATAAAATAAAATAAGACAAAGTAAATAAAAAAAATAAAATAAAAAAAAATAAAATAAAATAAAAAAAAAAAAACAAAATAAAATAAAATAAAATAACATAAAATAAAATAAAATAAAATTAAATACAATAAAATAAAATAAAATAAGACAAAGTAAAATAAAATAAAATCAAATAAAATAAAATAGAATAAAATAAAATTAAAAAAAATAAAAAAATAAAATACAATAAAATAAAATAAAATAAGACAAAGTAAAATAAAATAAAATGTAAAATATAAAGAAATAAAATTCAATTAAATTAAATTTAATTTAAAAAAAATTAAATTTAATTTAAAAAAAATAAAATTAAATTAAATTAAAAAAAAAAAATATAAATAATAAGTATCGGGTCTGACAGCGTGATCTGCGAAGGGACCTGTATTTTACCCGCCATGAGTGATCCTACCAAATGTGAGTAAAGAATCTATTAAACGCTGTGCACTAGTACAGCTGGGTGCAACAGCACACCCACACACACACCCATATATGTTAGCTGATACAGTCAACTTTGTAAAAATGAAATCATAACCGTAACACCAACAACAATCAAAGAGAGCTCCACAAACCTGACTGCGTGCCACAAACTTATATAACCAAGCCAATAACGGCAACAGTTTTATTCTCGTGGCTTTCCGCCTTCCGTTGTTGTTACTGCTATTGTTTTTGTATGCATTCCGCTCACGTACCATCAACTGTTGTCATCTTTGTGCGCTGTCAACACATATGCAAACACACACACACTCATACTTACTGTTGTTGACTTTGCCATTGCACTTGAAATTGCTCTTTTATGCAGTAAAAAAAAACAAAAAAAATTACCGCCAAAGGTGTGCACCAGCCAAACAGGCAAAATTGTCGCCAACAATGTCAACGTGTCGTCGCGGCATCAGCAACTCCACAGCATTTCAATGCAGTCTTACCAACCGTCATGTTGACGACAATATTTGCGATATTCAACCATACTCGAAGCTACATACTTAATACATATGAATACACTGTCATATAGAAAAGTATTACTTAGTACCCACGTATTTTATAATGGGACTATCTGGATGGAGGTGCGCCACTTTTTGTATTGCTTTGTGGTCTGCTTTAAATTATTTCGTGATCTTTACAGTAATGGCACATTTATATATCCGCTAGCGCCGTACTCAAAAGCAAATACTTTGCTTAAACGGAAGTCAAATCGGAGGATGATATTCTGTGAGATGCTACTTGAAAAGATATACAGTATTGTGCAAAACGAAAGCAACGAACTCTAAGAACAAATATAATTTGTTATATATGCATTCTAGGAAAAGATTTTTTCAAATTATTAAAATTACTATTCTAGAAGATTAATATTGTTAACCATGGGCCTTGATGTCCTACGGCCTTTATTAAGAGGTCTTGTACTTGAACGAAAGCTTTTTAGTTATTTAAGTACCTGCTCAGAATTTTTGATCCATACCACAAAAGGAATAAGAGTACACCAACTAGGTGTCAGCAAAACCTTTTTCTCAGCTCACTAAAGCTACAGGTTTTACCTATCTGATGGTTTAGCTGTCTTTGGTGATAGTGTAGAGGGCCGTAGGGCATCCAGTAAGAGTTCATAAGTATTCTCTGTCTAAATGAATGCTTTTGCCTGATACCGTTTCTGATTTAACTTAAAACAGCTTGATATGTCTCTGTTTTAGGTGTTCCATGAAAATTCGCCTAGATTACTCGCTTTTGCAATTTCCCCTATGCGCGTTTTTATCCGACCCCAAACTTCTGGACCATAAGCGGAACCTTCGTTTCGGCACCCAAGAAATGTTATGCATGCATTATGTCACATGGTTTTAAATGGTAGTCTGACCTAATGTTAAGTAGGGTTGTTAATAAATAATCGACTTTAATTTTAATCAGTTTTCCTAATTATCGATTTTTTGAATCGATTTTATTAAGGGTAAGCCAGACCTGTTAAGTAATGATTAATAATCATAATGATTACCGGCTTGATTGATTACTGTTTAATTTTATTGATCGACTACCCATTGTTCTCGGGTTTTAATGATTCTATTAATAAACAAACATGATTTTTTAAGATTTAAAAAGCAAACTAAGAAAAATCAAAAATTATGAAAGACAATTTTTTTCATTACTTTTTGATTTTTTTTTGATATTTTTAGACTTTATTTTTTTAGTTTCTTCTTCTAATCAATTATTAATTGCCGATTTCTGAAAACAATTAAAATAATAAATAATCATTGAAAAAGCTATGTAATCAATTGATTACCCAATTCTAATTTAACAGTTCTGCGGTAAAAATTGTTTTTTTTATAAACCGATTATAAGAATGACACATTTTGTATCGATTTTTTTTAAATAGTGCGATCTGTGAGACGGATGAAGAAATGAGTAAATCCATCTACACATCTTTAAAAAACCAACTCTTCAAATCAACCATGCTTCTGGTCAAATATTAGGTAATGCAATTTTTTTTGTCAGGTTTATTATTTAAGGAAAAACTTCTCGTATACGGTGGCGCAAAAGTAATCCTCATATCAGAAAATGCTATAAATTTTGCGATTGACCCCTAAAGTCAGTTCTATTTTGACATTTGTGTAGTAAACACATGCGAAATACACGTTAATAAACAATGTTACGGTACACTGCTCCAGAACGCGGAAAATTGCTGACTATTTATTTGACCAATAATCGGTCGGGGCCAAACGGTTACTGTGAATGGTGAGCGCTACAGAGCAATGATCAACGAGTTCTTTTTGCCGCAACTTGATGAATTGGGATTGGAAAACATGTGGTTCCAACAAGACGGTGCAACAGCACACACTGCACGTGCCACAACCGATATGCTGAACATCGGAAGCTTACTTTTGCGCCACCTTGTATATTTCTGTCTTACTTATCAACAGAGATGGGTAGTAATCATTACTTTAGGAATCGAACTACCCCCCAATTCCTAGTTAGAAGTAAATTGTCTCAAACAAAAGGAATTAATTACATTTTATTTCCTTAAAAATATACCAAAAGTAATTTCTTTGTTTTTGGGCTCGTTTACATGGATTTTTTTTCTTCTTATTGTAATTTCTTTTGAAATTTTCATTTACATTTTACAATCCTTTCCAAAGAAGAAATTGCATTTGTGAATAGTATATTTTTTCAATCACAAGAAAAAAATCTATATACTCGATCCTCAAAACGAGAAAATTACTTTTGGCCTTTTTTTTTTGAGCAATTGAAATGTAATCAATTCCTTTTATGTGAGGCAAAGGAATCAAATACTTTCCCAATTACTGAACAACGTAATGGTAATTGTAATGGAATTGAATTTACCTAGCTACGATAATCAGTTAACTCCATCTTCAATTTAATAAAATGTTTTGCATACTGATCATTAGTGATAATTTATAAAGGCTTTTCTTTTCATAGTAGAAACCTAAATTGTAGTGAGTGACGTGTTTTCATATCAGTTTTGAGACCACAAGATTGTTATATTTTTCACTGTTATTATTTTTAGCGTAATGCAATATTTAAGGGTATTGAAAATTTTAAAGTGAATTCATTTGTTTTTGTTGTTATTCTTACACTTATTATCTGAATGATATTAACTGGATTATTATATCGAATAGACATTTTTTGTATAAAAAATCGATTTATGAACATTATTATGTTTTTAAAAAATCGACCTAGCGTAGAGTCGCATCGAGAATAGACCACTTCTAAGATATTGTCTAACGCAGCCTTGCATTGCCTGGATATCTAACCTAAAGATAGTGGCATAGCTTCCCGTCGGAATGTTTTTCATGATGCTTAGTCCATAGAGAAATTAACCCGTCTGCCAAAATTCAGTTGTAATTCAGCCTTGTAAAAAATATCTCAATCAAGTTGGGTATAAAAATTACCGCTTTCACGAAAATATTCGGTCGATAATGAATACATCAAAGCCAAGTGTGCTCCAAAAAGTTTGAGCTTTTGTATGCCGTAGTTTGTAACATAACATTCTCTATGACTTCCTGGGGGTGCCTCAGATGCAGGCGGTGGTCTAGATTTTAGCAAAAATGTACAAAACTTTGAAAGGCTATAGTTTGGTTGAAATATTTCACAGTCACCAACTTTTCAGCAGATTTGTTAACATAGAAAAAATGAAAGTGGAAAGTAGGATTTTCTGGGCGACGAAGATTTATCAGAAAGTGCCTGTTAAGTATTAAAATATCCTCATAGCGTCGCTATGTTAATGATATTCCCGCTTTATAAGAAGACATCCCGTAGTAGTTCTAAGTGGTTTGTTCTGGCGGGCGAGTTAGTCTTCACCACTCGAATAATAAACATTGTGGTGGTATCACGCGGCCAAGAAAGTTCAAAGCTAATTTCACTGCATCTTGTACAGACTTACATAGACAGTGTGGTGGCAGCGTTATCATTACTAAATATAAAACATTACTCACATAGAACATTAAACTAGTTAACACTCATTAAAATATAACATTTGCATGTTGCTAAAAATGTTCGAAAGATTTTGTGTCGACTTGATTTGTCTATCTTTGATATTCAAAGCATCCTAGAGAATTTTTTTTCATGCATACAAATACAACTCGAGCTGTTTAATGTTACGAGCACTTATTATATTCATATATGTAAAGGGTGTTTTTTTTAGGGGTATAGAACTTCGGATTGAAATAAAACACAAGAAAATCGTTTTAAGGTCCATCAATTTGGCTTTATTGGAAGGATAATTTTATGTCATTAATGTTTAAATATGATTTCGGGCATGTGGCCGCCGCGGCTGGCTCGAATAAAGCCAATTCTACAGGTCCAATTTTCAACCACTTTTTCGAGCATATGGGGCCGTATGTCGGCAATAACGCCACGAATGTTGGCTTCCAATTCCCCTAACGTTTCTGGTTTGTTGGTGTAGACGAGCGACTTCACATAACCCCAAAGAAAATAATCCAATGGTGTCAAATCACACGACCTTGGTGGCCAATTGACAGGTCCATTCCGCGAAATTATGCGCTCATCGAATGTTTCCTTCAATAAATCGATTGTGACGTGCGCTGTGTGGCATGTAGCGCCGTCTTGTTGGAACCACAACTCATCCACATTTATGCCATCCAATTCGGGAACAAAATAGTCGGTTATCATGGCTCTATACCGGTCTCCATTAACGGTAGCTGCCTCTCCAGCATTATTGCGGAAGAAGTATGGCCCAATGACTCCACCAGCCCATCGAGCACACCAAACAGTCAGTTTTTGTGGATGTAATGGCGTTTCAAGGGTCTCATGTGGATTCTCTTCACTCCAAATGCGGCAATTTTGCTTGTTGACGTAGCCATTCAACCAAAAATGAGCCTCATCACTGAACAAAATTTTGCGATGAAAATCAGCATCGAAATCAATCTCATTTTCGGCCCATACACCAAAATCACGACGCATTGCATGGTCTCGCGGCTTTAATTCTTGCACAAGCTGGATCTTGTAAGGTCGCAAGCCAAGATCTTTGCGCAAAATCTTCCATAAAGTTGATGGACAAAGCTCCAATTGCTGTGCACGGTGGCGAATCGATTCATTCGGGTCCTCTTCAACACTTTGCTCTACAGCGGCAATTGTTTCTTCGGTGCGCACTGTTCGACGTCTCTGCGGATGCGTATTATCACATAGAGTAAACGTAGTGCGAAAACGATCCATGGTTAACCGAATTAATTGCTCTGATGGACGATTATGTCGACCATAAAATGGACGGAGCTCACGGTAAACTTCGCGAACTGAACCATTACTTTCGAAATAAATTTGCACAATTTGCAAGCGTTGTTCTTTTGTCAACCTGTTCATGATGAAATGGCCAACCAAACTGAACATAAATGACATTAGAGTTGCCAGATTTGACCACAAAATGCCAGTTTTATCTCTATTCGAAAAACAAACCTGTAAAAAAAACACCCTATACATAATACATATATATCGTGATCAGAACATTTCCTCTAGTTACTACCCACAGAAAAATCAATTGAAATCAGTTACATGCAAAACTTTCTTACGTAAATTTATTATTAAGGTCGTAATGAATATATAGTGACATGGGCGTAGTCAGAAGGGGGCGTTGAAGTGAAGTAAACGAGTTTGGTTATTTCGAACAGGATTGCTTCTCATTTCAAAAAAAAAGTAGCCTTCCATGTTCCATGTCTGTATATTGCAGATATTAAAGTAAAATTAAGGAGGCATGATTATTGAGCCAATAGAATCCAAAGCAGCAGTTTTTAGAATTTCTGTCTGTCTGTCTATATGTTTGAACGCGCATCACCAAAAACTGCTTTATAGAATGCAATGCAGCTTCCACCGTTGCATTTCTAGACATTTAACATAAAATTAAAGATATTCCATATTTCAATAACTCTACTCATTTCGACCAATATGTGGACCAGGGTTGACCCAAAATGTGTCAATACAATATGGGTATCAAATGAAAGGTGCTAACGAGTGCTGCAATAAGCGGTGTGATTAAGTTCCATATCTCGAGTGGGTTTGTAGATAAAATGATTAAAATTAGATGCAGCGTATTATAAGTTCTGAAACGTTGCGAGCGTGGCCGTGTTTTCTAGTATATCATATGCATTTTTATTATGATATCCATGGCATGCCTATACAGGTAATTTGATATCAACAGCTGATTCGTTTTTTTAAATTTTTGTTTCTTTAAACTGTAAAACTTTCTTTCAATCGGTTTGTTTATATTTCAACATGTTCTTTGCTGTTTTGACATTTTAGAGAAGTGATTTCCAAAATGGCCGCCGTGCTGTTATCTGTTTTACTATGCGATGATGATATCTAACTTTCTTCCATGGTCGTAGTATACCAACGCCCATGCCTACTTTTACCTTTTTCTTTGCTTTCATTTGATTGTACTGCCTTCGTAACCAGTCTTTCATCAAGGGTTATGCATAGGATAAAACGGAAATTGACGACTTAATTAGAAATGCTTCTTCTGCGTTGTATGACTATTGCTGGCGTACATCATTAACGACTTTTCTATGTTGGCATGCATAAGTAGAGATTTTTTGCCTTATGAACGCACATATGTATGTGCACACACATATTTATAAACATATACGAGGTGTGTTCAAAAAGTATCGCGAATTTTGTGTTTTTTCAAAAATTATTTATTTATTCATGAATATCTATTTTGTCCCCTTCAAAGTAATCCCCATGAGATATTATACACTTGTGCCAACGGTTTTTCCAATCTTCGAAGCACTTCAAAAAATCATTTTTTTGTATCTTGTTCAGCTCCTCCTTCGATGCCGTCTTTATCTCGTCAAGAGAAGCGTAACGTCGTCCTTTCATGGGCCTCTTCAGTTTAGGGAACAAGAAAAAGTCACAGGGGGCCAGATCTGGGGAATACGGTGGCTGCGGCATCATTAGTGTGTTGCTTTTGGCCAAAAAGTCGCGCACAAGCAACGATGCGTGAGCAGAGGCGTTATCGTGGTGCAAAAGCCAATTTTTGTTCTTCTTTGCACATCTTCTCGGCCTTCTGAGAACATTTTGTACCACCGATAAACGTTGCTTCGGTCCAAGGTAGCTTCTCCGTATGCCACAGTCAACATTCGGAATGCATCCGCGCACTTAATTTCGTTTTTCACACAAAATTTGATACAGGTTCTTTGATCCATTTTTTTGAATAGGTAAAAATCGAAGACGATCCAAAACACGTGCAAGCAAAGCAGCTGTCAACAATTAACTGAACATTCAAAATGGCCGAGCTTGTCGGCATAAGTGAGAGACATGAGTACCAACATAACGCCACAAAAAATTCGAATAGACGTAACCAGCGAAAATTCAAAATTCGCGATACGTTTTGAACACACCTCGTATAAGTAGGAGAGGTTTCGTAAGACACTTACTACTTAATCGAAGGATGCAAACTTATTGAGCAACATTTGACGTTTGCCTTTTTCCTATTTATTTGATTTTATTGCTTCAGCACATGGAAATTGATCTCAAGCAACTTATATATTAGCGGAAATGTTTGAAATATATTCGCAATTAACTGTTTGCTTCTTTTCAGAGTAGAAAAGCTATAAATATGGCAAGGAAATTGGTAGTGTTTTTCCTTGATACTGATAGGAAAATCTGTTAATTATTAGGAAGTATATACTTACAAAAGATTGTGTTAACATTTTTCTTCTTAAATTATATTGATATTAATTTTCACAATGGGGCAAAAATACTATAAAAGTTTCTGAGCTTAATGTTAGTTTTCAGAGGTCTACTAGTGTTAGTTTACACTTTTTAAGACTGCTCTCATTTTGCTTTAAAAGTGTCAAATTATTGAAACAAAAAAAATTGAGTTCCCGACAAAAAAGTTCTACATGAAAATTGGTGTCACGTCAGCCCTTCCAGAGTAATCAACCTTCAAACCAAAACTGTTAAATAATGATTACTAATCGTAATGATTACCGGTTTGATTAATTATTTTCTTGACAATCCATTTAATGATTGATTACCATTACTTAACATTTAAAAATCATGACATTTTACGATTATTAAAAAAAATGTTTAAATAAAAACAAAACTAAGCAAAGAAAAGTTGTTTTGATTACTTTGATTATTTTAGAATTTTTTTACAGTATTGTTGTAGAAGCACATAATATACACATCAACAGTAGTAAAAAAAATAAAAAATAATAAAAGAAGAGAATCAAAGAAAAAAGTCAAAAATAATCAAAAGTAATCAAAACCACTTTTCTTTGATTATTTGTGTTTTTATTTCTTAAATTTAATCGTAAAAAATCATGGTTATTTTTCTTATCATAATCAATTAATAACCACACCGAAGGTCCATGGTTCGAGCCCTGGTACAGGTAACATCAAAAGTGATTTGAAAAAAGTTTTTCAAAACGGGGTCGCCCCTCGGCAGTGGTTTGGCAAACTCTCCGAGTGTATTTCTGCCATGACAGGCTTCTCAGCAAAAATTCGTCTCCTTTGTAGATGCCGTTCGGAGTCGGCAAAAAACTGTAGGTCCCACCAATTTGTAGGGAAAAATTCAAATCGGCACACCACAAATTGGAAGAGAAGCTTGGCGCAAAAATCTCTTAGGAGGTTTATGATGATATGCCTGTTGCATGTCGCGTCATAGAGAGAGAGAATCAATTAATAATTGCCCTTTCCTGAAAAACAATTAAAATAATCATTACCAATTAAAAAAGCCGTTTAATTTATGGATTACTAATTACTAATCAAATTTAACAGGTTTGCTGCAAACATTTGCATGTTTTTTCTGATTTCATGTTTATAAAAAAATTACTTTTTAACTTTTTCTGTAGTCTGTAGTCACTTCAAAACCAATGAGCAGAACGATGTCGAAATCTAAATTTTTTTTTGTCCATGCTCTTTAGTTTAAATAGAATGAGAAGCTTCTTGCTCTTACTAAATGTCCCTGAGTTTTGAGAGGTGTCGAAATAGGCTTTCCAAGAAGGTGCTAAATTGTATACTCCGCTCCTCCACTGTATTTTCCACCAGCCTAAGACGGCTGTCGTGGTGTGGCGGTAGTGTTACTGGCCTACCACACCGAAGGTTTAATTTTCGAGTAATCGGCAGTGGTTGACAAACTCTTCGAGTGTCTCTCTGCCATGAAAGGGTATTGTTCTGGTGCCGTTCGAAGTCGGCATTGAACTGTAGGTCCCGGTAATTTGTTGAAAAAATTAGAAGCAGCACACCACAAATTAGTAGAGAAGCTCGACCTTAATATTTTCGGAGGTATATCGCACCAAAATTTTTTTTAAGGTTGTAGCTACAGCACAAGATACAGGGTGGCTAATGAAAGCCGCTACCAAAAAAAAATTAAATAACTTTTTTTCTATTTAATGAATCTGGTTAATTTTTTTTTATTTTGCAGATTGACTTTTACATTTAACAAAAATGGATAACTGGGACACTGAAACAAGAATTTGGATTGTCCGCCGCTATCACGCACTGGAGTCCGTAGTTTCGGTTCAAAGAGAGTATAGGCGTACGTTTGGCGGCAATCCTCCGAGCAGATGGACCATAATAAGACTTGTAAACAATTTTGCCGAGCATGGGACAGTCAACAGAAGACCTTACCATCGAAACCCTTCAGTTCGAACGGAGGAAACAATCGCTGCTGTAGCTGCTGCCATACAAAACAATCCACGTGTTTCGACAAGAAGCTTATCTGCTCGAATGGGTGTAAGCAGACAGTCATTACAGTCAATTATGCACAAAGATTTGGACTTATTCCCATATAAAATTCAAATGGCCAACAAACTGAACGCTGCAGACTTGCCGATTCGCTTGGAATTTTGCCAGAAGATGCTTCAAATGGTGGAAGAGGATGGAAACATGTTGAACTGTCTTTTCATGTCTGACGAGGCCCATTTCGATTTAAACGGCAAAAATTGTCGAATATGGAGTACTTCCAACCCACAGATACTCCATGAGACGGAATTGCATCCACTTCGTGTCACAGTGTGGTGTGCAGTTTCATCACGCTGCATTGTCGGGACCTACTTCTTCGAAGAAAACGGTCACACCGTTACGGTTACTGGAGACCGTTACTTGAGCATGTTGAAAGAGTTTTTCTATCCAGAATTACGCCGAATGAGAATTTCTTTCAACTCTGTGTGGTTTCAGCAAGATGGTGCAGCTCCTCATATAGCCCAACCTGTTATGACAGAATTGCGACGAAAATTTCCCAATAAGCTGGTATCCAGAAACTCCACATTCCGTTGGCCACCCAGGTCGCCTGACCTTACTGCACCTGACTTTTTCTTGTGGGGTTATTGCAAACAGGAAGTCTTCAAAGCAAAACCAACAAACTTGAATGAACTAAGGCAATCCATTCGAGAAACAATTGCGGCTATTCCTGTCTCAACTCTCCAAGCAGTAATGAACAACTTTTTGGTAAGATGCCGCACATGCATCGACGAGCGGGGGGGGGCATTTAAATTCCATTATTTTTAAAACTAATTAAGCTATATTTAATAAAATTTAATGAGCTTTAACATGAATAACATACCCTAAAAAAAAAATTATTTGAGTTTCTTAATGTAGCAAAATTCATCAGCCACCCTGTATTGGGTTACAGACCCATACATTCGTATGATTTTAAATCGAACAGTGACGGGTGACTGGAGCAAACCTGTCTGTTGTATTCATCTTAAGAATGGGCCAGGATCAAAAGGAAAGTCAGGGACCAAGCAGGGGAATGCAGTCCTTTGCCAAAGTCGGAGTCAATGTGAGTTTTAGTCGCCTCTTAGAACAGGTACACCTACCCAAGAACCTTCGGATACTGTTTTTGTCGCTATTCAAACAAACAATCATTACTATCTCTAGTATATTTTAATACGGTGCCACGACATAATCCCAAGTGGAATTACAATTGCAGGAGGAGTGTTGTGATCCCAATTAGAGTAACGACACCTTTGAGTTAAAAAATGCAGAACAAATTTAATTTGGATTCAGTGCAGAAAAGCTAATCGTTATTTTTTTATAAGCAGAACCAAAGGTTCCCTACACAGAAAGGGATTCTACGTGTGAGAGTTATTATTATGTATCTTTTTTAATTGAGATTATGCCACTTGTCATGTGACCATTAATCCCCCTAACTCACACCGGACCTCCTTTGCTTCTTAGACGCCAGCAGCTGATTCACTCGGCCGTTTTGTTTCCCTTTATATGTCGAAGTTCCTGTACACATATTCGAACAGAAATATGTCGACTTGCCAGATTCAGTGTCCACCCTCTGAACTACACAATTCGGTTCGAAGAGAGCCCGAAGAGCCCTCTAGCTATAAGAAAAAATTGCTATCCTATTACAGAAGCTTGAATGTTTGGGATTGTGTTATTCTCGTATTGAAATACACCTGCTGAGCCCTAGAGATGCATGAAAAAAAAAAAAATTTCCAAGAATGTAAAGATCCTACCATTACCCATCTTCTCAATCCTTGTTAGAAGCAAACAGAATCTTAAAGTTTATTTGGAATGATGTTTTTGTAGAGATATAGTGGTAATGTGGGAGTCGTTAACATCTAGCAAAATAAGGCTGGCCCGTATGTGCGCTCTTTCTAAAGCCGCAACTTCCGCAGACTGAGTGCATATTGGGTTGGGAGCAGATAATGGTTTTTCGACTTCAACTGCTTTCTCCTATCAATCTTAAGCTTTACAAGTAGCCTTTGGCAAGTTTTCAAACTAGGGGAATTCTAAAAAGACCGACACTTCCGGGTTTCTAGTTGAGAGCCATGAAAAAGTTGACGCTTTCCGAATTCATTGGACCAGCATATGCTTGATTATTCTGGAGTCTTTATTTAACATACCCACGGGGTGCATACCAGAACCACTTTAATTATGGAGAGGAGTTCAATGATGAAAACCTCAAAATCATAATACCCGCTAAAGGAGTTATTGTAAGACTTCGAAAATATTAAATCGGAAACCTAGAGAATGTGGATACGATACGAGCTAAATGGAATCACGTGTTAAACTCGTTGGACTTTTAGAAAGACAATTCTCAGAATTACAGTGGTTAGTTTCCTCAAACCTTAGCAGTAAATGAGAAAAACAGATGGAACTAAGTCGTGCCGTTAATTTCCAGCTTTTAACCCATTCATCTCATTTTATGGAAACACCTACACGAAATTCCTTTGAAAAATCCAGCACACCTACCTTCCTTCTAATATAACAAATTCAACTCACATATCCATCCATTAAAGCCATCATCCATCTAATTGAGTAACTACAAATATGTATAAATCTCTAAGTGTTCATCGTGCACTGCGCCTCGTCGTCTGTTTTTATCAAATTCGCAAATATATGGACACCAACACCGCTTAACTTCCCACTTCATTTAAGTAATCCAGACATGTGCCGCATTTGTGTCGCATAAGCCGTTAAAATCCCGTTCATCATACGCTTGCAGCACGAACATACCTTTCCACTTATATAACCCAAAGACATCATCATCATCATCAGCTACATCATATGGAACAAGAAGTCACTCCAGGTGACAGATAAACCAGTAAATGGTAGCAATTCAGTGCGACAAGCCGAGACATTGCTGGATTAGAATTGAGTTGATTTTCAATTTGGGGTTGGGCTTGTCATTGGTGAATGCGCCAATTCAATGCGCTGCACGTCTCGCGACCACTGCATTATTTATGTTTATGGTTTAATTAAGGCGATGCTGAACGCCATAACTAACTAAAACAAAAACAACAGGCAAAGATGTATGAGATTGAAAAGAGATTGTTAAATTGTGTGTTGGCCAAAGTAAGCAAAGCACACAAGCTAAAGATACCCCAGGAGGAAGTCAGGACGTAGTCAAGTAGGAGAGCTTGAAAGTTAGCTGTAAATGCTGAAGGTGGGGAAGTTGCCGCCGTAAGATTGCAGTTATGATGCCACAAAGCACTTCAGGTTGTTTCAAGTGTTCTAGTTCTAATTCCAGTTCGAGTGCACAAAAGATGAGGCAGCGACGTTGACGGTGACGACACAGCGGTATCGTCGTTTGTATCTGAAAGCGTGCATCAAGTTGCGCTTATATTGAGGCCTATGCGGCTGCAAACTCTGCTCCAATTGATGAGGTTAAGTGAATTGAACAGCTTGGCTGCGCAGCTGCTTGACTGCTACTTCTTTGCTGGGTGCTATGTGCTGCGCGCTGTGAGCTGGTGGCTACAGCCTTAATCTGAATACGTATCGGTGTGTGTCTGTGGCTGCGTGGATAGTATACCCATTAGTAAAATGATGATAAAAAAGTTGTGGTATCAAATACAGTTAGGTTGGAATAAGGTTGACTGGCGAAAACTCTCTATGGGAGAGGCTCATTCAGATAATTAAAGATCCATGTTGATACCCCAAGAAGTACTTGCTGCTTGCATCAAACTCCTCACAGAAAACTCTCCCTTCAAAATTCCCTTTCAACTTCGACCCATCTGTGAGCCAGTTCGTCGGTTTACTGCCATAGAAATATCACGCTCCCATTCGTCGATCAAGAGAATAACGGAATTGAAACTAAAATGAGGTATCTAAGAGCAGAGATGCATTTGAGATATTGTTTTTCTGTTTGACTAGCGACAAAACCACTCCCCGAAGGACCCATGAGGTGTTGCCGACGTTACAGTGCTTTGCACCTTGCGGTGCTAGCCCGACTGTGGTAGGAATGATTTGGTTAGACTAGTGCGACTTTCTCGGTTATGTTACCCCTCCTTCTAAAAAGATGGAAAAGATGAGTAACGAGAAGTGAGAGGCATCATATCGGCAGATCAATCATAAAGTTGCACGTTATTACCTTTAAATATACCCAACAAGCATTTCTGCTTTATACTTACTTTAAGAGTTTGAATTTGGTGACGCGTTATAATGCCAATGGAATTAATTTCAGTGACTTTAATTCCCAAAATAAAATAAAATGAAAGAAAATAAAGTAAAATTAAATAAAATAAAATAAAGTAAATTCGTGACACGTAACCTTAGAATTTACTTTATTTTGATTTATTTTGTTTTATTTTATTTTATTTTATTTTATTCTATTTTACTTTATCTTATTTTATTTTGATTTATTTTATTCTATTTCATTTTATTTTATTTATTTTATTTATTTTATTTATTTTATTTATTTTATTTAATTTTAATTTATATTATTTCATATTATTTTATTTTATTTCATTTTATATTATTTAATTTTAAATTTATTTTAAGCTATTTTATTGTATTTATTTTGTTTTATTTTATTTGATTTTATTTTATTTTGTCTTATTTTATTTTGATTTATTTTATTTGATTTTATATTATTTAATTTTAAATTTATTTTAAATTATTTTATTGTATTTATTTTGTTTTATTTTATTTTATTTTATTTGATTTTATTTGATTTTGTCTTATTTTATTTTGATTTATTTTATTTGATTTTATATTGTTTAATTTTAAACAATTTTTTATTAAATTTTCCGGGCGAAAAAAAGAGAGGCAGAAAAGCGTGAAATAAAGGAGCTTGAGATGCTGGCCAACGGGAATAATGCCCGAAAATTCTATCAAAAAATTCGGCGAATGACAGAAGGTTTCAAACCCGGGGCAAACTCCTGTAAGAATGAGAACGGCGACCTGGTGACCGATGTTCAGAGAACACTCAGAATATGGAGGGATCACTTCCCTGCCCTTTTAAATGGATAAACTGAGCAAGAAACCAGAGAAGATGCCGAACCCGAGCCCACAATCGAAGATGATGGAATTGACGTTCCACAACCCGACTACAATGAGGTGCGAATAGCAATATCCCGATTGAAAAACAATAAAGCAGCTGGCGCTGATGGTTTGCCTGCTGAGCTATTCAAACACGGAGGCGAGGAGCTGGTAAGGCGCATGCATCAACTTCTATGCAGAATTTGGTCGGATGAATGCATGCCTGAAGATTGGAATCTAAGTGTTCTCTGCCCAATCCACAAGAAGGGCGATCCTGCAAACTGCGCCAACTATCGCGGAATCAGCCTTTTGAATATCGCATATAAGGTCCTATCAAGCGTATTGTGCGAAAGACTGAAACCTGATGTGAACAGACTGATTGGACCTTATCAGTGTGGCTTCAGACCTGGTAAATCTACCATCGACCAGATTTTTACAATACGCCAAATCTTGGAAAAAACCCGTGAAAAAAGAATCAACACGCATCATCTCTTTGTTGATTTTAAAGCCGCTTTCGATAGCACGAAAAGGAGCTGCCTATATGCCGCTATGTCTGAATTTGGTTTCCCCGCAAAACTTATACGGCTATGCAAAATGACCTTGAGCAACACCGCCAGCTCGGTCAGAATTGGGAAGTACCTCTCCGAGCCGTTCGAAACTAAACGAGGTTTCAGACAGGGTGACCCCCTATCGTGCGATTTCTTTAATTTAATGCTGGAGAAAATAATACAAGCTGCAGAACTTAACCGCGCTGGAACAATATTTTATAAAAGCGTGCAACTGTTGGCATATGCTGACGATATTGATATCATTGGCCTTAACAACCGCGCCGTAACTTCTGCTTACTCCAAATTAGAAAAAGAAGCGGAGAAAATGGGATTGGTGGTGAACGAGGGCAAAACGAAGTACCTTCTGTCATCATGCAAAGAGTCAGCGCATTCGCGCCTTGGCAACCAAGCCACTGTTGGCAGCAATAATTTCGAAATAGTAAAGGACTTCGTTTACCTGGGAACCAGCATTAATACCAACAATAATGTTAGCCTAGAAATCCGACGAAGAATCACTCTTGCAAACAAATGCTACTTCGGACTGAGTAGGCAATTGAAAAGTAAAGTCCTCTCTCGACGAACGAAAATAACACTCTACAAGTCACTCATCGCACCCGTCCTGCTATATGGTGCAGAAGCGTGGACACTAACAACATCTGATGAGGCGGCTCTGGGAGTATTCGAGAGAAAGGTTCTTCGAAAGATTTGTGGACCTCTACGCGTTGGCGACGGCGAGTACCGAAGAAGATTTAATGATGAGCTGTATGAACTTTACGCAGACGCCGACATAGTTCAGCGAATTAAAACACAGCGGCTTCGCTGGCTAGGCCACGTAGTGCGAATGAGCGAAGATGCTCCAGCCCAGAAGGTATTCTTATCGGCACCCGCCGGTGGAAGCAGAGGAAGAGGGAGACCACCACTCCGATGGAAGGACCAAGTGGAGACCGATTTGCGATCCCGCGGTGTTTCCAATTGGCGCCAGTTGGCGCAACGAAGAAACGACTGGCGAGCTATGTTGGACGGTCAAAATCGCCCAGGCGGTTAGATGACCATTTAAAGAAGAAGAAGATTTTTTTTTATTTTATTTATTTTATTTATTTTATTTATTTTACTTAATTTTAATTTATATTATTTCATATTATTTTATTTTATTTGGTTTTATATTATTTAATTTTAAATTTATTTTAAGCTATTTTATTGTATTTATTTTGTTTTATTTTATTTTATTCTATTTTATTTTGTCTTATTTTATTTTGATTTATTTTTTTGATTTTATATTATTTAATTTTAAATTTATTTTAAGTTATTTTATTGTATTTATTTTGTTTTATTTTATTTGATTTTATTTGATTTTGTCTTATTTTATTTTGATTTATTTTATTTGATTTTATATTATTTAATTTTAAATTTATTTTATGTTATTTTATTGTTTTTATTTTGTTTTATTTTATTTTATTTTATTTTATTTTATTTGATTTTATTTTATTTTATTTTATTTTATTTTATTTTATTTTATTTTATTTTATTTTATTTTATTTTATTTTATCTTATTTTATTTTGATTTATTTTATTTTATTTTATTTATTTTATTTTATTTTATTTTATTTTATTTTGTTTTTTTTTTTATTTTATTTCCTTTTATTTTAGTTTGTTTTATTTTATATTATTTTATTTTATTTTATTTTATTCTATTTTATTTTATTTATTTTATTTAATTTAAATTTATATTATTTCATATTATTTTATTTTATTTGATTTTATATTATTTAATTTTAAATTTATTTTATGTTATTTTATTGTTTTTATTTCTTTTTATTTTATTTTATTTTAATTTATTTTATTTAATTTTAATTTATATTATTTCATATTATTTTATTTTATTTGATTTTATATTATTTAATTTTAAATTTATTTTATGTTATTTTATTGTTTTTATTTTGGTTTATTTTATTTGATTTTATTTTATTTTATTTTATCTTATTTTATTTTGATTTATTTTATTTTATTTTATTTTATATTATTTTATTTTATTTTATTTTATTTTATTTTATTTTATTTTATTTATTTTATTTTATTTTATTTTGTTTTATTTTATTTTATTTCCTTTTATTTTATTTTATTTTATATTATTTTATTTTATTTTATTTTATTTTATTTTATTGTATTCTATTTTATTTTATTTATTTTATTTAATTTTAATTTATATTACTTCATATTATTTTATTTTATTTGATTTTATATTATTTTATATTATTTAATTTTAAATTTATTTTATGTTATTTTATTGTTTTTATTTCTTTTTATTTTATTTTAATTTATTTTATTTAATTTTAATTTATATTATTTCATATTATTTTATTTTATTTGATTTTATATTATTTAATTTTAAATTTATTTTATGTTATTTTATTGTTTTTATTTTGTTTTATTTTATTTAATTTTATTTGATTTTATTTTATTTTATCTTATTTTATTTTGGTTTATATTATTTTATTTTATTTTATTTTATTTTATTTTATTTTATTTTATTTTATTTTATTTTATTTTATTTTATTTTATTTTATTTTATTTTATTTTATTTTATTGTATCTTATTTTATTTTGATTTATTTTATTCTATTTTATTTTATTTTATTTTATTTATTTTATTTTATTTTATTTTATTTCCTTTTATTTTATTTTTAATTATTTTATTTTATTTTATTTCAGTTAATTTGTTTTATTTGATGGGTACCAACGCAGCTTGAGCAGATCGATAGACAGATAATTGTTTATGCCCCAGATGCATTGCTTGGACCTAAAGCGGTGAAACTTTGTCAACTGCATTTATGTATAGAATTCAAATATCGATTACGTGCTACCGGGTATAAAATAAGCGATGTTATTCAAATTTAGACATGGTTGTTTATAGCTTATTCCAGCTTCACAAAAAAGCATTAAAAACTGTATTTGTGTGTAACAGCAGTGGCAAGTTAACTGTTGCATGCAACAACGGCACGTTGCAATGCAAAATAAGAGCACAAGAAAATAGAATTCAAAGCAAACAAAAACACCAAATAATAAAAAAGTTGTGGAAAACTGGTGCAATTCGTTTTTAAAGCAACACCGAAAACAATAAGCCGGCACATAAAGTCAATGCAGTAACAATAAAAATAACAACACATGCTGCTAGATAACTTCAACTTGCAAGCTCGTTAGTTTTCCGTGTGGCGTTAGCGTTTTGCTGCCGTTACTGTCAACTATTGCATACTTCTCTTCGTCTCAGCGGTTTCATCTCTTTCTACTTATCTTGCCCCATTTCTGGCAAATGATTCATTTTTCTTGTGATTTTTGTAGTTGTTTTTCGGTTTTCTTGCTACAACGTGTGGCGAGTTGAGCTGTGATGTAATTTTAACTGCAACATTTCTGCTTCTTTTTCTTGCACATCTTTGTAATCTTTATAGCTGCATTACGAAAGGCGTCACCTGGGACATTTCTAGCTCAACTCGATCGTATATGTTCCATTACCTGCTTGCATCCTTTTGTTGTTGCTGAAAGCAGCCAAACAGGAGTGCTAAATTTATCGCCAACAATGACATTCGCATTGATAAAACTAGCTTACAATATAAACAACAACAACAGTTTATAAATCAAAGTGTGTGATGGATATAATGAATGTGTCTTGGCCAATGCTTGATGTATATAAATACTTCGATTGCTGAGGTTCCTTCGTTGTTATTGCTGCTATTGTTGTCAGTTGTTGTCCGCTGCTGATATAGCGTTGATTTCGATGCTGCTGATGTTTTGCGATTGTGACAGGGACATGCTGCAGGTGCTACTAATTAGTCAGATTAATTCTATGTATTTCACATTGCTTGGGTGTTAATTTACAAGGCTGGCTTGTAAGAAATTAGCAATAAAGGCGGAAATATAAATTTATAATGAGCAGCACAAGCCCACGCTTCGCTAGTGAAGCAAAAGTAAAGTTTAGCCTAAGCGTAGTACATTGAACAAGATAAAGGTCAAATAATAAAGAAAGTATAAATTCGTGTGCAAAGGGACATTAAATACCAAGTTTCTGGTTATGATCTTCATGAAATTTTCACTTTATATTCTTTGGTTCACTGGTTACAGCATAGGCTATATATAGGTTTGGAAAAGAGTTCGGTGCCACGCCCCCAAGTCATATACAATTTCAATTCGTCATAAATCTGAACATATTTGGTCTAAATTAATGATATTCGGTTATATGTGTCAATTGGTCAAGATTAACATAATTTTGGAAAAGTTGGCGGTGCCACCGCCAAACACAAAATATTTTTTTTTGTGCTCCAATAATGTTCACAGTTTATTTTTGATGTCTCTGAAATTCTCACAGTAGGTTCAGGAGCTTGTTGTATATAGTTTTTGGAAAAGACCCCAGGTTATATAAAGCTGCAATTGGGTATATCTAGAGATTTATTTGGTTCAATTTAATGAAATTTTATATATAGATATGTGTTCTATATATCAAAAAAACTTGGAAAAAGAAGTACCTATTTCAAAAAACTAGTTAAACCGCTATATCTTCGAAACTATGTAGTAAGTATATATGTTAGAGGAAAATAAAGAGGGTAAAATAAACTAACGTGATATGAGGGTGAGGAAAAAACAAAAGTAAAAAGAATACTTAAGATATAGAAATAAGTTACGAGGAAGCGCGAGGTGGTGAGAAAAGAGAGTACAACTTATTTAATGTAGGCAACTCAAATTTTAAATGACCTGAATTTTTTTTACAATTTTTTTGTATTTCCAAAACACATTAGCATAGTTTCCAAAAAAAATTTGTTTGGTGCATTCTAGTACTTTCAACTAGACAAAAATTTGCTTCTCTGATGTATCCTATTCTTGTGTTATATCTCCCTCTTTCTCCTACTTTTTAAATCGGTAAGTTTTTCTGCCTTTTTCTATCCCAATTCCAATTACAATAAGAATCCTTATACCAAATATTAATATTTATTTGGTTATATTCATTTAACTTTTACCATGAATTCTTCCAGATATATGCGGTCCAAAAAATACCATCTAAAACATTCTCAAGTCCACTTTATACAAGGCTTTTTGAAGGAGTTCTGTCATATACACTCGGTTCCGTATATCCAAAACTTAATTATTTATGTCAGCCGAAGCTTATTGTGGGACGCAGTAAGGAAGCTAGATGGGAATAATGGGGAGATGTGAAATTACACACTTAGCTAAGCAATGCAAAGCTTTCGAAGACTAGAATAAAATCTAGCATCATGTAACTGTAAGCTAAATAGCATTCAACCATAACCTACATTCACCAGCCCCAGATATTTGCATTTGCATTTGCGTTTCCAAATAGATAGGTCAACACCACATTCACATGAGCTTATGCTCTCTATTGAGCGGGGTCTATCGTGCGAGCGAAGTATAAAAATAGCTTCACCCAATTTTCTCTATGGTGTAATGGTGCGCAATCATTTCAATTCATTTTACACCTTTTTTTGGAAACGGATATTCTTTTATGCTCACATGATCGCTTATACGCATGGCCATATTTTGTTAGCTTTCTTGTGAGTTGAAATTGTGCATGAAAAGTTCACTCACTAAAAAATTTGCTTAGTAATTTATTGTGTTAAAAAACTTATTTCATGTCGTCAAAATGCTTATAACCTGGGATCTGGAGTATAATTACCTTCATTTTGAAAATTATTGTTGACTTCAAGTTGTTAGCTAAAGTCTCAAGTTGAAAAAGAGGTAAAGCAAAACTACGAATGTGAAATATGTAGTAGAGTAGATTGAAAAAAAAAAAAATTGTTTTCTGCATTTTGAGACTGTCACTCGCTTTTTAAACAAAAAAATAGTTCCACTGAAAAACTGAGTGCTTATTTAATTTCAATGGAATAACTTGCTATTTCTTAAAATATTGTTATAATTTTATTTCAATATGTTTTAAACAGAAATATTCCGCACAAATAACAAAAAAGTAGTTTTAAAATCGTACTTCAAATAAGTAAATCTAACTTTCACAAATTTATTGAAACTTATTCTAAAATAAAGTTAATACCGCACATTTTGTAGAATTGAATCTCAAATGTTTCTAGCACGATATCGATCCCTAACAGCCATTAATTAAAAGTTTGCAAGGAGAAGGTTTTTTAGTTTACAAATATAAAAAACTAGCTTTTACCCGTGGGTTTCACCCCACATGGGCAGGTGTTAGGGGTTAACCTCATATAACCCCTTACCAAATTTCAGTTGCCTAGCCCACAGACTTCCAGAGATATGGAGTATGAAAAATGCATGTTGTATGGGAGGTGCCACGCCCCCTTTTCCGTTATCCCCATTTTTTTTGGAGGTGGTAGGTACTAATCTCATATAACCCCTTACCAAAGTGGTCTAACGTAAATACTTCCAGAGCTACGGACTATCATTTGTATGGGAGGTGCCACGCCCCCTATGTATATCAAAATATTTTTCAGCACATGACCATCCCTGGAAGATATCGAGTGCGTGTTTCAAATTTGGTTACGATCGGTTTATACGTTTACGACACAAGTCGGTCTATAGATACATACATAATTTGAATTTTATATATATAGATTTAAAAGCAAAATATTGCTTACATCAAATTGCCTTTGCTTTAGTTTTGTAATGGTACAAAGTTGTGTTGTAATACTTTTTGATATGGTTTAAAATAAACAGAATTATCGTCAAAATACCGATTTTCAGAATTTCGTCGTTACGCCAAAATTGCGGTTAGGGCTCGATATTGTAGTACAAAACTTCAGTTGCTTTGGAACAAAAAAATTTTTAATAAATTGTATATGTAAATACGTTTGTATACCGTATGAGTCGTCTAGATTTATTTGCATCAAATAGTATTATCACTTCATAGATGTCTAGTTCTTGACATCTTTTTTCCCATTTCAAGTTCAGAAAAAAGGTTTTGAAACAACTTAAGGTAGAAAAGAGCTTTCTGCAGTACACGTGAGGACATGTGGTGTTGCATAAATTTTTCCTAAATAGAAAATGTTTGGGAAGGATTGACTTCGACATTTAGTGAAGTTGTTTGCTGACATTCCATATGTTAATTCTGTAGGAACAGTGATTTTTATAAAAGTAATATATATACGAGGTGTGTTCAAAAAGTATCGCGAATTTTGTGTTTTTTCAAAAATTATTTATTTATTTATTCATGAATATTTATTTTGTCCCCTTCAAAGTAATCCCCATGAGATATTAAACACTTGTGCCAACGGTTTTTCCAATCTTCGAAGCACTTCAAAAAATCATTTTTTTGTATCTTGTTCAGCTCCTCCTTCGATGCCGTCTTTATCTCGTCAAGAGACGTGTAACGTCGTCCTTTCATGGGCCTCTTCAGTTTAGGGAACAAGAAAAAGTCACAGGGGGCCAGATCTGGGGAATACGGTGGCTGCGGCATCATTAGTGTGTTGTTTTTGGCCAAAAAGTCGCGCACAAGCAACGATGCGTGAGCAGGGGCTTTATCGTGGTGCAAAAGCCAATTTTTGTTCTTCTTTGTACATCTTCTCGGCCTTCTGAGAACATTTTGTACCACCGATAAACGTTGCTTCGGTCCAAGGTAGCTTCTCCGTATGCCACAGTCAACATTCGGAATGCATCCGCGCACTTAATTTCGTTTTTCACACAAAATTTGATACAGGTTCTTTGATCCATTTTTTTGAATAGGTAAAAATCGAAGACGATCCAAAACACGTGCAAGCAAAGCAGCTGCCAACAATTAACTGAACATTCAAAATGGCCGAGCTTGTCGGCATAAGTGAGAGACATGAGTACCAACATAACGCCACAAAAAATTCGAAATTCGAATATACGTAACCAGCGAAAATTCAAAATTCGCGATACGTTTTGAACACACCTCGTATATGAATTGGAAATATAAAGTGTGTGCGAGTATTTATTGGAAGTCCTGGTTTTCGCGGAGTGAATGAACTGTATGTAATTGTTCGTCAAACAATACTAGATAAACATTTTTCTGCTTGCCTTAAAAATTGTAAATAATAAAATAAGCAAGCTGAACAAAATATTACGCACCCACAATTTTGATTGCTATGATGCAAATTACACATTTGATTTTCAACGGAAATTTCAAATTTTTTACATAAAATTTCATTTTGTTATTTTATTCATAAGTCGCTTCGTGCCCTAGACATCACCGAAGAGCTTCTCCCTAAATTTTTGGTTAGTTTCAGTTTTGAAAACTTTTTATAAAGTATTTTTATTGTTACTTGTCTTTTGATTGGTTACACATTTTTTTGGTTGCTAAATAATGAAATCAATTTAAATATACAAATGCACATTAACATTTTTATTTTGTTTTGTTTAATGATTCGTTTTTATTTTGTTCAATTCTCTTCACACAACAGCAGGTTATCACAAGCAAACGAACTTAGCTGCACTGATTGCTGATCGCGTGCTTTTGTTGCCTAAAATTGGTGGCTGCTTGGTTGAACGTATTTGGGATTAGCTGAAAAAGCCAACTTCGCCGTCTTCGTGGCTCCAAAAAGCTAAAAAAGAAAACCAAATAAGCATTATTAAATATTTGTTTATTATTTGTTTTTTGCTTTTACTAAAGCCAACATTATTTTAAACAAAAGTTTACGTTCTATTACTTTTTTGGTTCGAACACATTATTAACTTCTAATCAAATCCAAAATCACTTAATTCAACACAATAGAATCGAAATTTTAACTAATTAATCATTCGTCTGAGTGTCCAACTACAATGATAGCATTCGTGAACTGGATCGCAATTGAGCAAGTACAAATCATAACAGGTATAAAAAATTACGAATAAAAGAACATAAAATAAAAATACTAAAAAAATAAATAAAATAAAATAAAATAAAAAAAAATAGAACTTAAATTAAATTAAAAAAAAATTAAGTGAAATAAAATAAAATAAATTAAAATACGATAGAAAAAATTAAAATGAAATAACGTGAAATAAAATAAAATAACAAAAATCCACTTTGAGTACTGACTAATGCCTACAGATGGCGGTGCATGCCCAATGTTATGGTAAATGTGAAGAGATCTAGGATTTTAGCTGACACAAAAACCGCGCTCTGTTAGCTTAATGGTTAGCGGAGCGTGCCAAAAATTCTCTGAAGAATAAGTCTAGCAGCTTCCAAAATTGATCTATAAAAAAGCCTTGGCGGTTGTATCGAAAAGTTTCCTATTTTATTCTAATAAAAACTTTTAATAATTAATCAAAAATTATTATTAAAAAATAAAAACAATAATAGTTTTCACAAATAAAAAGAAAAATTATTATTCTTGGCCTTGAGCTCGTTTATAATCATGGTCTTTAAAATAGAATATAATAAAATAAAATAAAATAAAACAAAATTAAAGTAAATATAATAAAATAATATGGCATGAAACAAAATGAAAGGAACTCAAATAAAATCAAATAAAAAAAATTTAAAAAATAAAATAAAATAAAATAAAATAAAATGAAATCAAATGAAATAAAACAAAATTAAATTAAATATAACAAAATAATATGTAATGAAATAAAATAAAATAAAAAATTCATTAAAATAAAATAAAATAAAATAAAATAAAATAAAATAAAATAAAACAAAACAAACTAAAATGAAATAAAATTAAATTAAATTAATTTAAATAAAATAAAACAAAATAAAATTATGCTAAATCAAATTAAATTAAACTAAATAAAACTAAATTAAATTAAATTAATTTAAACTAAACTAAATTAAATTAAATTAAATTAAATTAATTTAAATAAAATTAAATTAAATTAAATTAAGTTAAAAAAAATTGGATATAATTAAAATAAATTAAGTAATATTAAACTAAATAAAATAATATGAAAATTAAATAAAATAATATTAATTAAAATAAAATAAAATTAAATAAAGAGAAATTAAAATAATATAAAATCAAAAATAATAATCGATTTTGGTGAAAAGGTGTAGAGCCATCGTATAGCCGAAGAAAGCATTTCCTCACTTTTTTCTTCACTCGTGTTAATTTTTCTTCTTTGATACCGTGTTGTTGCTTTGAGCTTCTGGATTTGGAATATGTGGAAGTCAGTGTAATGAATGGTTTTATTTTTTTTTTTTAGATAATTTTTCTTTCTTTCCTTTGTTTATTAAATACGTGAATGCCCCATTTGGTATAGTGGTATGCTTTGTTAGTCTCGAAATCTTTTGTTTATCGTTAGATCTTTGATTAGTAGCGGTATGTGCTGTTTATCGTGAAGAAGCTGGATATGCTTTACACGTTTCATATTTTCTTTTTTTTTTTTTTGGTACAATGACGAGCTTATTTTCGGGAGCAAATGTAGTTTCCACGTAATTTAGTTGTGACTGCACGAAATTAAGTTTTCATTGAACTTTTGTTTAGCTGTCGAAACTTTTTTTGAAACCCACCTCTTTGTTTTTGCTTTAAGCATCTGAATGTCGTTGTTTTCTCTCTCTTTAGCTGTTACTTCATTTGCGCTCACACGAAATTGCCTTCTTCAGCTTTTTCTATTTTTGTATAGTTTTACATTTTTTTTCTATTCAAATAATGCTATTTATTATTGCCGCCTTTCGTGTAGCATTGTTGTTGATTTTATTACTTTGTTGTTTTGGCTATTTTTGCCTTTGTTGTTTATTAGGTAACAACATTCACATTTCATTCTAAAGGTAATCTTGATTTACGATTGCCCGTTAAATTTAAGCACCGTTACTCTTTCTTTGTTGGTGGAAGTTTGGGACACACATGCAACATACACACGCACTCGCACCTTTGCACATCTGTGGCACCACCAGGTATCTAGTTTCTGTGGTTTTCAAACTTGCCTGTTCTTGACCATTTCAGGCACTTCAGCTTCTGTCAGCGTAAGCGTTAGAAAGCTTCGCATATCTTAGACTTTGCACACACATTCGCACTCATTCAATTGCTTATATAAATTTAAATGTGCTGCCTTTTTTGGGATTCACTATCGGGTTTGTAGTTGATTTAAATTGCATTGCTGCGCATCGGGTGCCAGTTTTTGCTTGTTTTTTGTTGTTGTTGCATTTTCATTGCCTGTTTTATTGTCAATTGGTTAGTTTTGATTGTGTGAAAATCGTATTTGGATTTGCTGAGTTTGATTTTTTTTTTGCTTTTGTTGTTTCAGGAATTAAAATTTCTTTGGGGTTGCGGTTTCAGATGACCAGCTGGCTTAGAAAAGCTTGCCAATGAAATGGTGTCAAATTTTTATTAGGTAAATTGCTTGTGGTCAATGTAATTTCGAACTTTTCGTGTGTATTTTCAACACTAGAACAAAATCCGGCTAAAATTGCAGAGATGCAAAAATTTTGGTGTGATATATGGCGGCGAGGATAAAGATATCATCCCCGGCAGAACAGATTACTGATTCTGCTTGGGTTGCTAGCTGCTCCACTAATACACCCTAGAAAGAATTGGCTGAAGGCCAAAGCTAGATGTGAGAGTCTGGTTGATGGAGACGAGTTTTATGTCAGTAGTTAAGAGTTAGTAATAAATTTGGGTTACACGATCATAGGTAATGTAAGAGATTGCTGTAACTGTCAATTGTCGAGGTCTTTGTGAGCAGTTATCGATGCCAAGCGATCAGTGGAACTACTACGGTTTAAAAGGGCCCTTCTCTATAAGGTGTTCATGCTCTGTGTATGAATGTTTTATACTAGGCTGCTCGACTTTTGCAAACACAATGGTCATTTCGATACTTGACTCAAGTGAATCTACGATCTCCATTTCCATCTACTTATGTTTAGGAAGCTTTATCAAGTTTACCGCTTTTGGATCATTGAAGTTCGAACACTAGTCACGCCGATAAGAAAAATAGTATACAATTTCTATACCTTCAAAAATGTCTATCGATCATGGTACATAAGGATACCAATCCTGATTTTAAATTCAAAATCAAACTTGTAAAAATGTTGTTTAGTTAGCTGCACCAGTCCAGGTGAATCAGACCTTTTTTCTTATAAAATAACTTCATGAGCAATTCGAAACAATTAGATCTCCTCAAAGTCACATACCCTAATGCAAATGCTTGCCTACTTACGGACTGTGATGAACTGCTTAATTAATTGCTTAAAATGTGGCCGCCCAGTAGCCATGCTTTTAGCATACTATTGGAGCTATAACTATCTTTGATACATTGTTGCAACAATAGATAGACTGGCACAGCACGCCATATCTCCACTCAGTTCGCCAGCAGCTATTTGCTGCATTTACAACGTGCCACGCTACAACAACAACTAAACCAGTACCAGTATATGAGTTTCTTATATTTTCTGTCTGATTTTCAAGGATCGAAATGCGAACTATACTCTACAGTTGATCGATTGTGATTTGTCTTGCTTTCGGGTTGAAGAAGATCACTTTCAGCTCTCCAGCTGCGCCTCAGTCGATGATAGCCATAGTTAGCGGATATATATATATTTTATTGGTTTAACTATCAATTATTGACTTATGAGGTTTGCTTGTTTTTGTTGGTATGTAGAAAATTTATTTTCATTATTGAAAAATATTGATTGTTATTCACATACTTAAATTGGTTGCTGATTGACAGTTAAGTGGTTAATAATTGCTTTTCAGCAATATAAGGATGGCAGATTGACAAGAAAGTTGTCAAGTTTGTAGGGAACAATTATGGCTTCTTCTGCAAATTGGAACATAAAATATACTAGCATAAGCTAAAATAAAAAAATAAAAATAAAATATAAAATAAAGAAACAGAAAAAAATAAAACAAAATAGAATAATAAAGTAAATTAAAATAAAATAAAATAATAAAGCAAGATAAAAAATTAAAATAAAGTAAATAAAATAAAATAAAATAAAATAAAATAAAATAAAATAAAATAAAATAAAATAAAATAAAAGAAAATAAAATAAAATAAAATAAATAAAATAAAAGAAAATAAAATAAAATAAAATAAAATAAAATAAAATAAAATAAAATAAAATAAAATAAAATGAAATAAAATAAAATAAAATAAAATAAAATAAAATAAAATAAAATAAAACAAAAAAAAAATATAATAAAACAAAACAACAAAAAAAACAAAGTAAACTAAAATAAAATAAAGTAAAATAAAAAAAAATAAACTAAAATAAAATGAAATAAAAATAGGATAAAAAATAAATAAAAATAAAGTAAAATAAAATAAAATTAAATAAAAAAAAAATTAAATAAACTAAAATAAAAAAAAAATAAAATTAACTAAAATAAAATAAAGCAAAACAAAAAAAATAAAAAAAAACAAAGTAAAATAAAAAAAATAAACTAAACCAAAATGAAATAAAAATAGGATAAAATATAAATAAAAATAAAATAAAGTAAAATAAAATAAAACAAAATAAAATAAAATAAACTAAAATAAAATGAAATTAAAATAGGATAAAATAAAGTAAAATAAAATAAAATAAACTAAATAAAATTAAATTAAATTAAAAGTAAAATAAAAAAATAAAATAAAATAAAATAAAATAAAGTAAACTAAAATAAACTAAAATAAAATAAAATAAAATAGAGAAAATAAAAAAAAAATAAACTAAAATAAAATTAAATAAAAATAGGATAAAAAATAAATAAAAATAAAGTAAAATAAAATAAAATAAACTAAATAAAATAAAATTAAATTAAAAGTAAAATAAAAAAATAAAATAAAATAAAATAAAATAAAATAAAATAAAATAAAATAAAATAAAATAAAGTAAACTAAAATAAACTAAAATAAAATAAAATAAAATAAAATAAAATAAAATAAAATAAAATAAAATAAAATAAAATAAAATAAAACAAAAAAAAAATATAATAAAACAAAACAACAAAAAAAAACAAAGTAAACTAAAATAAAATAAAGTAAAATAAAAAAAAATAAACTAAAATAAAATGAAATAAAAATAGGATAAAAAATAAATAAAAATAAAGTAAAATAAAATAAAATTAAATAAAAAAAATTAAATAAACTAAAATAAAATCAAATAAAATAAAAAAAAAATAAAATAAACTAAAATAAAATAAATTAAAATAAAATAAAGCAAAACAAAAAAAATAAAAAAAAACAAAGTAAAATAAAATAAAATAAAATAAAACAAAGTAAAATAAAAAAAAATAAACTAAACCAAAATGAAATAAAAATAGGATAAAATATAAATAAAAATAAAATAAAGTAAAATAAAATAAAACAAAATAAAATAAAATAAACTAAAATAAAATGAAATTAAAATAGGATAAAATAAAGTAAAATAAAATAAAATAAACTAAAATAAAATAAAATAAAATAAAATAAAGTAAACTAAAATAAACTAAAATAAAATAAAATAAAATAAAATAAAATAAAATAAAATAAAGTAAACTAAAATAAACTAAAATAAAATAAAATAAAAGAAAAAAAAAAATAAACTAAAATAAAATGAAATAAAAATAGGATAAAAAATAAATAAAAACAAATTAAAATAAAATAAAATAAAATAAATAAAATAAAATAAAATAAAATAAAATAAAAAAAATAAAGTAAAATAAAATAAAATAAAATAAAGTAAACTAAAATAAGCTAAAATAAAATAAAATAAAAGAAAAAAAAAAATAAACTAAAATAAAATGAAATAAAAATAGGATAAAAAATAAATAAGAACAAATTAAAATAAAATAAAATAAAAAAATAAAATAAAATAAAATAAAGTAAACTAAAATAAACTAAAATAAAATAAAATAAAATAAAATAAAATAAAATAAAGTAAACTAAAATAAACTAAAATAAAATAAAATAAAAGAAAAAAAAAAAATAAACTAAAATAAAATGAAATAAAAATAGGATAAAAAATAAATAAAAACAAATTAAAATAAAATAAAATAAAAAAATAAAATAAAATAAAATAAATAAAATAAAATTAAATTAAAAGTAAAATAAAAAAATAAAATAAAATAAAATAAAATAAAATAAAATAAAATAAAATAAAGTAAACTAAAATAAACTAAAATAAAATAAAATAAAATAAAATAAAAGAAAATAAAAAAAAAATAAACTAAAATAAAATTAAATAAAAATAAGATAAAAAATAAATAAAAATAAAGTAAAATAAAATAAAATAAACTAAATAAAATAAAATTAAATTAAAAGTAAAATAAAAAAATAAAATAAAATAAAATAAAATAAAATAAAGTAAACTAAAATAAACTAAAATAAAATAAAATAAAATAAAATAAAATAAAATAAAATAAAGTAAACTAAAATAAACTAAAATAAAATAAAATAAAAGAAAAAAAAAAATAAACTAAAATAAAATGAAATAAAAATAGGATAAAAAATAAATAAAAACAAATTAAAATAAAATAAAATAAAATAAATTAAATAAAATAAAAAAAGATAAAATAAAATAACATAAAATATAAAACTGAACAAAAAAAAAATCTAAAAAAAATTTAATAAAACAAAAAAATTAAAAATTAAATAAAATAGAAAAAAATAAAATAACACACCCTAATTTAGATACATAAGCGATTATTATAAATGTCAGTGCTGTTGAAGACTACCTGCTTACATAGTTTTTATACTTTCTAATACTTTGTCTTTGATTTGAGCTTGCCTTTTAAAGTTCTCTTTGTTTTTCTTTCCTCATTTATTGAATTTTTCTCATAGCTCATCGGCTGCGGCATCTCTCAGCACTTAGTAAGTGCTTTAGAAGAATTCGAAAAGAAGTTAGAATTCCATGGCATGCAAAGACACAGCCGCTTGTAGCTACTTGCAATAATTGCTCTTAAAAACTACAACGTAGTGCTGCCAGTAGTTTGTGCCAGTAGCACTTGCACACTAAACAATTAGGCTCAAAACTATTAGTTTGCCATCTATTATTGCTGATCTTAGCTGTGCTGAGGCTCACACAATACTAATGAAGTGATTAATAGAATTCCGATTAATTTTTAAACTGTGGAATCGAACAGATTTTTGGGCGTGAAAAGTTCAATGAAGCCAGGAAAAGCTAATTTTATTAATTATTTAATTATTAGCTGATTAAAGATGCTGTGAAAAATGAGAAAATCAATTGCATGGAAGGTAATCGATTTATGAAAGGGATTTGTAAAGAAGAAAATAGTTTTAAACGTAAATAAACAACAATTTCGCCATGCATATTGGGTATTAGAAAACATTGAGCACAGCCTAAAGATCTTCCGCAGATCCTATAATAATAATATTTAGCAAGAAAAACCGAAATTCATTAAAAATTTATAGCAGCAGCAAAATTTTTATTACCAAAATGGCATATATACAGTTAGGTCTTTAGTCTTTGACATAATTCACACAAATAAATTGTTGAGCCCAGCAGCCAAACCAACTAGTTTCAACTCTCTTTAGAACTAGTATGTAGGCGAAGTGCAACAAGCCTATGAACTGTATTTCCTCCATACAACAATTCCTTTTATAATGGGCATATTGCAGGAGTCCACACAGGAAACGAATCTAACATTAAAGCAACTTTAAATTGTTTAGAAATCAACTAAAAAAAATAGATAAATATTTGTATCGATATATACCTCCGAAGAGATTAAGGCCGAGATTGTCTACTAATTTGTGGCGTGGTGCTTCTAATTTTTCCTACAAATTGGCTGGACCTACATCTACATGTTTTATGCCGACTACGAACGGAATCTGCAAGTACAGGTGATTTTTTTCACTTTCCAAAAAATTTTGATGTTACCTATCCCGTCGTTTGAACCTGGGACCTTAGCCCAGCAACACTATCACAACATCGGTGGCCGCAACTCAACTGGCCGTGACAATTTACTGTAAATTTCACGTACGCAGACTAGCTATTTTTGTTTGGCGATGTCCAAAATCTCGTCAACTACAAATCCCAGCCATTTCTCTTCATATAAACTTTTCGGTTAGTTTAATAAAACAGTTATATACCTCTACAACGAAACCCGTTGTAATTGATTTCAAGAACTTTCTTGAAAGTTCCAGAAAAATTTAAAAAGTTTAAAAAGAAAAGGCTGAGATTTGTGTTTACACTTTAAGGTAATAATAATAGTACATATGACAATAATTAAAAATTGAATTCAAGCACATGTATACGAAGTTGAATCCATGTTCCTCTTTTTCTGTAGCTTTTGATACGATACTTTGTGGAGGGGTTTTTTATTTAACTGGAAATAGATGCCGGAGTTCGTTTGTTAAATCAAGACTATTAACTATAGCTGTATAGAAATAAAATCATGATATAAATATAAAGCTGTTAAATAAAAATCAATCTTTTTTAAAGGTGGCAAAGAATCGAAGAACTTCCGATATCTCTTTAGCGGAGAAAATCGGCCACCGAAGCATCAAACGCTGCTGCTGCTGCTTCTGTCACTGCCTTTGTTGTATCACTCAAATTGTTTAGCGAACCTACATACAGTGTTTGCTGATTTTTAGTACACTACGCTGGTTTCTTTCACTTCCTTCTTTTTTTAACATTACTAAATTATAAATACTTGCTTTTTTTTGATAAAAAATATCACTATTTTTACAAATTGCATGCAACTGTTCACTTTTACCATTTCGTTTGAAGTCGTTTTCATTAAACAGCTGATTGTTGGCATGGTCATCTGTGCAGCCACATTGACATTTTAATTTACTAACGAGTAAACGCTTTACTCGAATTCTGGATTGCTTTGACTTATGGTCTGTATTACTTATCGTCTAATTAGACGTAAGTTATTTCTTAGTATGCTAAATATGGACGATTTTCTACAATTGACATAAGGTAGGTAGTTATAAGCCAGCTGTTTTTCGCAATTGATATTTCTTTCCTGCAGCGAGTTGCCGGTTAGAGATAGGATTTTTACTCGCTACAAGTTTGTTCTTTTTCTTCCTAATTCGACACCAGTTAGAAAATTCTTATTATAACCTTCTGGATAATTTCTTATTTTACTGCAGGAAGCCTAAAATTTTCTCGTTTCACCGATTCGTATTAACGAAAAATATTTAAGTGCAAATATTACTGTCTAACCAGAAACTTAATTTATGGCTTAACATCAATTTTAGTACACAATGGGTTTTGTATAAATAAACCGTTAGCAAGTTGAGCAAATCGTTTTAAAACGAACGAAGAAAAACACAAAAGAAACAATAACATAATCTCCAAAAAATTCGAAACAAATTACTCCATCCAACGGTTTTTATGTTCTTTAGCAAATTTTGTGACTATGACTTTTGTTTGTTGTATTTGCATTTGTATTCCTAGGTGTTTCTCCATTTCGTTTGTTATTAGCTGAACATTGTGCACGAGATTTGTTAAAGAAGTTTTTACAATTTCGTTCCAGATTTCTTTGGTGCATTTAATGACTTAATATTAATAACGGTAAAAAGACCACTATAAAACACGCAGAACCTTGACATTTGCTCAGATTTAAAAAAAATTCAAATTAAATGAATAAATGAAGCATTGTAGTTGTTAAATAACAAGAGAGATACTCAGTTATTATTATTTTTTTTTCTGTTATCATTTACAATTCAAAGCTATTTTTAACAATGCCACAGTTGGTATTTGTTTGTCGTGAATCAGTGTTCAGACCAAAACAAAATTTGTGGTGAGTATATTTAATGTACTCGTTGCTAGAATTTCAACTCGTTTTTCAGCCAGTGTTCGGAATTATAACAGTTCAACACCTTTTCATTACAGATTCTACCGCTTGTACCATGCAAGCTGAAAATCTACCACTTTTTTATAAGAAAATGTTTAAAGGAGTTTATGTTATTCCTGAATATCTTGGGATAAACAAATTGTTGTAGATGTTTTTTTATAAAGATTAGTCTAGTTTCAAGCGAAGCTTTGATAGCAAATGCATTTCGGAAAATTGGTTTTATAGGAGGTAAAGTAGTGTGACTATCTTTCGACACATTTCAGTTTTTGGCCTACAAGCACAGCCTAACTTACTCTAGACTGCCGTGGCTCTTTACAGGAAATCACCTAACAGAACACGTTGTGCTTAGTCTAGGCGTGTGCACTTAGAAATATTGAGTAAAACGTCATCAGGATGTAAGACAAGGAATGGCCAAGCCGAGGAAACAATGTGAACTGCTATCTTAAGAACTTGGTTGTACATAAACCAGTAAGATGGAGACTGAAACCAAGAAGAAATGAAAAATTTAATAAAATTCCTCCACCTTTTTACCTAGGTTGAAAAGGAAAAAGGAAATGCTTGCGTGTAAATTGTAGACCCATAAAAGACTGCCTGTTTTATCTACCTTCTTCATAGGAAAGAAAGTGGATAGTTTTCTTTGCTTAAAAATATTTAAGTTGTATGAGAATTCCAACACCTTTTTAAATCCACTACTATTTCTTTGCAATCCTACCACTTATTAAAATGATCAAGTCCGAACGCTGATCTCAGTTATTCACCTCTGTTATGGTTCTCAATATTAGCCAAAACAATGTTGATGTACACATATTGACAATGCTAATTGAATTGCTGCTTCGTACACATCAATATTGTTTTTGTCAATATTGACAATAGGGGTGATTGAAATGAAAGAGCCGACAGAAGACAAAAGTTGACCACGCCATCCTTATATAATATGCAATGGTTAAAAGAGTCGTTCCATTGGATCTGCGATGAGGAAAAGATTTTCCCATCACGTGCTGGAGGTAAATGAAAGTTGTGTTTGCAATGACATCGAAACCTTGCTAGGGGATTTTACTGAGATGGAGGGCAAGACCAAAGACTTTATACCGATAGGGAGAAATTTCGGTTCTGCTTATGGCATGGTTCTACTGTAGTGTTGCAATACGTCCCGTGAAATCAAATTTAACAAGAGATTTTTTACTCAAAATTTTCGACGGAGCTAATGTATAAAAAAATTTGAAATTTTTAGAATTAAATATGGGAAGCGCTATTAATCATTTACCGATAATGACATGAATATGTCCACCGTTGTGGGGCGGTATTGTTGCCGGCCTACCACACCGAAGGTCTAAGATTCGAGTCCTGCGACAGGTGTAACATCAAAAGTGGTTTGAAAATTTTGGTTGAATGCGATCGCCCCTCGGCAGTGATTTGGCAAACTCTCCGAGTGTATTTCTGAATTCAGCTGCCTTGCCGGTGGCGTTCGGAGTTGGCAAAAAAATTGAGCACACCATTTATTTTTGTTTTGAACATGTCAATTAAACTTAAATTCATCAATTAATTAATCAGCGTATAATCATTTTAGATTAATTAAAATGATAAAATTTCCCGATTAATCGCATTTTGACTAATTTTAATTATAATTTTATTAAATAGACTGTACAGAAAACTGAATAATAACATCCTTTTGACAAACTGACCGATCTTCGAATTTTCGCAGTTAAACAAAAAACTGTTCTTTTAATAAATATTTCGATTAATCAACGACTTTGATTATAGAGAGAAATGATTTCCTAAAAATTTTAGTTTAATCGATTAACCGCACATTCCTAGATCAAATACAAATCAAAAACTAAAATATTTTATACCAAATTTTTGTTTTCCAAATCAAATTAAAAAGCCTGAAAAAACGGGCACTATTTCCATTTTGAAAAAAGCCCATGGGCCTAACTTATTTTTTTCGAAAATAAAGCCATCGGTGCTTTCTGCGATAAATCCTTGAAATGAAACGCAATGGGAGCATATGTCTCACTAATTTTGCATCGGTTTTATTGGACTATGGAACGCAGCCATATTGCGTACGGGCGCAGCCTCCTGCATGCGGGGCGTTATGGTTACGTGATGAGAGAAAAGGGGCAGCTACTTAGAATAATGAGGAGCTAACGGTGTTGGCTGAAAGTGTGATACCCGAATATTAATTGCGAATATTTTGTGCTCAAGACGGAATAATAGCGAGGGAGCTGATAAGATTATCCTTGAAGATGGAACCTTAGTAGATATTGTCATATGAGTATGACAAAATTAGACTATCGTGCACATCTACCCGGATCGCTAAGAACCGACACCAATTATCATACTCCCTGCAAACAAGTACTCTGTCGTAGGAATGAAATATTTATGATCACACAGCGTGATCCTAGATGTACGAGCTCTACACAGCTATGAAAACAGTGCCGTCTAGCTCGATAATGTATTCATATCGAAACTCGACTTTGACAGCAGCTTTAGCAAAAGATGGAGCATGACGTGAGCTTCCTTGGTATTTCTGTTCCAGGGGGGAGTTTTTAAGAATAACTTCGAAAATCCAACACAATATGCAAACTCACCGCAAATTGTAAAATCTGTATTGAAATTCTAACACTGACTAAGTAAAGTCATCCTACACCGATTTTACAAGAAGTATCTGCTTTTAGTTTTGCTCTATTGGTTTTTTTTTTTTTAATTTTCAATCAGCACTGAAAAATGTGAGCTAATTTCCAGCATGACTCAGCGTAGATTGGCATTGGTTGTGCTAAAAAAGACCGCAATGCGATGGATAGACTAGCGGTCAGACGATCAAACTGAGCTGACAGAGAATTGCGAAATTGAACACGGTGGAGGCGGTGTTATTGTCAATTGTTGTTGTTGCGTTGCAGTTGTTGTTGCAGCAATGCCATAACTATTGCCGTCAATTTCATTTGTTGCCGCCAATATTGTTGTTCTTGTTGCTTCTTTTTTTCTATTTTCCGCATATCTTGACAGTTGTTTGTAACGAGACAAGAACGTGATTCTGGTGACCGCTTATTTGCTATGCATTCGCCGATTTGCCGGTCTTAGCTCGACTTCTGGCTTGCCGGCCATTAGTTCAATGCTGTTCAGCATTTGACAGCGGTGTCGTAGAAATGTTTTTTTGTGTTTTTCTTGCTTGCCTTACAATATAATTCCGCATTGTCTGTTCTGGGTTTTTTACTTTTTTTACGCCTTTGCTTCCTCCTACTCGCTATTTGTTGCTGTCATTGTCATTTGCCCTCAAATGGTCATTGGCGGCATTCTACTGCACACGTTTGTATGTCGCATTGAGTCTGAGGAACGCTCTTTTTCAATCCTGCAAGCTGCATCATTCGTCTGCGTGCTGGAATGCTGTGTATGATAAGCGTATTTGGTCGACTAGTGCGACTAGCCAGACGACAGCCGCCTACCTTCACCTTCAAACTTTTGTCACATTTCCACATTTCACTGCTCACTGCTCACTCCGCACTTCTAACAGCTGCGCGCTTCTCTTTGATTTGTTTTTGCTTCACCATCTGATGCCCACTGTTTTTCTATCGTTTGCTTGCCATTTCTGTCTGTCATGTCGCCTATGCCTGGATATTTTTATTTTGTCTGCCGGACACATCACTTTGTCATGGTCCTGTCCTGATTCGCTGATTACTCCCACTTTCTTATTTTCTTTGTCAATCGCTGCTGTTGTTGTTTTTAAAATCGTGTTGTTTTAGACCTAGTTTTGTTTATTTTAAATGCGCCCATTCTACTTGATGCTCTGGAATGCATGCAACTGTTGAACTTTTAATGCCCTGTGATCTGGGCCAGCTAGTAAATGCTGACCGTTATGTGTTTTTATATATTTAAGGGATAAAGTGCCTATACCACTCCTTCACAACCAGAACTACCCCTAAACTATTCGAAATGGAACCGGTTGAGCACGGCCCGAAGCAAGTTTAATACCTAACAAAACTGTTCAATTTGATTAGTAATTAGTAATCAATTAATCAGACGGCTTTTTTAATTGGTGATGATTATTTTAACTGTTTTCCAAGAAAATTATTTCATTACGGTTAAAAAATTAACAAAAAAAAATGTTTAATAATCAAAAAAAGTTGTTTTGATTACTTTTGATTATTTTAAATTTCTTTTTTTATTATTATTTTTGATTTTTTTCAGTATTGTTGACGTGTGCTTCTAATCAAAAATAATACAAATAAAAAAAATTAAGGCAATATAAAATAATAAAAAAAAATGTTGTTTTAATTACTTTTGATTATTTTTTTCAGTATTGTTGATGTGATATTTATGTGCTTCTACAACAATATTGAAAAAAATCTAAAATTATCAAAACAAAATCCCAAATAATCAAAAAAAAAGTTGTTTTTTGATTACTTTTGATTATTTTTTATTTCTTTATTCTTTTCAGTATTGTTGATGTAAATCACTAATAGCAAAGAAAATATCAAAAATAATCAAAAAAGAATCTTGTTTTAATTACTTTTGATTATTTTTTATTTTTTTCAGTATTGCAGAGTGTTTATTTATGTACGTCTACAAAACTGAAAAAAATCAAAAATAATAAAAAAATCAACAAAAATAATCAAACGTAATCCAAACCACTTTTTATTGATTACTTTTGATTTTTTTTTTTTTAAATCGTAAAAAATTATAATTTTTTTGATTATTTTTTTAATTAATTGAAAAATAATCATTGAAAATTTAAAGTAATGGTGATCAATCAAGAAAATAATTAATCAAACCGATAATCATTACGACTGGTGATTATTATTTAACAGCTCTGATATCAAAGAGCGATCCGCGGAGTTGCCAAGTAATGCGCTGGGCGACAATTGCCACCACCAACAGTTGTACAAATGTGGCTTGGGTATTGACATCGAACCAGTAGTGTCGTCAAATGGATAGTTCTGAGCTAATACAATTTTCTGCAGTGCAGTTAAAAAGCCCTGTGTTTCTAATGCAAATACAAATAAACCAGGAATTTTCATGCTGAACGCGAAATCCGCAGTTGAAAATTTAAAAGCATGTCTCGGTCCTGTGAAAAAAGGAAATTGGTATAATTTGCACAAGCTCGCTATAGTTTGGGTGCATATCTATAATTTGATGCTCAGCTTATTTATAGAGTCAGCCTCAGATAATATTAGCTAATATAAGAAAATGAGCAACAAAGGTTATTTTGGTTTTCTGTAAACTTACTTTGATACTATGGATTTTCACAGACAAGACCTATCCAAATATTTTATGGTCGTTTTGGCTAAACGATACCCACATGCTTCTTCCGTGAATTTTGTTTCTTGTAAGTGACACTGGGAATTACCATGACAATTGTGAGTAAATTTTGAGATATTTTTGGTAAGCACTTTCCTTGGCACTCACCTCCAAACGGTATTTAAAATCTGCAAGTCGGATGATAGCCACGCCCACTTATTATATATAGAATATTTTCCAAAATAAAAAAAATTATTTTGCAGTGCACCTATAAGGATAAAATTTGGTGTGTACATTAACATTAAGGCACAAAATAAAATTTTCAAGAAATTTTTGAAAATGGGTATGGCACCGCCCACTTTTGATTAAGTCAAATTTAGAAATAAAATTAATCATAAATCAAAAACCGTTCAAGATATCAGAACCAAATTTAGCACACACTTATACTAATAGAAGGAATGTTCCGAAAAAAATAGGCGAAATCGGTTTAGGTCCACCCCCACTTTTATATAAAAGATTTTGAAAAGGATCATAGATATATTTAGTAGGCAATAACTTTGTGTACAAAAAGCTTTATATCATTTTTATTTCACTTTCGAAGTATCCGTGAACGAAGAAAAAAAAATATAAATTTTCGAAAATGGTCCCGGCCCCTTTTAGAGTGGATTATTTCACAAAAATTTGTATGCCAAAACTCCGGCAACAAATAATTTGTCGGAACGAAATTTGGCGAAAATGTTGAATATATAAAGGTCGCCGTTTATTGTAAAAATGGGTGAAACCGGTTAAGGGCCACTCCCAGTTTTTTAACCTAGTTCTGAAAAATTTGTTTGTAAAATGTAAAACGCGATATTTTTAAGAATATGCAAGCTATATCGATAAGATCTTGTACGATTTTTAAGCAAAACTCAACCGCAAAAAAGTTTGTGGATTTTGGATAAGTAGGCGTAACGCCACCCACTTTTCAAAGGTGATTGCTTATAGTTTCAACCCGATATTTCAATAAAAATTGG
The DNA here is from genome assembly GCA_949987695.1 of Merzomyia westermanni. Taxonomy (NCBI): domain Eukaryota; kingdom Metazoa; phylum Arthropoda; class Insecta; order Diptera; family Tephritidae; genus Merzomyia; species Merzomyia westermanni. The sequence goes on from OX465288.1 coordinate 191,925,649, forward strand.
TCAACTTCGTTTCAATAGTATGTAGTATCCCCTCGCCAAAAATTAGGCAAATCGGATTACACACAAGAAAAATATCCGGGCAAGTAGTTAATACCCCACTCCAATAGGGAAGTTATATATATTTTTTTTGATTTTTATACCTTTCATGAACATGAAATGTTTGTAAGTATGAGAAGAAGTATACTGAAATGATCAGGACGATTGACTAACAGATCAAAAGCACTGCTCTGGTGGTTGTCCCTCTCTAACTTGTGCAGCGAATAGAAGGAAGATCAACGCCAAAGTATTTACTGTAAATTTAGTCGGAATAGGCAGACGCCTGCAAATTAAAGAGTTGCCGTTGATCGATGATCACCACAACATGTACTAATTTTGTTTTGCCTTTATGCTGCGAAAAAAGAAAAGGGGAATAAAACGGGGCAATTTTTCTATACTGAAATTAATTGGGCTGCATACTCCACAAAATCTAAAAATTCCTAAAAAAGCCCTGAAAATTTTGTTGGAAATTCATTTTCAACTATAATTTACATTTTTCATATTAAATTTCGACCTATATATTTGGCAAAATTTATTATTTTAAATTATTTCACTGAAGCAGAAATTTGTGAACAAGGCGACAAAACTACCTGAAGTCAGACCTATTCTGTCTAGTGTATTTAGATTTAAGCCATTGTAAACAGAAACTTAAGGTACATATCTGTATGTAAAATCGTATTTTTTATAAATAGATATGACATGTTATAAATAAATATGTATGTACATATAAATTATTATTTTTTTTTTATTGTTAGGATGTATAGAGTAAGGCACATCATCCAATTACCTATTTACCAATAGCTATTTTAAGGTACAAATTTTGCATTTCGTTATTGAACTGCTTTTTGTTATTTTGTTAAAATCGCTACTTTGAGTATCGAGTCGTTTTGTTGCGACACTATCGGATACTCGATACTTGTAAAGCGATACTTCGAATGAGTACAGCATCGATACTTTCCATTCGATATCGTGTCGCTACCTGTAGTAAGTGATTAGAAAATAACGTAAAAAAGAAATAAAAACAATTATAATTTTCATATCAAAAAAAAACATTATTCTTCTTTCATTTATAGCCAGAAATACTTTGATTTGAACTACGGAAATTAGGCCAATCGATTTTTTGCTTTGCTCTTACGAAAATTCGGGTTTTATTTTAATCTATATTCAAATTATCTATAAAACGAGTGGCGTCCTAAACGTATATACAAATTTGAAACACGAACTGGATACCTTACCGGGATGGTCATGGGCTAAAAAATATTTTGATATATATAGGGGGCGTGGCACCTCCCATACAAATGGAATTTTTAACAGTCCGTATTTCTGGAATTATTTACGTTAGACTACTGAAATTTGGTAAGGGGTTATACGACATTAATCCCTACCACATCCAGAAAAACTGCGGATAACGAAAAAGAGGGCGTGGCACCTCCCATACAACTGGAATTTTTTATAGTCTATATCTCTGGGAGTATTTGGGCTAGAAAAGTGAAATTTGGTAAGGGGTTATATGAGGTCAATCCCTAACACCTGCATTTTTTTATAGGAATGGGGGCGTGGAACCCACGGGTATAAGCTAGTATATTATAGTAGCGAGTTTAGATAATGCTATTCGTTACGAAATACTTCGATATTTTGTTAAATCCTACCTATCAACAAGTATATAAAAAACCTAGAACTTTTCACTCACCTCACATCCTTAACTTGCACTCGCACTGCATTACAGCTCACCCCAGCATAACAACTCAATGTGCTCACACTTGCTGACAACTCGCCACTTGCCGACTGCCATTCGCTTTGAGTTTACAGGCGACTTGCATGCCACACTCGACGTTGTATACTATTGTTGCACTGTCAATAATGCAAACACCTTCCTCAAATGGCAATTTGTTTTATATTTTTTTTATTCCCCCTGCAGTTTCTTTTGTTTTTCTTCTTACTTCATTTGTTTCTTGCCGTTGGCCAATATGTACGTAAAACAACCACAGAAGTGTCGCTGTGTTGCTCTTACTCAACTGGCATACCCCTGCACAGGCAAGTGAAACATTTCGCGCTTACAGCATTGTGACAATTGGTGTAGAATTCCAGAAGTCAGTGTCGTAGGTTACTGAGTATATGGTGGAGGAGATTTTGAAACAAAGCTGAAAGTAGAGAGAAAGACGGTGTGAGTAAGAACAATGCTGGCACTTAAGCGAGTAGACCTCAAGAGCATCGATTATTTCAGACTGGAAATGGTGTCGGTTGAAATCGACTCTTATGTCAAAAAAAAAATACGTTATATAATGCAAGGATTTGTCGATAAAAAACAACAGAAAAAAATATTTTTTTTTAATTCTTATTGAAGTACTAGTAAACCCCGCTCGCTTCGCTGCGTCTTAGAACTAATGATAGACTGAGTCCGATTTTAATCATTATATCCCATGCCAGATAATATATGGAACTTAATTACTTCGCTTATTGCGGCACTCATTATCACCTTTCTTTTGATACCCATACTGTACTAAACACATTTTGGGTCACCATATTGATCCATAACTCCGAACCCGGTCGAGTTATCGTAATAAGGGATATCTTAAATTTAGCGAGTGAAGAATATCGTATTATTACAGCTAAAAGTAAACTAATCGTAATTGTCAGTTTTGCTATCGATAGTTTTCTTCTTCTTCTTCAGTTTTGGAAGTTACCATAGGTGTTTACATGTCAAAATAAGGTTGTCACAAATACAATTAATGTGTAAAAAGACAATGGATCCTAGTTTTTTGTTTTATTTAAGCTCAAGTGATATTGAAAACGATGAGAAAGTTGTGCGCAAACAACTTAGAGATGAAAGTAACCCACTGGCACTATCAAAGATGCGTAAGTCAGGTATATGCATATACATACATAGAACAATCATCATCTGTGTTTATATTTTGCAGCTTTATCAAATGATTTCGGATGAACAAGGAGGCGTTCAATTATGATCTCACTAAAATTAATTTCAAGTGTCATGACACTGAATCGGTGCATTCAGTTCTGCAACTAGCTGCAACTCTTCCGCTCCTCGCGAATAGCGGATGTCAACACACTATTTGCAGTGATTGTTTGATTGGAATGTGCCAGAGCACCATATCCAAATTGACATCCGCAGTACTCCTTGTAATGGAAGCAAAATGGTGTCCCAAGTGTATACGTTTCGACTCGGAAGATTCGCAAAGATGTAAAGATTGGTTTGTGGAAAAACATAGAATTCCTGGAGGTAAATTCAAATTAACATAAATGTATGTGTGTAATTTAATATTTTGTCATTTTAAGTTAACGGATGTGTAGATGGTACGCACATTGGATTACAGAAGCCGACGAAAGATGAGCACGTATTCGCTTTGCAGTAGTTTTTCCCTGCGCAAAGTTTGGTATAAAATTGTTGGCCAAATCGGGATGTTCGCTAATAAATTTCGCCATTATGTCCTTTGCGTTAAATTAAGTTTATTATAGTGTGTCCTTTATCAAAAAAAAAAGGTTAAAATAATAAACATATACAAATATAATTTTAATATGCTTACATTTTGAAACATTTGTTTTTTGCTTCAATTTGTTGCGCCTTCAATTGAAAATTTGTGAACGAGTGACAATTCGAACGAACGAGTACGTTTATCTACTCGTTCACGTTTGTTATCATCTCGTTTTTCGATAAACTTGTACGCTCACGGCTGTCATAATCCGATATTAAAATTTTTACGTAGCGAGTTGCTCGTTCACGTTAAGAAAACGCTGTGGTCAGAAAACAATAGAAGAATGTTATGTTATGAAAATTATAAAAAATAAAAAAATTTTAATTAGAAAAATTTATTAATTGAAACAACTAAATTTTATTTAATAAAAATAAAATAAAAAATGAAAATAAGTTATCCGAGGGCCTACGTTCGCATCTGCGACCGCACGCATGGTAGTCGAGATGCTTATCACAGCGGTGCTCTCTAATACCGTACTTTACATTTATACAATGTGTTTTTGTATTTTGTTTTGCGTTGGAAATTTATGAATCAGTGATATCAACTATTGTTGAATAACTTCTAAAGTAAATTCGAACGAACAACAGAGTACCGATGTGTATTAGAATCGAGTTTCCAGTAGAACAGCCGGTCGAATAGAAGTACAGAGTAAGTTCCAAGCACACATTGTGAAACTGGTTTGAGTAGCCAAAATGCCGGCTTCTTTCGTCCCCGTTCGATCCTCCTTCCACTGCTGCAAATAAAAAATCTAGACACTCTACCTCGTCAAGAAATTCCGATTGGCTTAAAAAACGGCTTTCTCGCTTTACCACAACTGCCGCGTGCGAAAATGCGTTCGTCATGCCGAAAAAGGCTTTATAAACAAGTAAAGTATAACAACACAACAAACAAAATAAAAAACAAAAAAATAACAAGAACATTTGCAACATAAGGAATAAGGAAATTGCACCAAACATAAACAAAAGCATATTGAAATCGTTTCATCGATTGTGAATAAAACGGTAAAGTGTGGTTTAATGTTGTTTTTGTTGCTGTAACGGTTACTGTTGTGCACACGGCGGCATATGTCAACGAAAGTTGTTGTTGTAGCATTTGTTTTCTTGCTGCTTTTTTGGTTTACTTTGTGTATATGTTTGTTTTTGCAGGCATATAACAAACAAGCACAACAACAACAAAAGCAATTTAAAGCCTTGCAACAATATCAACAGTAGCAACAATTGCCATCGAACACTAATTGCAATATTCGCAACTGACCAAACGACAAACGGTGCACGGTGTTTGTATGAATGGCCAACAAGCACCAACAGCAATCGAATGTGGCAGCAGCAGCAACAATTGCAGATCGCGTCTTTGCACTGACCAATACGGCAACTGTGTGCCACAGTCAACATCACTTTGTTCTTGTTATTGCACATTTTTGGTATTGGCTGGCAACATTGGAATGCATCATATTTCGCACGCCATGAATTTAACGCGTTTTGTTGGCGTAACAAATTGAGTTTTTTGCAGAATTTTTTTGTAACGATATTTGTTTTGTTATGCGTTTTCTTATATGATTGGCGACTATTATTGGTTTTCGTGCCCTTGCGGTACTTGCATGCATACACGTACCTACGTATGTACACAAGTCCGTGCGTCTATGTGAATGGGAGTGTGCCATTCGGAGTTTATTTAAATTTATAACCATGCCAATTAAATGACAATTCTCTTCTCTTAACAACTGTACCGTAACTTCTGCGTACTCCAACTAGAAAATAAAGCGGAAAAGTGCAAGCTGTCATCGAAATAGTAAAGGCATTAGTTTACATGGGAACCAGCATGAATGCCAACATTGATGTCTGCCTAGGAATCCAATAAAAATCACTCTTGCCAATTACTGCTACTTCGGACCAGACCTGGTAAATAATGATTACTAACCGTAATGATTACCGGTTTGATTAATTACAGATTGATTACCATTACTTTCCATTTTAAATGATTTTTCTCCAATTAATTAAAAAAAATAATATAAAAAAATCATAGTACCATGACTATAAACGAGCTCAAGGCCAATAACAATAATTTTTATACCTACTTTTAGTCGCCTAACGGTGGTATGTAACGCCATAAACGGATCGAGATAGATATTGACTTATATATATCAAAATGTTCAAAACTCATAACAGAAGTGTCTTTATTAAAAACAATCAGCTGCCATAATAGATCTCTACTATGTATATAATGTTCGGTTCCACACGAACTTAGATTTCCTTACTTGCTATTTTTATTTATGAAAATTATTATTGTTTTTTTTTATTTTTTTAATAACTATTTTTAATTAATTATTAAAAGTTTTTATCAGAATAGCATAGGAACATTTTTTTTAGAGACAACCCCATAGCTTTTCTTATATCTCATGATTTTTTTCGATTATTAAAAAATAATCAAAAAAAGTTGTTTTGATTACTTTTGATTATTTTTGACTTTTTTTGATTTTTTTTTTAATTTTTAAAATGTGTGTAAATCAGCCAGATCGGACCAACATAGCTCCCATACAATCGATTGCTCCTATAAATGGGGTTTGGGCTATGTATCTTTAAATTATCAGGTTTGCAGAGTTTGTACTAATTGTGAGTAAGGACCGGACACTTAAAACCGTGTTGCGTATTCATGAAAGTTATAAAGTCTTCGGCACAGTCGAAGACAGCCGTTTCCTTACTTGTTTTTAATTAATTTTGATTTTTTTTGACTGTTTATTTATTTTTTCTAATCGTAATCAATTAATAATTTTTCAAAAAAAAAATTTAAATATTCATTACCAATTAAAAAGGCCGTCTAATTGATTGATTACTAATCAAACTTAACAGGTCTGGTATTGAAGTACAACTACTTCATCTCTCAATTTGCTCTTGAAGACTCCGGAGTAATTTTTTGTGAGTTTTTTGAAAATGTGTTCTCGTGAAGGTGTTCCATTGGAGCACTCCGAGGTAGACTAGGTGGTCCGCTCCTAGGACATCACATTATAAATTGCACAATATTTTTTCTTTAAAAGAAGTTTAGGTTGTACACTGAAAAAGGCTCTTTCTGTGTTTGTGAGGGGTGCACATAGTTCGACACCCAGTAGATGACTTACCCAATGGCGACAGCTATATCAATAACCGACCTGTTAGATAATGATTACTTATCCTAATGATTACCGGTTTGATTAATTATTTTCTTGAGAAGGCATTTAATGACTGATTACCATTACTTAAAACTTTTAATAACTATTTTCGAATTCATTAAAAAAATTATCTAAAAAAAACATGATTAATAACGTTGTTTTGATTATTTTTGATGCTTTTTGTTTTTGTTTATTGATTATTTTTTTCAGTATTGCTGTAGAAGCACATAAATATACCTATCAACAATGCTGAAAAAAATTAAAAATAATGAAAATTAATAAAAAAAAATATTTTAAATCAAAAAGAAAATCGAAAGTAATCAAAACAGTTTTTTTTGATAATTTTTTTTTATTTTTTTGATTATATTTGATTCTTTTTGTTTTTTTTTATTTTTTTTTTTTAGTATTGCTGTAGAAGCACATAAATATACCCATCAACAATACTGAAAAAAATTTAAAATAATCAAAATTAATAAAAAAAAAATCAAAAAAATCCAAAAAAGAATCAAAAGTAACCAACGCCATTTTTTTTATAATTTTTTACTTTTTTTTGCAAATTTTTTATTTTTTATAAATTTTTTTTTTATCGTAATTAATAATTGCCTTTTTTGAAAAACAATTAAAATAATCATTACCAATTAAAAAAGCCGTCTAATTAATTGATTACTAACTACTAATCAAATTTAATAAGTCTGATCTATACAATATACTTTTTGGAACTTCTGTGAGGAAACTTTTGCGAAAAAAATGGAAAATTCTTTAATGTTGTTACCAACAAAGTTAAGACTTCAAGACCTCAATATTTTATATCATTTCCTGAACATTTTATTAAAGAAAAAATTGCTACTTGTATTTTACTCGATAGGTGACGATAGTGCTCAGGTCTTCACAAAAATTTTAGTCGTTTGCTGATTTGAACCATAGTAACAAAGAAAAACTGAACTGAGGCATCTTGAGAGAAATATTCCTAGCAGCAATTTACCCCGTTAAACATTAAATCAAGATTTTGGTCAAAAACCACACTCGTTTGAATGCTACAGTTACATATACTACGGGGTATGGCATACGTATAATGATTTAGATATTTGCTTACAACGGTCTGTCATAGTCTATTAGCGTTGATTTAAAGCAATTGCAATACTCTTTTAGTACTTCCGTTCCCTATCTCACTGGTTTATCCATCAAACAGAATGCATAAAGTACTCACAGCCCAAACCACTGGCAGTTAGTAATGATTATCATCGAAGCAATTGATTGGCTTACGACTAGATATCATTTTACGATAATTATGTTTTGGTCATGGCTGAAATAGAGCTGTACTTATAAACATACATACATATATGATATAAGTACTTAAGATCCAGCAACCACAACATATGAACCCCACATTCATCCATCAGCCATCTCTCCAAGTCAACTTACCAAACCATGGACAGCACAATCCCGATAATTGCTCACTTATTATAATGACACATAAATGTTTTGATAGCGTGCCATCAAAGTAATACTTTTAACTCCCCCCACTCTCTTAACCACCTCACCCTCCTTTGTTTAGTTGTTTGTTAACACTTTGCATCATTTTGCCACATCAAATAAGCAGTCTTGATTTAAATTGCTTACAATTGTGGTTATGCACAAGTCACTACCGTCACCAATTGTTTGTATGTTTGGAGTTGTAATATGCAAATCCATTGGTTATAAATAATTATGCATGTCTATATCTCAAATTGCTAGCAATAATCAGCTGTAATCGAAACCTACTTATCTTACAATTTCGTTTCGCTCAGATGAGTGACCAAATGGATTTTTCATGGGATAGATTTTATGTTATAGGGCACAGGAGTTTGAGTCAAAAATTTGCTACTTACAGCCAACTAGTAGTAAAATAATAGTAACGGCGACGGTTACATTTAGCGTGTAACAATCACGTAACTGCCAATAAATGTCTGACTTTGTTGAATAAGTAACTCTGTTTGAGGTAGCTTCTACCCGTAATGGTTACTTTGAAATTACTTAGATTTTATTTAGCATTACCAGTTGAGAACATAGTTATGACTAGTAAGGCAACTTTAAAGGTTTCAAAACTTTGGAATTAGCAAATGACGGTAACGGCGACTAGCTTATATTACTCAACTGCAACTTCAACGTTGCAGCTACTTTGAAGTGGCATTAATACATGTCCATGTCGCAGCTCTGTTTCAGCGACTATTTATGTTAGTTGGGCAGTGTGGGTCATTTCATTGGACTTCCACTTGGAAGAAAAAATTCAAGCAATGTTCCAACCAATCAACAATTATGAGAAACTTTCGTTTGGTGATGCCTCTCCGCTACAATTATAGGGAGAGTGTAGATCTGAAGCTTTATTCACTTATTCGATCTAACTGAATCAATTAAAAACAAGTAAGAAAGTCTAAGTTCAGGTGGAAACGAACATTAAATACCTAGTAGTTATCTATTACGGCATACCAATTAACGCAGGTCTATTTTAATACTTTTCAGTTCGTATTATAAAGCCAGCTGATTGTTTTCACTAAAAAAAACCATTCTGTTAATTTTCATTAAAATATCTAGTTCAAACTACAAGCAATCGTCTTTGAAAATGGCAGAATTTTTATGCTGAAAAGCGGGCGGCGGCGCGCCACTTCCCCGAAATCCACAAAATATTTTTTGGTCGAGTTTTGCTTAAAAATTGTATTATGTGTGCAAGGTCTTATTGATATAGCTTACATATTTATAGAAATATCGCGCTTTAAATTTTACGAACAAATGTTTCAAAACTATGTTAAAAAACTGGGCCTGGCCCTTAACCGACTTCGCCCATTTTTACCACAAACAGTTACCTTTGTATATTCAAAAATTTTCGCCAAACTTTACTTCGACAAATAAATTTTTGCCAGATGTATGATTAATAGTATTTCTGAATTTGAGTCAATCAAAAGTTGGCGGTGTCACACCCATTTTAAAAAATTGTTTGAAAAATGTATTTTCTGCCTTAATGTTAATGTTCACACCAAATTTTATCCTTATAGGTGTATTAAGTAGTGAATTATCACTTGTTTTGTATTTTCGATATATATAAAAAGTAGGCGTGGCTATTATCCGATTTCGCCCATTTTAAATAGCGCTCAGAGATGAGTACCAAGGAACTTGTACTACAAATTTCATTAAGATATCTCAAAATTTACTCAAATTATCGTGTTCTCATACGGAAAGACGGATATATGAGTCAATATCTATCTCGATTCGTTTATGCCGTTACATACTACCGTTAGGCGAATTAAGTTAATGTACCTTGTGTGCGTAGCACTACTAGGTATAATTAAAACGAAGCTACTGAATTGAAATGGTTTTGATAGTCGTAGTAACAACTATTAATGAGCGGGGGTAGCACTCAGTCTGTCCAAGGTCAAGTAGAGATCCCACAAGCGCCAAGTGAATGATTACAAAATAAGCATGTGTTAAGATCGCTCCTGAGATACAAGGACCAAGACGGGGAAGTAATTGCTATCGCACAGTCTCTTCTAAGGTAAGGCGACTGATAATTATCATTATGATTGTAATCAGCGACAGGACAACTTTAAGTGACCACATGGCTTAGGAGTGGGTAGTGGAAGTGAGAACACGATAGCAACAGGTGAGCAGGGGCTAAGCTGCAGTCTTGTACGGCGTATTAGCAGAAGAAGTTTACGACGGGAGCTGAAGAGCAACTGAGATTCTCAGTTGGTCGTAGTAGTTGGTAACAGATGGCGAAGGCGAGAATGGAGAAGCAACAGTTGAACAACAGTGGAGCTGTGATATGGTATGGCACATTCGGCACACATAGCAAGTGACGACAGTTGAGAGAGGGTGGCATTGTGACCTACAGTAGCAGAAGTGTACAGAAAGAGTTGAGCCAGATTGATGGGCTGATCATAAAGCGATTAAATTGTAGGGTAATAACATTTTGCTGGTTATACGTTCCCAGAAAAATCAAAGTCAAGGTCAATAACCAATATTCAGACACCCTTCCCCTATACAATGGCATACCCCTAGGTTCTCCTCTTTCAGTCGTACTATTTCTAATCGCCTACAACAAATTATGTGATATTATCACGCTACACAAAGAAGTAGAGCTCTGCGCATACGCAGACGACTTTCAAATTATACGTAAACTAAACAAAAATAAAAACTCAACCGTAAACCTTGACAATCTGATCACCGACATTCAAAATTGGTGCAAATACTCAAACATCTTCACATATGCAGAAAGAAAAACTGTACCTGCACAATCGCAGCCAACAATATGATTTTCGAAAACACTACTTCCCTTAAAATTCTAGGTGTACTCATCAACAATCGATACACCTGGTCAAACCTCCCTCTCAAAACGACTTAACATAATAAAATGTTTGGCCAGTAACAAATTCAACTCCAACCCATCAACGCTTATAGCAGCAGTCAATGCCCTTCTAATGTCAAAGATAGATTACGGCCTATTCTTGTATGGATACAGCGCTAAATCCCAAACAAACAATACGAGCCGCTCTAGGAGCCTTTCGGACCACTCCAGTCACTAGCCTGCTACACGAAGCAAATATCAAACCTTTAGAAACTCGCAGAGACTTAATAACTTCCAAACTAACTAAGCAGTTGTTAAAAAGCAAAAATAGTCCTATTTTCTCTATTACCAAACGCGTGCACAAATCCAAAAAACAACCCAAAATACAATCAGCGCTATACAGAACTATTAATATAGCCCAATCCTTAGAAATTCCGTGCCTACCAATCAATACTCCACCAGAAAGACATCCTCCTTGGTTCCTAAATCCCACTTCCATAAACACCAGCCTTAGAAAATTCAATAAATCAAACACTGCTCCCGAAATATATCGAAGCAATTTCCTGGACATACAAAGCAAACTCATCAACAACCAGTTTATGTACATCGATGGATCAAAAACACCTAGTGCAGTATCCTTCAGCATAACCACCTCTAATACAGTTCTAAAAACTTCCCTTCTCCCCGAATACACACCACAGTTTTCACAGCAGAAATAATTGCTATTGCAGAAGCCCTTAACATAGCAAAACAAAACCGAGGACGCTATGCTATTTGCAGTGATTCCCTTTCAGCATTCGACGCTATCTCGAACTCAAACAACACCAATTACTACGCCTTCATAATCAGAAATACGCTCATAGAATCCCACCCTAGAATAATCCTTATTTGGATACCCGGGCACGTAAAAATTCCTGGCAACGAACTTGCTGACTTAACTGCTAAAGAAGCTATGAACTCACCTCTAATGATGACAGTAAACTACAATCACGACGACATCAAGAATTTTACAAAAATACACTTTACCAAAATACACAGATCACACATACACACCACTACAACATGGTACAAAAACATAAGCGTTCAGCAGCCATGCATTCAAACATATCTCAATTTCCCACACAATGATGATCCTCATAGACTAGATCTAACGAAATTCATTCGCCTCAGATTAGGCCACATAAACCTAACACACCAACACAGATTTGATAATAACTTACCCCAAACATGTCCCTACCGCAACTGCACCACACCAATCGATGTCGCACACATCCTAAACGACTGTAGGATATTCCATAACCAGCGCTCAAATATATTAACCCAAAGTCCAAATACATTACTATCAAATCCCAATCACCAAAACATATCATCAATTATCCGATTACTAAAATCATCCCACCTTTACTTCAAAATTTAGAAAATAAGATTTTAAACTTTACTTCACATATTATTAACAGAAATTTTACCTAGTACTCAGATACAATCACATACATATACTCGTATACATGAATTAGCAATTAAACCATATCTAGTCGTCAGCTGGCGGCCGCCGTGGTGTGAAGGTAGTGTTGCCGGCCTACCACACCGAAGGTCCATGGTTCGAGCCCTGGTACAGGTAACATCAAAAGTGATTTGAAAAAAGTTTTTCAAAACGGGGTCGCCCCTCGGCAGTGGTTTGGCAAACTCTCCGAGTGTATTTCTGCCATGACAGGCTTCTCAGCAAAAAATTCGTCTCCTTTGTAGATGCCGTTCGGAGTCGGCAAAAAACTGTAGGTCCCACCAATTTGTAGGGAAAAATTCAAATCGGCACACCGCAAATTGGAAGAAAAGCTTGGCGCAAAAATCTCTTAGGAGGTTTATGATGATATACCTGTTGTATATCGCGCCATAGATAGATAGATAGTCGTCAGCTGATGGCCCTTGCTGCTATAGCTGTTCCGTTAGATTCTAATTTTAATTATAAGCTAACGTTAATAAATAAATAAATAAATAATGGTTATACTTTCTCTGACCAGTATTGCTGAACACATCTTCCATAATCACACGCTGTATAGTCAGCGTAAGACTGTAAAGCAGAGGCTTACCTCTTTCCCGAAAGGCGTGAACTGAATTCATTGTCCTTCGCTGTACACATTCCCTGTCTAGATGTTGTTGTTGTAGCCACAAAGTACTCCACGAAAGTGGTCATTTGTCTTAAAGAAATCGGTATGCTTTGGTTCTAGCCAGCTTTGGTTTTAGTGGCCTCTTACGGAAAGCATACCATGCCTGCGTATATTTTAGGGCTCTGGTATCATGCTATCATTATGACGGGAACAATGTATGATGGGTCGGGTTCTGTGCCATCAATAGCCGTGTGAACCATTATGGTAAAGAAGGGTTTTGAATCGATTTACCACATTGCAATTTGCAACACGTCGTTCTCGCATAAAAAAATGTTTAGTAGCCCACTTAGTCCGAAGTAGCACTTGTTGGTCAGGGTGAATTTCCTTTGAATTTGTCGGCTGAGATTATTTTTAATAATTAAGCTGGTTTCCAAAAATGCTCTCATTTCTTATTTTTTATTTTAGGATAGCAAACACTTTGTCTTGTTCTTTTTAACTGAAATATCCAGTTTTTCGCCTATGTGACAAGGCCAGAGAAGGCTCAGTTAAAAAGTACAAATGTTCGCAGTAAAACTAAACTAATATTTTGTAAACTGAAGTCTCAATAATGCAACTCAAAAATTCTCATACTCTATCCAGCTAGCTTTCTGGAATCCCATGAACTGTACAAACTGCCACTCTAATCCACTTGGCAATACCACCTTCCCCTTCCTATCTATTCATTCAACGTTTTGGCACGCATTTTGTTAACTCCAGCTTTAACGCACTCAGCTACAATGTAATTCGCTTAAAGTTCACATAATTGGAATATGACGGCATTGCACTTTAATTTGCGCATGCGCAGCCACATATAATACGCTTGATTAAATGCAATAGCATGCATAAGTACACAGATATTATATACGTATATGTGCCGCAAAAAAATGATGGAAGTGATTAGGAGGAATAGTTTTAAGTATTTTATTTCGCTTTGTTGTTTTTCCGACAGGGTGCAACGTTGATGTATATTGGAACGATTTTCAGTCATCCCTTGTCCAATTTGATTTTGTAATCACCCGATTACGGCGTTCCGCCATCCTCAGTGTTTAGTTTAGTTTTTCTTCGTTTTTTCGTTCGAACGAAACTAAACACTGAGAATGGTGGAACGCCGAAACCGGTTTGTTACAAAACCAAATTTGACAAGGGATGCCGGGCTTAAATGTTATATATAAGCAGTATGGAATATCAAATATGTGCATGAGATTGTTCCTAAGATAAAGAAAGCGTTAAATCTATTTCAGAATATTTTTGGAGCACGAACTGTCTTCGATTTTATTTGATTAGCGCCCTATCTCAGAATTAGATATAAGATACCAGAGCCGGTTAAAATAAATATCAAAAATGCAGCCAGATACTATGTTAACAAAACCCTGGCGAAAAAATGATTTCCAGGCTTATCGAAGAAACAGCAGTTCAAAGTAATTGGTAAGAGCAAATAAGATTCAAAGTAGCCCTTGTTGCCTTATCCAAAGAATTCAGAATATAGAACAAACGTAAGAAACGCTTTTAGCAGCGGGAGATGGAGAAACTGTTTAAGAGTAACTGTTTCAAATTTCTTCTTAGCAAAAGCGGCTTTTCAGAAACAGTCTAAGACGTGGCAGCTATACGTACAAGCTCTTAGAGAGCCCGAAGAGCTCCAAAGTCATATCTAGACCAGCTCTGTATCCAATTCTCGACTTTAGCCCATGAAAAATTAGGCACAGTCTTCAACTTACAAATTTGCGATGATAGCTTACTGGGCAAAGCGTACTCTTAGCTAACAAAATATATATAATATATATATATTATGACCAGACTCCATACTCAGAGTAAAGAAAGATGAAGTGAACACAGTCAACATAGAAGGCTCTTAAAAACGTAAAAACCCATCTCAGAGCCTGCTACCATATCTTCTAATTGGGCGTTTGCCAAAAAAATAAATGTCGTAGAGATTTGGTCTTCGCAAAATTCGATTTCTCAATAATCGATTTTTTCCTATGAAGAAAGTTATCGATATTTGCTCATAAATCGCCTTTTATAATATAAATCAAAGGCCTGGTCGATGTATTAGTAAAAATATATTATGAATTATTAGATCAAATAAAATTATTTAAGGCAATATGTACAAAACAAATAAAAATAAGTGAATTGCCTATTTGACACTATTTACAAAAGTAGATTTAAAATATGTGATTCTTATAGTCGACACTTACCATTAGTACAATCGATTCAAAAAAATCGAAAATCAAAAAATAATCGATTGAAGTTAAAATCGATTATTCATTTCCAACCCTATGCTTTTTTTAAATAAATGTAAATCGTTTTCTGTAAAGGGCTAATCTAAGACTTTGGTCTATCACCCATTAAGTTTCTTTTTTAAACAGCCTCTTTGGAAATATTGGGCGTTTCATATTCGTCATTTCGATGCAAGACAAAATTGTATCAGCTTGCTTAAAAAAGATTTTGAATTGAAAACAACAAGCGACAAGTTCATACCATGATTTTCAATGCAATCTTTGAAATGTTTAAAACAAATTCCTCTTGGTATTTTTTCATACATAAGTCGCTGAGTGCTTACGAAAAAAAATTACTAAGAAGAATTCCTGATTTTATGTAATCCTTTGTCTTAACTAAAATGAACCCTACATAAGGTGCTCATTTTTTTTTGCTCGCCTGCCGTGCAGTTCAATTGGCTCTGTGATGTCTGTGTGTTTGCTGTCAGCTTAGTTCACAATCAATTTAAATGCAATGCGTATGACACATGCATGCACAGCAACAGCAACAACAATAACAAATGCATTGTGCGCAGCTAATTCAACAATTATTTTACTTGTTGCGCTTTGCAAGCAATTTGTACAAAAACTATTTATATACATATACTCGCTTGTAGATAAAAGATAAGCAGTTCATTATATTTTTTGTTTATTTGTTTTTATAACTTATTTGATTTTAATTTTAGTTTGTGTGTGTGCATGTTTATTTTCCATTTTAATGCACAAAATCAACAAAGTCAATGCAATTATCGCAACGAAATTACAACAATGCAATGTGCCACATGCAATTAAGTGGCTAATAAGATGTATATATATATATATATATATATATGTACTAACAGTTGCTGAAAAAATAATAAAAGTGAGGTTGTTAAATTGTAATTTAATTGCACATTTCTCTACAAAAATATTTTCTTAACTTTTTGGAACTTGCTGCACAAAATAATTCTTTAATATTGTAACTATAGTCGGTGACTTTTTAAAAAAAAAAATTTTTTTTTTGGAAAAAAATTATTTTATTTTCAAACATAGTCCATTTTTATTCGTGATACAATATATACATACTAGATACAATTTTTTCTTCTTTTTAAGTTTAGCGTTTTTTAAATTTTTGTATTTCTTTCTGATAAAAGATTTTGCAAAGCTCTCGAAATAGGCATTATTTTCAGAAATTAGTTCTTCCTTTAAACCGAACTTTTACCGCTAAGCATTTCTGCAGCTTCGCAAAACAAAACCCTTCCTAAAATAGAGCTCTAAATAACCGTGGTATATGGCAAAAAAAAGAGATATTTCTCAAAAAAAAATATTATTAAAAAAAGTGTTTCAGCTGATTTTTGAGAAAATTTACAAGTACAATTTTTTTTATATATTTTCTTTTATTTCAAACTTTTTTTGTTTAAAAACAAAATTTATTAAAAAAATTCTTATAAAAAAATTTTGTTTGTGTTTTGTCTTACACATTTTTTATTAAACAACAAAATTTTATAAAAAATTATTTTACCGAAAAAAAAAACAATTTAATAGTTTTATAAAATTTTTACTTTTTTTTAGCTTAAAATTTATTAAAAATAATCTTATGAAAATCAAATGGTGGAAAAACCATCTTATAAAAAATTTCATTGAAAAAATCTCACAAACATATTTTTTTCGCTTGAATTTTTAAAAAACTTTCAAGCATACCATCTTCTGGATTTTTTTTAATTTAAAATTTTATTTGTATTTAAAAAATATTTTTATTAAAGTCTCTCAAAAAACATTTTATTGAAAAGAATCTTATACATTTTTTTCCTTGCAAATTTTTGAAAACTTTGAAGCATACAGTCATTTCTGATTTTTTTTTATTGAAAAAAGGTGTGAGGAAATTTTTTCCGTTGAATTTTCACAAGAATTTCTTTTAGTTTTTGAAACTGGAATTTTTTTGTCTCAAAAACATGTTATACATTTTGTCTTAAAAAAAATTATAAAAAAAATTTAGAAAAAACATTTGTTGATAAAAATGATTTATAAACAGTTTTATTCGTTTTTGATTTTTATTATTTTTTTTTTAATTTAAATTTTTTTTTGTCTTAATAAAAAAAAATGTATTAAAATAGAAACTCTATAAAAAAATGATATTGTTAGAAATGATTTTAAAATTTTTTTTTGGTTGAATTTTTAGAAAATTTCCAAGCATACAATTGGTTTTGATTTTTAATTTGAAATTCTATTGTCTTAGAAAATGTTAATAAAAAAAAAAATTTATAAGAAAACACATTTTGAGGAAATTGTTTTTTGCGGTTACATTTTTGGAAAACTTACAAAAAAACTGTATTATTTGATTGTTATTTTTCATTAAAAATTTTTGTGAACAATTTTGAAATTTTGCCATAATATGCCCAGAATTATTTTGAACTAGTTTTCCCTATGCAATATTATTATTAACATCTGCAGGGCAAACGGCCCAGTCGGGACTTTCGTAGCCACTTTCACAAAAGAGTAGCTGTAAGTAAATGTATACGAGGTGTGTTCAAAAAGTATCGCGAATTTTGAATTTGCGCTGGTTGCGTATATTCGAATTTCGAATTTTTTGTGGCGTTATGTTGGTACTCATGTCTCTCACTTATGCCGACAAGCTCGGCCATTTTGAATGTTCAGTTAATTATTGTGTTTTGGATCGTCTTCGATTTTGACCTATTTTTTTACCAAAATTGCTCAATTGTGACCAAAAACAGCATCGCATGAACATTACTAATGAGATGTTAAACTCTGTCCGCGACGACCCAAATTTGCTCCAGAGGGTCATAACTGGTGACGAATCGTGGGTTTATGGTTATGACGTGGAAACCAAAGCTCAGTCATCTCAATGGAAGCTGCCGCACGAACCAAGACCGAAAAAAGCGCGCCAAGTTCGGTCGAATGTGAAAGTTTTGCTGACAGTTTTCTTCGATTGCAGGGGCGTGGTGCATCATGAGTTCTTGCCACAGGGAAGAACGGTCAATAAGGAATATTACCTGCAAGTTATGCGCAATTTGCGCGAAGCAATCCGCCAGAAACGCCCGGATTTGTGGAAGAACAAAAATTGGCTTTTGCACCACGATAACGCCCCTGCTCACGCATCGTTGCTTGTGCGCGACTTTTTGGCCAAAAACAACACACTAATGATGCCGCAGCCACCGTATTCCCTAGATCTGGCCCCCTGTGACTTTTTCTTGTTCCCTAAACTGAAGAGGCCCATGAAAGGACGACGTTACGCTTCTCTTGACGAGATAAAGACGGCATCGAAGGAGGAGCTGAACAAGATACAAAAAAATGATTTTTTGAAGTGCTTCGAAGATTGGAAAAACCGTTGGCACAAGTGTATAATATCTCATGGGGATTACTTTGAAGGGGACAAAATACAGGGTGTTTTTTTTACAGGTTTGTTTTTCGAATAGAGATAAAACTGGCATTTTGTGGTCAAATCTGGCAACTCTAATGTCATTTATGTTCAGTTTGGTTTGCCATTTCATCATGAACAGGTTGACAAAAGAACAACGCTTGCAAATCGTGCAAATTTATTTCGAAAATAATGGTTCAGTTCGCGAAGTTTACCGTGAGCTCCGTCCATTTTATGGTCGACATAATCGTCCATCAGAGCAATTAATTCGGTTAACCATGGATCGTTTTCGCACTACGTTTACTCTATGTGATAATACGCATCCGCAGAGACGTCGAACAGTGCGCACCGAAGAAACAATTGCCGCTGTAGAGCAAAGTGTTGAAGAGGACCCGAATGAATCGATTCGCCACCGTGCACAGCAATTGGAGCTTTGTCCATCAACTTTATGGAAGATTTTGCGCAAAGATCTTGGCTTGCGACCTTACAAGATCCAGCTTGTGCAAGAATTAAAGCCGCGAGACCATGCAATGCGTCGTGATTTTGGTGTATGGGCCGAAAATGAGATTGATTTCGATGCTGATTTTCATCGCAAAATTTTGTTCAGTGATGAGGCTCATTTTTGGTTGAATGGCTACGTCAACAAGCAAAATTGCCGCATTTGGAGTGAAGAGAATCCACATGAGACCCTTGAAACGCCATTACATCCACAAAAACTGACTGTTTGGTGTGCTCTATGGGCTGGTGGAGTCATTGGGCCATACTTCTTCCGCAATAATGCTGGAGAGGCAGCTACCGTTAATGGAGACCGGTATAGAGCCATGATAACCGACTATTTTGTTCCCGAATTGGATGGCATGAATGTGGATGAGTTGTGGTTCCAACAAGACGGCGCTACATGCCACACAGCGCACGTCACAATCGATTTATTGAAGGAAACATTCGATGAGCGCATAATTTCGCGGAATGGACCTGTCAATTGGCCACCAAGGTCGTGTGATTTGACACCATTGGATTATTTTCTTTGGGGATATGTGAAGTCGCTCGTCTACACCAACAAACCAGAAACGTTAGGGGAATTGGAAGCCAACATTCGTGGCGTTATTGCCGACATACGGCCCCATATGCTCGAAAAAGTGGTTGAAAATTGGACCTGTAGAATTGGCTTTATTCGAGCCAGCCGCGGCGGCCACATGCCAGAAATCATATTTAAACATTAATGGCATAAAATTATCCTTGCAATAAAGCCAAATTGATGGACCTTAAAACGAGTTTCTTGTGTTTTATTTCAATTCGAAGTTCTATACCCCTAAAAAAAACACCCTGTAGATATTCATGAATAAATAAATAATTTTTGAAAAAACACAAAATTCGCGATACTTTTTGAACACACCTCGTACAGCATGGTTTGGAGCTAGCCCTAGGCTCACACGGAAATTAAACCATTGGAAATTATTTCTTCCATATTTCTAACCTGACTTCTAGTTAACCATAAAGTCATGCCGACACCACCCAATTGATGCAGAATTCAATCAAATGGGAACATAAAATTTAACTTTCGTCTAATTTTTTTGAGCTGACCCCGAGCTTACTTAAAGTGATTATAAAATTGAACACCTCTTATTCTTCATTTTTCTAGGCTGACTTTTAGCTCACCATAAGGTAATGCAGAAACCAATCAGTTTATACCTTGCTTTATTTTTTTGTTAGTTTTGACTTCCAACTTTCAAAATTTTTTCATAAAAACATAATTTATGGAAGATGAAAAAACTTTTATTAAATCGAGCTATTTCCGTGGAACTAATTTTAATGTCAGGTGAAAAAAAATTTAAGTAATTAAAAAAGACCTAAAGTACAAGTCAAACTCATATTTATTATTGTTCAAAATATATTTTTTAAGAGAGACAATTCGTTCGGTATGCAAAACCGATTTTGAAACTTCCATTACCAATCGCAACAAAACTTATTAAAAAGTTCAGTTCGCATTTATATTAAAATTTAAAATATAAAAATCGACAATAAAAATTGTATAGTAATTATTATCACTGGTCTTGAGCTCGCAAAACTTACAAAAAATATTTAAAATACAACTTAATTTAGTTTTGAAATAATATATTTTCTAATACATGAGTGTCTATTTTGTTGAAAAAATTTCTGAATTTGTTTATCTTGATTGATTGGTATTAATACTCTCATATGACGAACTAAACTCATGGTCATACTAGACGAACTAAAAGCCATATTAAAAAATTAACAAAAAAAAAATTTAACTAACAATTATCTCAAAATAGTTATCTTTAATTACCCCCTGCGGGTTAGGGGTTTAGAATATGCCCGAGGTAGGCATACCGGTCGTAAGAGGCGACTAACATGCACAAAGGTAATGACGTGCAACTCGATGGTTGATCTACGAATATGATGCCTCTCACCTCTCATTACCCATCTTATCCTTCCTTACGGAAGGAGGGGGACATGGCCTAGAAGGTTTCACTGGTCATAAATCGCTACCACGACAGTCGGGCAGTACCGCTAGGGAGTACCGGAGCGTACCGGGTTCAAATCCGACCAAGGACTGTTAATTCGACAACACTCCCCAAAACCTTCGGGGAGTGTTTTTTCGTTACCACAACAACACAACAACAACAGTTATCTTTAATTTGTTTTGAAGAAGTTGGCTTGTAGTTAGCTGAAAGGTATGCTGAACTAAATATTACCTCCTAGGCCATGGCCATGTAAAATAGTCCGGCTGTTTCATACCAAGTATTCAACTTAAAATGAAGAATTCCAAGTACCCTGCTATTAAATGTATGTATGTATTTATTATATGGAAGCATTTTCTTATTTAAACTTTTAATAATTCTCTTTAGCCTAGTCAATAACATTACTAAATATTTATTTTAAAAGCCTATTCTGGCCGTGACAAGTATTTTAATTAACTTTTATTTCTCATTTTTCTATGCAGTGACTGCCACAAACACAGACAAAATTAAACGGTAAGTTAAGAAACTATAACGGATAAATACAAACAAAAATTAAAAAAAATTCAAATGCAGAAATTAAAAATCACTTACCCAAACAAAATTGGAAATTAAAATAACAAAAGCGACTAAAATGCCAAGTCATTCACCTTATAAGCGAGTGGTTTAGCTCAATAGTACTTGTAATACAAACCTGCAAACACACTTGCTATGCTTTTCATGGATTTATTTTATGTTTTGTTGGCTGCTAAATGCGAAGTTGATTGTGTAGTAGGTAGGCAGGAAGCATTTGAATTGATTGCGGGCGGTGGCATGTCGAATGTCGACTTCTCAAAATTACTCATTTACGTTCAAGCACAATGGCGAGTGTTGAAGTTAATTACTCACATAAATACAAGCGTGCAAGTCTACTTATAATATTCATTCGTCTATACTTATGTAGATCCAAAAAAGAAAAACCACGCATGCGAACAAAAATCATATACAATTTCCAAACCAACAAACAAGGTGTATGCGTGAAGATTAAAATCGTGAGTGCAGCTGTTGGAAGAAATTTGAAATAAATGAATTATTTTAGACTTGACTCATGTGTAGTTGTGTAGAACCCGAATTGTTAATTTGCTTAGTACGGAAAGCGTCTTTTTATGGAAAAGGTATCTCTCATTTGTCTGGTAAATACAAGGTGGCGCAAAAGTAAGCTTCCGATGTTCAGCATATCGATTGTGGCACGTGCAGTCTGTGCTGTTGCACCGTCTTGTTGGAAACACATGTTTTCCAATCCCAATTCATCAAGTTGCGGCAAAAAGAACTCGTTGATCATTGCTCTGTAGCGCTCAACATTCACAGTAACCGTTTGGCCCCGACCGATTATTGGTCAAATAAATAGTCAGCAATTTTCCGCGTTCTGGAGCAGTGTAGCGTAACATTGTTTATTAACGTGTATTTCGCATGTGTTTACTACACAAATGTCATAACAGAACTGACTTTAGGGGCCAATCGCAAAATTTATAGCATTTTCTGATAGGAGGATTACTTTTGCGCCACCTTTTACAAATTTCAGTTGAGCTCTTTACAATCTCAATTTGAGTAACATTTGGGCACTAAACTCATTCTTAAAGCTCAAGCGAAGTCTTTAAAATATATCAAAAATAACAGTTGATATCACTCTGAAAGAAAAAGCCATATATGAAGGTTTCTTTAGTGGTTGTATTGAGACCTAGCCAACGAACTCCTTTGGCTGTAATACGCTGCTCTATACTCATATCTGAAAGCTCATTATTTAATAACCTTCAAAACAAACTCGGCATTGAGCACACAAGAAGGAGTACAAATCTTGTCTAGAACTTTTCTGCCCTATTATTCAAGGGTTATCGCATCTTTTTTTGATACCTAGGCAATCATTTTGTTCGTCATCCAGCCACAAGCACCACCTGTTGCCAAAGAAGAACGCAAACTTTCGAAGGAGACAGGAATCACACTACGCCAACTTCGATATGGATACTGTAACAGATTATACTCTTACCTATATAGACTGAACATGTTGTTATTGTTGTTTGTAACGTCAAAAACCCTCCACGATGGTTTTGGGGTGTGTTGTCGAATTGACAGTCCTTAGCTGGATATGAGCCCGGCATACCTAGTGTTTGCTCGGCATGTGGCGTGTTTCCCCATGACAACAACCATGTCTTCAACTGCTCAACGGAGTGGACTTCTCTAACACCAACTTTACTCTATTGAAATCGTTAGCAACCTGGGACTTCCGTTTGAAGAAATTGAGGACAATATTAGGTAAGCAAAGCTACTAGTAAGCACCGCTTAACATTGTTAGAGCAACAATGTAGCTACAAAGGTGCAGATAGCCCGATTATTAGATGTAGGACGCACTTGGTCATGTCTTGTTGTTGTTGTTGTTAAGAGTGCTTCGCCCTACCCAATGGGCTCGATAACTCTAAATTGTGGTCATGTCTTCTTTTACCGTAGTCAGAATTTCCTGGTTTCTTTATCCAGAGCAGAGAAGCACTACTCACGGGGCGCTTGTTAAGATCAATGATTTCAATATCATCTGCTGCTCGCACTTATTTCTATAGCATCAAGTTAAGTCGAGTGTTGAGTATTGACTGTGAGGGTCGAAAGCGTTCTTTCCAATCCAGCTGTTTGTATTTCTCATAGCCTTTTGAGTTTTGCAGAAATCAAACTCAGACATGACAGCATACAAGGAGTTCCTTTTCGCGAAAGCAAATCAACAAAGATGTGGGGATATCTTATGTAACATATAATAGACTGTGCCCGATTTTAATCGTTATAACTCCCAAACCAGTTGAGATATGGAACTTGGTCACCTTGCTTATTGCAGTACTCATTAGCACCTTTCGTTTGATACCAATAATGTACTAACACATTTTGGGTCACCCTAGTCCCCATATTGGTCCATAACTCCAAACCGGTCAAGCAATCGTAATAAGGGATATCTTAGATTTTCCATTATACGTCTAGTAATGCAACGTTGAAAGCAATTTTAAATAATCTTCAGTAGTTTTTGAGTGATACGCATACAAACAGACAGACATACAGACAAAAATTCTAAAAACTGTTGCCTTTGATTCTATTGGCTCAATAATGTTCCATTTTTATATTTGTCATCAATATTTCCATTGTACAGATATTAGCCTGTTAAAATTTTATTCTATCTGAGAGAAAGAAAATAGTTATCCGCCTGGGAAGATACTCTTGGTAAGGTCGAATATTGCTATCAGAGAGTGGATGTGAAAGCCGAATAGGGAATCCATCTGTCGAGTGAGCAGCTTCTCAGCTAAGGCTAGTGCATATCGCTGCGCTCACAACATTGTTATATTGGTTTATATTAGCACATGGGATGCTAAGGTCACCTTAAACTTACCAATGGGATAGGCCACCTAATGGAGGCCGCCTTTTCTACCTTTAAAGCTCACCGTCCCGAAAGCGGGACTGAGTGAAACTTTTTTTCAAATTTATAGAGAGAAGCTTACTCTTACATAATCCCTCTTAACGAAATAAGGTGGACTTCATCCCAAATGTTGCAATACCGAAAATTCGAGACCCTCATACACCAAAACAGCTCTCATCTTCATATGACTCATGCATTACAAACATAAACATTTCAGTGGTAAAACGACGCAGCTTAATTAAGAGGATTCCGTAAGTAAGCTCTCTATGAGGATACAGTAAGTAAGCTTTATGCAGCCTACAGCAAGAACAACAACAACAAATAACAAACACAAACTTAAAGTATGCACCTAAAAACGCATTAACCGCTACTAAATCTTGAAATATTTTCCATGTTTTACTTAGTTTCGTTAACGAAGAACATTTGGTGAGAGAAGCAATGCTCGAGGCGAGTAGGCAAACAGAAGACTTGTGTTAATTGGAATATGTGGGATGTGCGGTGTGAGATTGTTCATGAATAGTACAAGTGCGTGAGCTGAAGTTTATGCGTTGAAAGATGTTTAGTATGGCACACAATCCACATGTTTAAGGTGTGAAGTTGCCAACAACCATAAAACAAATAAAAATGTGTAGTGTAGTACCACAGACTCCGTTTATAATAACCTTGAAGGGGAATTAGCTATGGAATATTTATGAGACGCATGTTAGTGATGAGCTGATGAAAGGCAAAAAACCAGCTAAGTATTTGCGGTTGGGGAGTTCGATGCATCAAAGTGGAAATCAAACTTTCATGCAGTTTTTAAATGCCGGAGAGATTCAAATAACTTGAAGATTTCTCAAACTATTTTCCCGAAACTTTAAGTTCTACAAATCGCTGTATAGCTTGTCAAAGATTTGAAAGACTTTCGAAGTCATCATACTAATACATTTGTGGAGATGCAGCTGCCCTCTAGTACTCATATTTGGGAGCATTGGCTTATCGGTATTGTCCCGGGAAATGACGCCACCAATTTGAATGAAATTTCGTATGTCTATAGGGTGCTACATTCTAAAAGCTTCTGCTTTAGAGTTGCCACTAAATTCGTTTCTACAAAGTTTTCAGCTATTTGATATTTTTTAAATGAAGTGAGATGTGGGTATAATATGCAAGAAATTTTAAGTCGCATTCCAACAAAAACATTTCTTTCTAGGGTTGCCACCTAATCCTAATATATTTTCTTCATATATTCTATACTAATTCCAAAACGTTTTAAACAATTTGAAAGAAATTGTGTAGATAAGTAACATGATAAATTTCAAAATTTCTTTTCAAGTGTTGCCACTTAAGATGTTTTACAGTGTTGCCACTTGTCTACAATTAAAAAAAAATTTAAAAATACCAATATGAGTACCAAACGTAAGTTATTACGTGGAATTTCAACAAAAATATTTTTAAGTAAGGGTACCTGCTAAGGTTGCCGCCTAATGCTATTAGAAATTTTTTACATATCTTTTATCATCTCGAAAACGATTCAAGCCATTTGCATGAACTTTTCCTACATTTGAAGCTCTCATACTTATGTATTGACGAAAGGTACTTCAAGTTGCATTCCACCACAAATATTTATTTTTAGTGTTACCACATAGGGTTGCCACCCAATCCTTATGTAATCCGAATATAACTTTTTTTACATACCCTCAATTATCTCAGAAACGGCTTCAACCAATTGAATGAACTTTTGTAGTAAAGTAATATGCTATATTTCAGACCTTTCAACTCCGTTGTTGCCACTTAACTGGTGTTTATAGTGCTGCCACCTGTATACAATATCTAAAAAATGAAAATTTAAATTATGGGTACCAAACAAAAGGTATAATGCGTGGAGTTTTAGCAATAATATTTCTACCTGACGATTTTTCCTAAGGTTGCCACCTAATCCTATTACATTCCTTTTTTACATATCCGTTGTTAATTCGAAAATAAGTTGAGCTATTTGAATACAATTTTCCTACATTTCAAGCCCACTTACTTAAGTATTGCCATCTACTCCTAATCAAATTTTTTTTTGCATATTCTCAATTAGCTCAAAAACAATTTTACCCACTTGGATAAACTTTCGAAGATAAGAAATATGCTGTAGTTGAACCATCCTACTTAAGTGTTTCCAGTTAATTAGGTTTTACAGTGTTGCCACAAAATATGCAATCAAAAAATAATAAAAATTCCAATATGGGTACCAAAGGAAGGGTGTCATACGAGATATTTCCACAAAAATATTTTTAAGCAAGGGCACTTTCGAGTGATGCCACCTAATTCTATTAGATATTTTTTTACATATCTGTTATAATCTCGAGCCATTTGGATGAACTTTTCCTACATTTCACTAAGCATCGCCTCTTAGGGCATTCTCTACTGATAAGTATCTATAAAATTAAAATTGCTCTACGACAACATGGCCAGAACCAGGCAACCCGTTTAAAATACAGTACTCTTAGGTACCACCGCCATCAATTGGCCTAACCAACCTTTTGATTTGGGTATTCCGAAACTAGCTTCCTTTTTCTTTCATAAGATGTCTCAAATTCAAAATTATACCAAGGTATACAACAAGAATTCACTTTTGAGCAGGTGGCATCTCTTTTCAAAAATATTATAAGGATTTAGCTTATCATCATTTTCTCCACCAAAACAAATCCAACAAGAGAGCACTCAACGAAAATTTCCGAGCCGTCATTGAGTTATAAATGGTGTAATCATAACATTGAAAGCTAATTTTTTACAGGTGGCAACGCCTTTTTATTAAATTCGTATGACTTATAATTGACTAGACTAATAAAAGATGACTAAAAACCTACGAGCCACGCTCTTTCGTGCGACTGCACAAGTTTTAACATCAAACTAGGTATACAATCAAAATAAACTATTGAGCAAAGTGTTATATGTATTAATCTTTTAATCTACAGGGTTAGAACGTTCATTTGACACCTTAAATTTACAAAGAAAGTATTTATAGAGTGTGTGCTTCATCACTAAGAACAACAATTATAACGATGGATTACAAATCAAGAAGAAACTATTTAAAAATTCAAGAAACGCAAGCTTACCAGCTTTTTAAGAACAACAAAAACTATACATGATAAATTAAAACAAAATTATGCATCCATTAAATAATCAGGAAGCGTATGCCACATGCCGCACGTTGCGCCTCAACTATCCACCTGCACAATTAATGCATAATAAATTAGCGTCGAAGTCGAAGCGGTGATATAGGACCGGCACGTAACGCAGAGGAATGCCATCAAAATTCAATGCTTTGACACATTATAAAAGAATACTTGTGAGTGCGTACTTAAAAGTTGGTTACATATTTACATAGCCAGTAGCTTTAGGTGCTTGGGGGTTTCCAGTGATTTTGTGTGATTCCGATTTCATAGTGTTTGTTGTAAACTTTTTCTTATGCGTGGCAATATGCCTGAATACATAATATCTGCTTATTGCCTGTAGGTTACTGTTGAATGTGGTAGGTGCAGCACCAAATTAAACTTAAAAAAAGTAATTAAAATTCCACGTAAAATTGTTTTATGAAGTCAACTTTAGTTTGGAAAAATATGGAATATAGCTTACGAAGTTGGCTAGAACACCCGCAAGTCAGTTAATTTAGGCAGGCGCCCCTTGACTCATCGAGTGAAGTTATGACACTCTTAAGATTAACCCTCGAACAAATTACCCTTGAATAATGGTTAGAAAATATTGATTTTTTTGTCATTTAATTAGGGCAAGATAAATGATATGGCGTATCGTACAGTTCGTGTAAGAGGTGACACGCCCCTTTTGCGATAACCAAAATTCCTTCTCTATACTAATTTCCAGGTCCATACTATTAACTCAAGCTTTCACTGTTGTTTTACTAGACATTTAATTTAAAACTTAAGATATCCCTAGTCATGGCCGATTCCAGGAAGTCCAGGATGTCTTCAACCGATTTCACATGTGCCATCGTGCAGAGTATCCTCTGTGTTCATTTTGCAAAAAAACCTTAGAAATATGTCCAGTAAGTGCCATTCAAAATGGCCCAGCTGGTTCTTCTAAAATATTACTATAACTTCTTCGACTAAAATTCATTTGTTAGTCTCATATAAATATATAGATAGTTATTTCATAAAATTATTTTGAATGAGTGCTTCCAAGGTCTTGAAAAATTTCTAAAATTCTTGTAAAATTCATAAAAATTGTTGAGAATCTTAAAATTTGAGGGAAACGTTTCAAAATAATTTATGAGTATGCAGGTTTGTAGCCCATTAAATTTTATTTTCTTAAAGTGCAAGTCTCAAGACACTTAAACATTTGGTTGATTTTTGACACTTTTTCTCTACTTGTTGTTTGGTACTCTCTTCCATATGAGCTTTTCATAGTAATTCAGCAGGACTGTTTTTGGGATTTCGAAAACAAATCCGAAATGGTTCTGAAATCAAAGGAAAACAGTTCCAAAAAAATCCCGAAATGGTCCTGGAAACAATCCCGAAATTATCCCGTAAGGATCCCGAAATTATTTCAAAAAAGTTCAAAAATAATCCCTAAAAAGTAAAGTTTTTCAACTTAAATCGTAAGTAAACAATCGGAAAAAAGTCCCGAAATGGTCCCAAAATTATCCCAAAAAGTTCAGAAATGATCCCCAAAAAGTCCCGGAAATGATCCGAGGCCTGGCAAATTGTACTACAATTATATATTTCCTAAATTTTATATTAACTATATGAACAATACTCTACTAAAATTTTTTATTTCCGTTGCATCAATAAAAAGTGTCGACCTACTCCAGAAAAAAATCAAATTTCACTTTCAAGAAAAACTTTGCAATTCATGAAAACGCAGTAAATCGCCTCCGATTTCAAAAAAGCCTTTAAACGCAAAATAACTATTTTGTCAAGAAACCGAAAAATTTGGTTAGTGAGCGTATAAAAAAATTAAAAACATGAAATCGTAAAATTAAATATTTTTTTGAGTATACATCAATGACATCCACGATTCTCAATTGCAAATTTTTTCCGCATTTCAAGTCAATATGAATCTAAAATGTTTACAAAAAACCAAAATTTTAACAAAAGCAGAATGAACACTAACTGATGTGAGTAATTGACAAGCGTCGAAATGAACATGTGGTCAGCATTCTAATTGGCAGCACTTGACAAAAAAATATTCAAAAGAATATAACTGCGATATTCACTACAAACTGGTTATAGGGCAGTGATGCACGGAGGTGGCAGAACTTTAAAAAAAACGCAACAAAATTCTGATTAGGCATGCCATAATTGTAGCTCCTTTGCGGCTATCTGGTGCACCACTGCTACAAGCACAGGTCAGAGCTGTATTTTTTCTTGTGACGTCGGTCACTTCAACTGCGATTTAAAAAAACTTAAAATGAGCTAAACAGTTTTTTCAGTACCTACATGAACCACGGATGTAATGATTTAGATTAGTTGACGCATTTGCGGAGCGTGTTACGTCTGACTATGACAGTTCGACAGATGGACACATAACAGACAACCAGGGATAACCAGGAAAGCAATGGCATTGAAAAAAAAAAAAAACAATTACACGCGAAAATGCTGGCTGTCATGAACGTGCCGAAAGCGGAAAAATAGGAATATTGTCATAAACAGAGACAAATATTTAGTTGTAGGATATATGCGACAAAAACTCATAAACTTCAACTAACTAAAAACACAAAAATAAGAGTTGTGACGAGTTAGACATGATTACATAGAAATACCAGCCCCTACTAGGGTAAGAAAACACGAGTCATTTTAGTACGTTGAACTGGCTGTTGTGGGGTTGAAGATCATTCCAATTTTTAAAGTTGCTTTCTTAGGCGGCGATCCAAATTTTTTTTTTGGAATAGATCGGCATTTTTTTGGATGCAGCGGAAACAAAAATTTGTAGCAGAGTATTGTTGTAGAATTTATGTAATATAGAATTAAGGTAATTTTAGCAGAAATTGACATTTCGGAATGGTTTTTGAAACATTTTGGGGATCATTTCAAGATTTTTTCGGTATCATTTGGGGACTGTTTTCGGGACTTTTTAGAAGAATTTTTGGCTCTTTTTGTGGGATAAATTTAGGGGCTATTCTCGGGCATTTCGGGACTTTTCAGGGGAATTTCGATATTGCTGTCGCATCATTTTAGGATCATTTCGGTTTCATAAAGATTATTTCTGGACTCTTGACTCTCAAAGACTTTTTTATGATCTCTTCGGGACTTTTTGCGCCAATTTCGGGACCCTTTTAAATCATTTCGGGATCGTTTTCGGAACCATTTCTCGGGATCAATTTGGGGTTGCTTTTGGGACCGTATCGGGATTTTTGTAGCAACATTTTACCATCATTTAATGATTATTTGGCGACCATTTTTGTGACTTTTTCGGGATCAAGTTTAGGCTGAAACTTACACAGTATTTTGTATGAGATTGAATGAGGATTAAAAAAATTAGATCGAGTTCTCCACCACAAAATGTGGAGTACTAAAATGGTAAAATTAAATTAAATCTTTACTTAAACTCAAAATTTAGTTTCAACCCATTTCCATGCTGACTGACTAGCTTGCTTGGAATTCATATTAGTTGTGAGTTAGTTGATTTGACTGTAGGGTATTTACCAATATTATTCAATGTATTTTGATTCATGCCTTATTTGAATTTCACGAACTACAAGCAAAGTCGGAACCCTCCTTATTCTCATAGAATTAATTACAATGATTTTGTATCAAAATGTTTGTCAATTTATAAACCAAAGCCGAAAGTTAGTGCATGCAAGCATTAGGAATTTTATATATAATCCACGGTATGGCAATCATAGTCAAAATTTTGATTGTTGTAAAATGGGTGTGGTTTTAGCTAATTAACTGAACTATTAATTTGAAGAGCAACGTGCGTGGTCAGTCTGTCAGTCTTTGAAAATGTTTATTTCCTCGTAATTTGAGGTGCAGCTGATATGACAGCACATTGACTATTTATTTCTGCGCTGTAAATATTAAAAAAATTGTTTAATAAACCAAAACGAAAAAAGATGAAGGCGTGCTAAAAATATATGAAAAAGTATTAAATCTTTTGAATGACAGTAACAGATATCTATAAAAAGATTGGGTATGCGGAGTTGTGGGTATAAACTTCAAATAATAGGCATTTTTTATATCCATTAATTAGTTTATTTTTTATACTTGCCATTTTGAGATATTTGTGGCGAACGGCCATCTCAAAACGGCCCTGAAAATATTTGAAGATATCATAACAAAATTACCCTGTGCGATTATTATTAACTTATTTGATTTTATATTTCTTTATTATTTTATTTGATTTTAGTTTACATTATTTTTTTATTTTTTGAAATTTTTTTTATATTATTTTATTTT